>CAWUFW010016367.1:0-313307 GCA_963921515.1 Calotriton arnoldi | reverse complement strand
TTTCATTCTGCACTTCTCTTGCCTCTTTCTGCACCTCTCTTGCTTCTTTCTGCACCTCTCTTGCCTCTTTCTGCACCCCTCTTGCCTCTTTCTGCACCCCTCTTGCTTCTTTCTATACCTCTCTTGCCTCTTTCTGCACCTCTCTTGCCTCTTTCTGCACCTCTCTTACCTCTTTCTGCACTTCTCTTGACTGTTTTTGCACCTCTCTTGCCTCTTTCTGCAGTTCTCTTGCCTCCTTCTGCACCTCTGTTGCTTCTTTCTGGACTTCTCTTGCCTCTTTCTCCACCTCTCTTGCCTGCTTTTGCACCTCACTTGCCTCTTTCTGCACCTCTTTTGCTTCTTTCTGCACTTCTCTTGCCTCTTTCTGCACCCTCTTGCCTCTTTCTGCACCCCTCTTCCCTCTTTTTGCACCCCTGTTCCCTCTTTCTGCACATCTCTTGCCTGTTTCTGCAACTCTCTTGCCTCTTTCTGCAGTTCTCTTGCCTCCTTCTGCACCCCTGTTGCTTCTTTCTGCACTTCTCTTGCCTCTTTCTGCACCCTCTTGCCTCTTTCTGCACCCCTCTTCCCTCTTTCTGTACCCCTCTTCCCTCTTTCTGCACCTCTCTTGCCTGTTTCTGCATCCCTGTTCCTTCTTTCTGCACCTCTCTTGCCTGTTTCTACACCTCTCTTCCCTCTTTCTGCACCCTCTTTCCTCTGTCTGCACCTCTGTTCCCTCTTTCTGCACCTCTTTTGCCTGTTTCTACAACTCTCTTGCCTCTTTCTGCATTTCTTTTGCCTCCTTCTGTACCTCTGTTGCTTCTTTCTCCACTTCTCTTGCCTCTTTCTGCACTCCTCTTGCCTCTTTCTGCACCCCTGTTGTCTCTTTCTGCACCTCTCTTGCCTCTTTCTGCATCCCTCTTGCCTCTTTCTGCACCTCTCTTGCCTGCTTTCTACACCTCTCTTCCCTCTTTTCTGCACCTCTCTTGCCTCTTTCTGCACCTCTGTTACCTCTTTCTGCACATCTCTTGACTGTTTCTGCACCTCTCTTGCCTCTTTCTGCAGTTCTCTTGCCTCCTTCTGCACCTCTGTTGCTTCTTTCTGCTGTTCTCTTGCCTCTTTCTGCACCTCTCTTGCCTCTTTCTGCACCCCTCTTGCCTCTTTCTGCAACTCTCTTGCCTCTTTCTGCACCCCTGTTCCCTCTTTCTGCACCTCTCTTGACTCTTTCTGCACACCTTTTGCCTCTTTCTGCACCCCTCTTCCCTCTTTCTGCACCACTCTTGCCTGTTTCTTCATCCCTGTTCCCTCTTTCTGCACCC
Source organism: Calotriton arnoldi (assembly GCA_963921515.1). Lineage (NCBI taxonomy): Eukaryota > Metazoa > Chordata > Amphibia > Caudata > Salamandridae > Calotriton > Calotriton arnoldi. The sequence continues at coordinate 312,012 of CAWUFW010016367.1, read as the reverse complement.
CTGTTGTTTCATTCTGCACTTCTCTTGCTTCTTTCTGTACCTCTCTTGCTTCTTTTTGCACCCCTCTTGCCTCTTTCTGCACCCCTCTTCCTTCTTTCTATACCTCTCTTGTCTCTTTCTGCACCTCTCTTGCCTGTTTCTGCACCCCTGTTCCCTCTTTCTGCACCTCTCTTGCCTGTTTCTACACCTCTCTTCCCTCTTTCTGCACCTCTCTTGCCTCTTTCTGCATTTCTGGTCCTTCTTTCTGCAGCCCTCTCTTGCCTCTTTCTGCACCTCTGTTGCTTCTTTCTGCACTTCTCTTGCCTCTTTCTGCACCCCTCTTGCCTCTTTCTGCACCCCTTTTGCCTCTTTCTGCACCCCTCTTCCCTCTTTCTGCACCGCTCTTGCCTGTTTCTGCATCCCTGTTCCCTCTTTCTGTACCTCTCTTACCTGTTTCTACACCTCTCTTCCCTCTTTCTGCACCTCTCTTGCCTCTTTCTGCACCCCTGTTCCATCATTCTGCACATCTCTTGCCTGTTTCTGCAACTCTCTTGCCTCTTTCTGCAGTTCTCTTGCCTCCTTTTGCACCTCTCTTGTCTCTTGTTTCTTTCTGTTCCTCTCTTGCTTCTTTCTGCACTTCTCTTGCCTCTTTCTATACCTCTCTTTCCTCTTTCTTTACCTCTCTTGCCTGTTTCTGCACCTCTGTTGCTTCTTTCTGCACTTCTCTTGCCTCTTACTGCACCCCTCTTGCCTCTTTCTGCACCTCGTCCCTCTTTCTGCACCTCTCTTGCCTCTTTCTGCACCTCTGTTGCTTCTTTCTGCACCTCTCTTGCCTCGTTTCTGCACCTCTCTTGCCTCTTTCTGCACCTCTCTTGCCTCTTTCTGCATCCCTGTTCCCTCTTTCTGCACTTCTCTTGCCTGTTTCTGCAACTCTCTTGCCTCTTTCTGCAGTTCTCTTGCCTCCTTCTGCACCTCTGTTGCTTCTTTCTGCACTTCTCTTGCCTCTTTCTGCACCCTCTTGCCTCTTTCTGCACCCCTCTTCCCTCTTTCTGTACCCCTCTTCCCTCTTTCTGCACCTCCTTTGCCTGTTTCTGCATCCCTGTTCCTTCTTTCTGCACCTCTCTTGCCTGTTTCTACACCTCTCTTCCCTCTTTCTGCACCCTCTTTCTCTCGATCTGCACCTCTGTTCCTGCTTTCTGCACCTCTTTTGCCTGTTTCTACAACTCTCTTGCCTCTTTCTGCATTTCTTTTGCCTCCTTCTGTACCTCTGTTGCTTCTTTCTCCACTTCTCTTGCCTCTTTCTGCACTCCTCTTGCCTCTTTCTGCACCCCTGTTGTTTCATTCTGCACTTCTCACTTGCTTGTAGGTTCTCCCGAAGTACCTTAAAACTCTTAATTTCCAACCGCGACTTGCCCCATTGAAGTCAACGGCGATCCGCGCCTGTGTATCCACACTGCACGCGTCCCCCGTGGGTCCTTTACTTACCTGCCTTGGGTGGTTTTGTGAGGCCCCAGCACTTCTGAAGGCCCTAGGCCTTGTCCCTTTGCAAGTCGTTGTTTCTAAGTCTCTTTCTCAGTATATGGTCTGGTACGCCCCTAGGGCCCCAGCCATATTTGTGCTTAATTTATTGTGAAACATTGATTTATGCATATGTTTCTGACTTCTAATCTCACCAGAGATTATCAGAGAGTTGTTTAGTAATAAATACATATATATTTGATATATATACCTGTGTGGTGTCTTTTCATTTGGTGATTCAAGAGATTGTGTGGTAAAACAAGCTGCTTTACATTCCTTCAAGAATTAGCCTGAAGGCTGCTCTTCACAGCTACCACTAGGATAGCTTTCTATAAAGGTTGTCTTAAACCTATCTACCATAAGAGTCGAATTGTACTGGTGCAAGGTGTCCACTTTAATTAGTGAACAGTATATACCAGGCCAACTTCTCACATTTCTGCACTTCCCTTGCCTGTTTCTGCACCTCTCTTGCCTGTTTCTGTACCTCTGTTGGTTCTTTCTGTACTGACCATGACTCTTTCTGCACTTCTGTTGCTTCTTTCTGTAGTTCCCATTCCTCTTTCTACATTTCTGTTGCTTCTATCTGCACTTCTCTTTAATCTTTCTGCACCCCTCTTGTCTTTTTCTGCACCTCTGTTGCGTCTTTCTGCACTTCTCTTGCTGCTTTCAGAACCTCTCATGTTTCTTTCTGCACCCTTCTTGCCCTTCTCTGCACTCCCTACACTGTTTATGCACCTCTCTTGCCTATTTCTGCACCTCTCTTGACTCTTTCTGCACCTCTTTTGCATCATTCTGCACCTCTGTTGCTTCCTTCTGCACTTCATTTGCCTCTTTCCATACACCTCTTGCCTCTTTCTGCACCTCTGTTGGTTCTTTCTGCACTTCTCTTGCTTCTTTCTGCACCTCTCTTGCTTCTTTCTGCACCACCCCTCTTGCCTCTTTCTGCACCACTCTTCCCTCTTTCTGCACCTTTCTTGCCTCTTTCTGCACCCCTGTTCCTTCTTTCTGTACCTCTCTTGCCTGTTTCTGCAACTTTCTTGCCTCTTTCTGCAGTTCTCTAGCCTCCTTCTGCACCTCTGTTGCTTCTTTCTGCACTTCCCTTGCCTGTTTCTGCACCCCTCTTGCCTCTTTCTGTACCTCTGTTGGTTCTTTCTGCACTTATCTTGCTTATTTCTGCACTTCTCTTGCTTCTTTCTGCATGCCTCTTCCCTTTATCTGCACCCCTCTTCCCTCTTTCTGCACATCTCTTGCCTCCTTCTGCCACTCTCTTGCCTCTTTCTGCAGTTCTCTTGCCTCCTTCTGCACCTCTGTAGCTTCTTTCTGCACTTCTCTTGTCTCCTTCTGCACCCCTCTGGCTTGTTTCTGTAGCTCACTTGCCTCTTTTTGCACATCTCTTGCCTCTTTCTGCACCTCTCTTGCCTCTTTCTGCACCTCACTTGGCTCTTTCTGCACTTCTCCTGCTTTCTTCTGCACCTCTCTTGTTTCTTTTGCAAACACTCTTGTCTCTTTTATCACTTCTTTTGCTTCTTTCTGTACTTGTCTTGCCTCTTTCTGCACTTCTCTTGCCTCCGTCTACACCTCTTTTGTCTCTTTACACACTTCTCTTGCCTCTTTCTGCACCTCTGTTGCTTCTTTCGACACTTCTCTTGCCTCTTTCTGCACCCCTCTTGTGAGAAGTTGGCCTGGTATATGCTGTCCACTAGTTATAGTGGGCACCTTGCACCAGTCCAAACAACCCCTTATGGATGATAGGTTAAAGACAACCTTTATTGAAAGCTATCCTAGTGGTAGCAATGGAGAGCAGCCTTCAGGCTGAGTCTTGGAGGAATGTAAAGCAGCTTGTTTTACCAGTCTATAATCTCTTGAGTGACCAAATGAAAGAGGACCACACCAGGTATATATATAAAATATATGTATTTAGTCTTAAACACACCCCTCTAGTCTCTTTATGAGGCTAGAGTTCGAAGTACATAAGTTACAAGTCAAATATCAGCAGTGTTTAGCACAATACACGTTTGAGCCCTAGGAGCGTACCAAACCATATACTAAAATAGTGGTATAAGAACCACGACTGAGCTAGACACAAGGCCTAGAGGCTGTAGAAGTGCTTGGACCCCAAGGAACCACCCAAGGTAGTGACACAGGGGACCCACGAGGGACGCGTGCAGTGTGAGAACACCACCGCAAATCGCCGTTGACTTCTATGGGGAAAGTCGCGGTTGGATTTTTAAAGAAAAAGGACACTTTGGAGAGGACTTCCAGTTAACCCCTTAAAACTTAAGAGTTTCTAGGGCCCACACCCATGTGAGTACCAAAATACTCGAGTTACCTCACCCAGGGAAGCCGGGTGCATACGTGTTAAAAGGTGTCGGGAATCATTGTCGTTTTCAATGGCGACCTCTTGGAAAGTGCTGCTGCCGTGAAGAGGAAGAGTGTCCGGTGCGATCCAAGCCTGGATCAAGGAAGAGGAAGGCCTGAAAGCAGAGGAGACAGAGTCTGGGTCACTAGCCAGTGACCAGGGGCACAATAGTCGAATGCCCTCAGATGTTGGGTGCTTCAGGTGAGTTGACGGGTGCCTTGACTCTTCAGCCACGAGGTCCAGGAGGCATCAACGCAACCAAGAGCTGGAATCGACCTGTAACACAAAGTCTGTCGAGTACTGCAGTGTCGGCGACCAGATTGGACCCAACAAGCCTTGGCAATACCAAGTCATGGGGAAAAAAATAAAAGGCTGCGGTGCAGACCAGCAAGGTCTGAGGTACTCACCCAGTGAGGGTAAGTCAGGGCACTTCTGGAGCAACCCGGAAAGCCCAAGCAATTGAAGACTTGCCTTCCTGGGGACCCACTAGCCAACGGACTAGAGATTGCAAAGGAGCCTCAAGTGGTCGCACTTGGAGCTGGCCTACGGAACACTCGTGGAGTGTAGCCACTGATCTTTACTGCAAATAGTGCTCGGGCTAGGGCTACTTGGGACCCAAAGCACGGCTTCAATAGACATCAGAAAGTTGATGCACTTGCAAATGTGCTTGGTGTCCAGGGGTCACAGTTCCATGTTACCCACGATAGCTACGGGCCTCAGCTTTGCTGGGGACTCAGGGCAGCCTTAGAGAAGTCTGGAAATCCACCTCTGGTGATGAAAACACTTCGGTGTCCGGCGGGAGCTTCAGTGATGCAGACAGGACAGATGCTTCATTGGTGACTGCCAAGCAGTGGAGTCACTCCTTGACCCCAAGGGAGATTCTTCAGTCCTCTAATCTTGATGTAGAGCGTCGAAGGTCCAGGATTCAGCTTCAGAGTTTCATCCAGGGATATCTAAAATCCTGTTGCCACGGTTCCCTTACTTATACTAAAGAAGGGGGTTGGACTAACTCTGGGGACCCACCTATGGGAGGGTTTGGAAAGAGGGGTGGCTACACCCATTTCCTTCATCCAGTTTCACACCAGAGCAGGGGCTGGTAGCCCCTGCAACCGGTTTGAACTGGGGTATGCACGAGGACACCAAATGTGCCCCTAGTGCAGGACTTCAAAGCACTCAGAGAGTGCACCCACCCAGCCCCAATCCACTAAGGCCTGTCTGGGAGGTGGTAACACCTCCCTGCGACAGGAAACCTATTGTCCAGGCCTCCCCTGCCGTAGTTTTGGTCAGCAGCAGGAGGCCAGACTCGTGTCTGTGGCTGCAGCATCCATTTTGTGATGCCAGGCTCTGTTTAGTTGGTACCGGGTATACCGGTGCTGTGATGTCTCTCCCTCTAGAAGGGTGGGATCATACTCCCACACCAGGTACTGGTGTGGGGGTATGTTTCCAAGGTGTTTGACACCAAACACGACATGTTTCCGTGCAGCCATCCCAAAGTTAGCATTTACCGTTTAGATATAATGCACTTAAGAGTATATGGTCATGCTGCACCACAAACAACCCCGGAGAGGAGATTCCGAAGGCTGCAGAGGGGCTCTGCTCATGCATGGGCACCCTCTCACATAAAACCAAGCACCCTGCGTTCAGGATTGATAAGGCCTACCATGGGGTGACTGATAGGTTTGTATGTGCAGTGATAGGTGAGGTTTAGTGAACCTATATCTCTGTGGTGTCATTTTGGAGGGCCTTCCAGGGGTGGCACAATACATTCTTCAGCCCCTGGTAGGCCTCTGGGGTACCTATGCCCTGGGTACATAGTATACCATATACTAGGGACTTATAAGGGCACTCCAGAATCCAATCTGGGATGTACCTAAAGTACATGGAATCAATTTAGAGTGGAAGCAGCTAGGCTGGGGTCCTGGATAGCAGGGCCCCAGCCAGACTAAAGTCGAAAAACAGTGATACACCAGCAAAAAGTGGGGGTAACCATAAGAGGCAGATCCTACTCTCCTACACCCCCCAAACGCAGGGACATTAAACTAACCTTGACCAGTAAAGTCTTCATGTTCTAAGTGGAAATATCTGGAGAGTCCATCTGCATTGGCATGTTATGTTATGTTATGTTATAAAGAATTTATACAGCGCACGTACACCAAAGGTTTCATGGCGCTACTCTAGAATATGCCGGGACCGATGGGGAAAGTTATTCATGAGCCTGCCCGAACAGCCATGTCTTAAGCATTTTTCTGAATCTCAGAAGATCAGTACATGACCGGACCTCCAGTGGAAAAGAATTCCACAGTCTAGGGGCCAAGGAAGCAAACCTACAGCCACCCTGACGTTTTAACTTGAAGGCGGGGATGGTCAGTAGCTGAAGGTGGGCTGAGCGCAAGTTACGAGAGGGAGTATGCCTTGAGAAAAGACAGTTAATAAATTTAGGACTCCGACTGTGAAGAGACTTAAAGATTAAACATCCCGTCTTAAAGGCCGTACGTTGGGAAATGGGGAGCCAGTGTAATTTTTTAAAAGGGGTCTGGCTGATTGCCATCTTGGTTGCTGATGGATCAGTCTTGCTGCTTGGTTCTGGACCATCTGAAGCCGCTTGATTAAAAAAAGTGGCATGCCTAGATAGATAGAGTTGGCATAGTCTAAGTGTGATAAAACCATGGCTATTACAACCTGTACCAACGCTGCATGAGTGAGCAAGCGACTTATCTTTCTGATTTTGCGTAATTGAAAGAAACAGGTTGAGACCACAGCACCAACTTGGGATCTCAACGACAGGTCGTTGTTTATGATAACACCTAGACTCTTGACGGAGGTAGAGGGTCCGGGCGGACATCCAAGTTCCGCCGGCCAATAGTGTGGGCCCCAAAAGATCTTACTACTCCCGGTCAGGACCAACTCAGTCTTATCTGGATTGAGTTTTAAATGATTCTGGTCCATCCAATGGCGAATGTGGAGCATAGTGGCCTGGAATTCCAAGATTGAATTGGGGGAGTTATCTATAGTAAAAGTTAACTGTAGATCATCGGCATAATTGAAGGTAGTTACCTTCCGTGCCTTCAGAGACTGAATCAGGGGTGAGAGGTATAGATTAAACAGGTGGGGGATAATGATGACCCCTGTGGGACCCCACAAGTGGTTGATAGCTTGGGAGCGGTAAATGAATCCAGGCGAACCGATTGAGTACGGTCTTCTAAAAGGAGCCAATCCAGCTAAAGGCTGGGCCCTGAATGCCGGCCAGCCTGACACGATCCATCAGAATTTCATGATCGACCGTGTCAAATGCGGCCGAAAGATCTAAAAGCACCAGGGCCTGAGGAGTACCTCTATCCGCTTTATCTCGCAGGTCGTCCAGTACAGCTAGAATCACTGTCTCTGTAGAGTGAGCGGGACGGAATCCCGCTTGATGGGGGTCTAGATATTCAGAATGTTCCATAAAATTAGACAAACACTTTGCTACATGGGCTTCCAGGACTTTGGCGAAGTAGGGGAGCAGAGAGATGGGACGATAATTTGATAACATCTGGGGGTCTGCTCCCGGTTTCTTTAAAAGGGAAACCACAATTGCATCCTTAAATGCTTTAGGAACACGGCCCTGCGAGAGAGACTCATTCAAGAAAGTCATGATAATACACGACAGTCCAGGAAGAATGTCTTTTAAAATATGAGGTGGACAACAGTCCCTGGGTGAGCCAGATTTGACTCTAGACAGCAGGTCCAGGAAGGACTGGGTGTTGATGGCCGAAAAGTGATCCAAGATAAATGGATTCTTTTTATAACAGGGGTAGTCTCAGTGGGGCTAAATTTAGGGATACTAGCTTTAATGTTAGAAATTTTCTCCACAAAGTAGGTATTCAGAGAGTCACAGAGCTCTTGGGTAGGTGTAGGTATAGGTAGGACTCTCGCTGCATTGGATAATTCATTGACAATGGAAAATATTTCCTTCGATCTATTATCAGAATTTAAAATTCTAGCAGAGAAGTGAGCCGCCTTGTCTGCCATAATCGCTTTTTATATTCATTCCGAGCTTCTAAGTAATGATGTTTCTCATCAGGAGAGTAGCTTAATCTCCATTTCCTTTCTTTCTGGCGAAGGGCCAATTTTTGATCTCTTAGCACCTTAGAGAACCATTTCTGTGCGTCAAGGCGACGAGCGCATTTTAGTTTCCTGAGCGGAGCATGCATGTCACTGGCCTCTAATAGCCATGCTGAAATGTTTGCTTCCAAGATATCGACATTAGTGTCAAAGGCGGGGAATGCGCTAGCCAATGTATCCAGAAATTCCTGTTTGTTGAGGGCACTCCATTTCCTGATCATGCCACCCTCGACCTTGGGGGTCTTGCTACTCGAGGGAATCATTACCGTAAATTTAATTAGGTGATGGTCAGACCATATACATGGTACAATCATGGGCACGGACATTATAATGTTTGTGGTCCAAGCTTGATCCAGTGTGTGTCCTTTAATGTGAGTGGCTGAGACAAGGTGCTGGGTAAAGTTGAGGTTGGTTAATAGATCAGTCAGTTCAGCAGAATGAGGCCCACCGTGTACATCATTAGACCAATAATTTAGGTCACCTAATAATAGTATTTTAGCATAATTAGTTGCCAATTTGGCTATTTGTTCACTTAGCAAAAGAGGAAACAGGGGCATGTACTTCGGGGGCCTGTAAACCAGGACACAAATAAGCGGAGTCGAACTAGACTCTAGTTTAATGACCATATTGTCCACTGCGGGGAGACTTAAGGAGGTAATGGCAGTGAATTTGTGGTCTCGGTGGATAATCGCGGCTACTCCACCGCCCATTTTTCCTAATGGTCGATCCACATGGGGGATATAGTAGTCGTGAGGTAGTGCGGCCAATACATCAGGAGTAGAATCAGGATTCAGCCATGTTTCTGTGACAAAAAAAATGTCTGGTTTTTCAGATATTAAAAGCAAGAAAACATCCAACTGATGCTTGACTAGGGAACGGGTATTTAGATAATATAAGCAGAGTTCTGTATGTTTAACTTGAGCAGTCCTCAATGCCCGAGGTGTAAACGAAGTAAGTTCTGAGATTTCTGAAAAGGATCTGCGTGCCTGAAGGATTTCAAGAAGACTTAGACGCATACAGATAGCAGGGTTAAGTGGGAGCGACAATTGATGAAGATTCCTAAGTTCCTCTGAGGTATACGTAACAGTTTGAGGATAAATTAGGGCCCCATGGCCCGTCAGGGCGCGGACGGGCGCAGACGGGCTTGCCTTTGGCGCGCCTTCGGCACGCCGCCGGCGCGCCCGCTGCGCGCGTCCGCTGCGCTCCCGCGCTACAGTGGACATAAGTACCGGTTCCCCGCCTCTGACTCCTCCCCCGCCCAGCGTGATTGGCTAGAGCCGAGGGGTGTGCTCAGGAGACCGCAAGGGAGCCAGCACGGCTAGCGCTAGACGAACGTAGGTATTTAGAGTTTAAAAGCTCTTATAATACATCAGATTCAGGCAGTTTTAAAAAAAATATATATCACACAGTAAAATAACAGTCCGCAGGGTAGCGGCACAATTTCTAAAGTGCCCGCTCCCGCGCTACAGTGGACATAAGTACCGGTTCCCCGCCTCTGACTCCTCCCCCGCCCGGCGTGATTGGCTAGAGCCGAGGGGTGTGCTCAGGAGACCGCAAGGGAGCCAGCACGGCTAGCTCTAGACGAACGTAGGTATTTAGAGTTTAAAAGCTCTTAAAATACATCAGATTCAGGCAGTTTTAAAAAAAATATATATATCACACAGTAAAATAACAGTCCGCAGGGTAGCGGCACAATTTCTAAAGTGCCCGCTCCCGCGCTACAGTGGACATAAGTACCGGTTCCCCGCCTCTGACTCCTCCCCCGCCCGGCGTGATTGGCTAGAGCCGAGGGGTGTGCTCAGGAGACCGCAAGGGAGCCAGCACGGCTAGCGCTAGACGAACGTAGGTATTTAGAATTTAAAAGCTCTTAAAATACATCAGATTCAGGCAGTTTAAAAAAAAAAAATATCACACAGTAAAATAACAGTCCGCATGGTTACTCCCAGGTCTATGTTCCACTGTATAGTCCATCCCCTGTAGGGAAATGGACCACCTCAAAAGTTTGGGGTTTTCACCCTTCATCTGTTTTAGCCATAAGAGGGGCTTATTATCTGTCTGAACAAGGAAGTGAGTGCCAAACAAGTATGGCCTCAGCTTCTTCAGAGCTGAAACCACAGCAAAGGCCTCCCTCTCAATGGCTGACCAACGTTTCTCTCTGGGGGTCAGCCTTCTGCTAATAAAAGCTACTGGCTGATCCTGACCTTCATCATTCAACTGTGATAGTACAGCCCCTACCCCCAACTCAGATGCATCTGTTTGCACAATGAACTTCTTGGAGTAATCAGGACTTTGCAGAATGGGAGCAGTGCACATGGCCTGCTTCAGGTCATCAAATGCCTTTTGACAGCTAACTGTCCACTGAACCTTTTGGGCATTTTCTTAGAGGTTAAGTCATTCAGGGGTGTCACTACTGATCCATACCCCTTGACAAATCTTCTGTAGTACACAGTCAGGCCTAAAAGGCTCTCACCTGAGTCTGGGTAGTTGGAGCAACCCAGTCCATGATGGTCTGGATCTTGCTCTGCAGTAGTTGAACCTGGCCTCCACCCACAAGGTGGCCCAGGTACACAACCTGACTCTGCCCTATCTGGCACTTTGGGGCCTTGATAGTTAGGCCTGCCTTCTGCAGGACCGCCAAAATATTTCTGAGGTAGACCAGGTGATCCTCCCAGGTGGAGCTAAAGACAGCAATATCATCTAGATAAGCTGCACTATAGGCTTCCGGACCTGTAAGGACTGTGTTCACCAACCTCTGAAAAGTGGCAGGTGCATTTTTCAAACCAAAGGGCATCACCACAAATTGGGAAAGCCCACCAGGGGTAGAAAATGCAGTTTTTGGCTTTGCATCGTCAGCTAGTCTGATCTGCCAGTAGCCAGCTGTTAGGTCAAATGTGCTTAGATACTTGGCTGAGGCCAAAGTGTCTATTAGCTCATCTGCCCTGGGGATTGGATGGGCATCAGTCCTAGTGACTCCATTGAGGCCTCTGTAGTCCACACAAAAGCTCATCTCTCTCTTACCATCTTTGGTGTGAGGTTTTGGCACCAGGACCACTGGACTAGCCCAAGGGCTATCTGAAGGCTCAATGACAACATTTTCTGGACTTCTGTCCTGATACAGTCCCTGACCTGGTCAGGTTGCCTGTAAATCTTACTTTTAACAGGCAGACTGTCCCCAGTGTCCACTTCATGAGTGCACCAGGTGGTCTGACTTGGAGTCATAGAAAACATGTGTCTGTACTGATTGAGCACCTGCCTACAATCAGTTTGCTGCTGGGCATTGAGGCTGCCTGCCAAGGCTATACCATCCACTGACCCATCATCAGGGTTCTGTGAGAGCAGGTCAGGGGGAGGGTAACTCTCCTCCTCCTGTCCCTCATCAGTTGCCATGAGCAGGCCCATGTCAGCCCTGTCCACATATGGCTTCAGCCTGTTGACATGGAGCACCCTGTGGGGGCTCCTGGGAGTTCCCAGGTTTACCAGATAGGTGACCTCTCCCTTCTGTTCGACAATGGTATGGGGGCCACTCCACTTGTCTTGGAGGGCTGCTCGGGCCACTGGCTCCAGCACCCGTCCTGGCTGGTAAACAGTCTGCACAGCCTTTTGGTCATGCCAGGCTTTCTGTAATTCCTGGCTAGCCTCAAGGTTTTTGGTTGCCTTTTTCATATACTCAGCCATCCTGGAGCGGAGACCAAGTACATAGTCCACTATGTCCTGTTTAGGGGGTTTGAGAGGTAACTCCCAACCTTCCTTCACCAGACACAATGGACCCCTGACAGGATGGCCAAACAAAAGTTAAAAAGGGCTGTTGCCAACCCCCTTTGAGGCACCTCCCTGTATGCAAATAAAAGGCAGGGCAAGAGTATGTCCCATCTTTGCCTAAGCTTTTCTGGGAGCCCTTTAATCATGCCCTTCAAGGTTTTGTTGAATCTCTCAACTAAATCATTGCATTGTGGGTGATAGGGTGTGGTGAACTTATAAGTCACTCCACACTCCTTCCACATTGCAGTTAAATAACTGGACATAAAGTTTGCAGCTATGTCAGATACTACTTCCTTAGGGAAGCCCACTCTTGAGAAAATTCCCAGGAGGGCCCTTTCCACCACTGGGGCTGTAGTGGTCCTAAGGGGAATGGCTTCTGGGTACCTGGTGGCATGGTCCACCACCACCAGGATAAACCTGTGCCCAGATGCTGTTTGAGGATCCATGGGACCAACTATGTCAATCCCTAGCCTCTCAAAGGGAACCCCCACCACAGGTAGTGGTATCAGGGGGCCTTTGTGGTGCCACCAGTCTTCCCACTGGCTTGACAGGTTACACATGAGCGACAAAACTCCTTGGTGTCTTTAGACATGTGGGGCCAGTGAAAGTGAGGGACAATTCAGTCCCAAGTCTTGTTCTGGCCCAGGTGACCTGCTAAGGGAATGTCATGGGCTAGTGTCAATAGGAAGCACCTGAACTTCAGAGGTATAACCAACCTCCTGGCTGTTCCAGGCTTCGGGTCTCTACTCTCTGAGTACAGGAGTCCATCATCCCAATATATCTTATGGGTGCCACTAGCATTCCCAGCAGCCTCAGCAGCAGCTTGCTGTCTGAGGGGTTCAAGAGAGGGGCAGTTCAGCTGCTCCTTGCTCAGATCTGCCCTGGAAGGGTCCCCTGTCCCCAAGATCTCAACATGATCAGGTTCAAGCTCCTCTGGGACAGTTCCTTCTTCAGGCCTGAGATCATTTTCCTCAAAAGACTGATCTTCTTCCTGAGCCAGGAGGGAAGGCACTGCCTTAACCCTACTGCTCCTCCTTTTGGGAGGCACCTGGTCCATTATTCCAGAATCCAGGGCCTCTTCAGCTTTTGACATTTTTGCCTGTGACCTAGTCACAGCAAAGACATGTGCAGGGATCCCTAGCATTTCTGCATGTTTCCTGAGCTCCACCTCTGCCCAAGCTGAGGTTTCAAGATCATTGCCAAGCAAGCATTCAACTGGTAGGTCTGCACTCACCACAACCTTCTTAAGGCCAGTTACCCCTCCCCAGGAGAAGTTAACAACTGCCAGAGAATGGTCTGTTCTGACATTGCTAGCATTTTTCACTTGGTACATTGCACCAAGTATTATCTGCCCAGGATCCACAAGATCTTGTGTCACCATGGTGACACTTGCTCCTGTGTCCCTGAATGCCAAAGCCTCTCTTCCATTAACCCTTTCCATGCGTCGGACGGCCGGGAGCCGTCCGACGACACGGTGGGCGTGTGCGTCGGATGGCTCCCGGCCGTCCTAGCACCCACCCACGGGGAAGCGCTGGCGCTCCCCCGTGGGCCGCCCCTACAGCTGCCCCCACCTGCAATCAAAGGGGAAGCCCTTCCGCTTCCCCCCGCCCCCACCACAACATGTAATGACGTCAGCGTGCCTCACGCACTGGCGTCATTACATGAAACTGGACGCGCTGGAAGCCATTTGCTTCCAGTGCGTCCAGCGAACAAGTGGTGAGTTTGTCCTCGGGGAGGGTGGGGGGGATTTTAAAAAGGCATCGGAGGAAAGGAAAGGGTTTTCCTTTCCTCCGATGTCTTTTTCAAGCTTTCTTGCTGCCCGATCGCGCATGGGACGCGATCATGCAGCAAAAATGCTTGTTTTTATTTATTTTTTTAAATAACGATCAGCTTCTTTATGGATTTCCGGCCTGCACCAGCTGCGCGGTGATAGAAGGCGCTGATGCTCAGTGGAGAGTTCTTGCAGCAAACCCCTTTTATGAAAAAACGAGCAGCGTTCATTTGTAATTGTGGAAATGTGTTTAATTAATGGCTAATTGTTTGTGCGGCTCAGAGAGCAGCATTGAGCACCGATTTTACAATTTCCCCTGAACCTTACCGCGTTGTGGTTCCAAAGGCCTTACAGCTGACGGCTAATTAATGCAGCAGAGCTGGGAAGCATATCAAAGGGCCTTTTGTGTCTCTTCTTGGAAAGTGTGTTAGATCGGAAGCATGCATTATTTTGGTTGGCAGGCAAAATCGCTCTATCAAAAATGATTCAGCTTGGAAAGGATTTGAATTGTGGCTGATGGCTGTGTTGCCAGGGCAGAGCTATGGCTTCTTGCATAATGGGTGTAATTGTTTTAGGTGCGGCGTGATTTCAGACATAACAGCTAAACTCTAAGTGTGCAGAGTCTAATTTAATTCATTACTGAAAGCTAAAACACACCATCTAAATTGCCTTGCGCACGGTTTTATTTTGTATGGGTTTGAATCTTTCAGGAGGAGGGAAGGGGAAGCCATAAATCTTCGATGGAAATTGCAGGCCGTGTAAAGCAGGGAGTCCCATTCAATTATCTTTATGGAAAGACACAGTGTACCTTCACTGTGCAGAACTGGTTTCAGATTACATCTGGCCAGCTCTGATCTTTCTATAACGCACTGCAGGTGCAGAGCGAAATGCTCCTGCCTGTGCAGAGGGTTAACATGCCTGCAACAAAGAAGGTGTACTTTTACATCACCGAACTGTACTTTATGTAGATAGCTCAGCGGGTTAATGCTTTTGCCACAGAGATCCTCTAGTTACTTGTGGTTCAGCCGCACCTGCTGAGCTGAGGGAGGGTGCTGTGCTTAGACATAACTTATGGGTGTAAAAGCTCCTGCTGGAGAGTTACTTGTCTAGTAGCAGTTTTGACTCACCAAAAAGTAGCGCAGAGGGTTACAATGCATTTTGCAAAGATCAGTTGCTTTGCACCAGTTTCAAGATCTTAGAGTTTCTGGTTGCTCAAATGGGTGTAATTTCTAATATTTATGTTTCCCTCTTCCTCATTGCGTGATTTTGCATACGAGAAAGTGTCACTCATAGTTCTTGAAATGTCACTCATGATTACATTGAAATTATGAAAATGTCACACATAGCAATCTGAAACCTTGGCAGCTGTATAGAAGTGTGCGCATGTGTACTGTATAACCCTTTGGCGAGTTGGCTGGTTTACAGATGTGCGGGCTCGGAAGTCAAGCATTCAGAGCGGGCAGCTTCTGTGCCCCTAGTGACCCTCTAAGCCAATTTAGAAAACTGATGTGCAGGAGAGAAGAGGTTGAAGCCAGATGGAAAGCGTACTGCTTTAAGTTCCAATTTGGTTCTGAAGAAAAGTAGAGCAATGGATTTGAAGTGTTCACCAGGATGCCATGAGGAAGACTAGTGGTTACCTCACTTCTCACAACAGCTTGCAGGTTTTAACTGTTTCAAAAGCAATGCAGAGCTTCTCTCTAGTAACTAGATAGACCGCTTCAGGCTGATTCACTTCAAAGGCATTCACACTTTATGTACGATTCCTTCCAGTATATTATCTCACAGATCAGAAGCATTAATATTGGAGAAGAATCATCTTTTGCAAAAGGGTATAGAGGTAACAAAAGTATGAGGTGCCAAATGGCAATTTGCAGCTCTCAAGTCACCACCTTTTCTATACCCTGGGTTTGTTTTGAAGCTGCACTCTGGTAATTTATTTGTAGGAAAGTAATTAAGGTGCAGGGGAAGGCCTTCCCCTGCCTCCCCCCGCCCCTCCCTCCACATCATCTAATCCTTTGGGGAGCATTAATTTGGCCGTTTCTGCCCCCCTCGGGGGCGGATCGGCTGAATTAATGTTTTTGTATGGCCACTCGGCCACCGGGGATTTTTTTTTTATGTTGGGGAGCGGCCCCTTGAACAAGGGTCGCTCCCCTTTATGGGAGGATGATTGTGGCCATTTCTGCCCTCTTTGGGTGGCAGATCAGCAGTATGTTTTTAGGCCCATCTGCTCCCAAGGGGGGCAGAAGCGACTAGACACCAGGGTTTTTTAAATTTTGGTGTTGGGGAGTGGCCTCTTGGGCAAGGCTTGATCCCCTTTTACGGGGGTGAATATTTTATTTATACTCTTAGGCCCACCTACCCCTTAGCTTGGCTGGTGGATTGTGTGTGGACTGGTGCATTATTTGCATATGTGATTGTAATGGGTTTTTTTCTCCTTTTTATTCTGGTGTAAAGCTTTTGATTCCTGTTTGCGGTTTCGGCAGTGGGTGTTCTGCAGTTTTGCGTATGTTCATTCGTTTGGTAAGAAAAACATTTTTGTTGTATTTATTCCAAATGATTATTATTGTCATGCATGAATGAATTTATTTGTTAGTGGTGTCATAATGGCAGCATATTTAGTTAGTGGTTTGAGCATGAAATTCTTTGCGATGTGTTTTGCATTGTCTTATGTGTAATTTTCTTTTCCTTTTCTTTTTAGTGGGATATTGTTGATCCTTACAGTGTCTGTGCAGAGTAGGTGGTGGTGAGTCTAGCTGCTTCTGGCAAGTGAGTGGTACAGTGTTGGAGTACATAGGTCTTTGTGATAAAGCTACATTTTGTTTGTTTCTTTTTTTTACAAAGGGTTTGTTGTTGTTGACTTGTTTGACAAGTTACCTTTATTAGTAAGCATTATGGCTAGCCGTAGAATGACTGCTCAGCAGGTGGTTGGTATGCTTCTTGAATCTTCCTCTGAGCAGGATTATGAGACTGACAGTGCGTCTGAGGGAGAGGAGGGAAAGGAAGAATCAGGCAGTGAGTTTTCTCTCCACATGGAATCATCGGATGATGAAGATACTCTCAGGGCGGATGAAGCTACTCTCAGTGCGGATGAAGTGCCTGTTTTAGAGGAGGACACTGCTATGCCGATGGTGCAAGAGGCATCTGGATTGCAGCCTGAGGCTGCTAGGCTTCCTACTGGAAGTGCTGGACTCTGGGTTGATCCAAATATGGTGCAGCCGGTGCTGCCTGCCTTTAGTGGTGATGCAGGGTGTAGAGTGGATTGTGAATTTTTTTGCCTATACAGTTTTTTCAGTTGTTCATGGATGATGTATTTTGGGTGAGATTGTTGAGCAGACTAATTTGTATGCTGAACAGTTTTTGAGGGACAACAGTGCCAGACTTAGGCCCTGCTCTAGAGCTACCCGGTGGAGTCCCACAAATCTGGATGAGATGAAGAAGTTTTTGGGCTTGATAAGGAAGCCGTCCCTGGCTTCATATTGGTCTACCAGTCCCTTGATGGCAACGGCCATATTTCCTGCAATTATGAGTCATGATCGGTATTTACTTTTGCTTCGGATGCTGCATTTTGTTGATAATGCTTTGGCGTTGCCACAAGATCACCCTGACTGTGACCGTCTTTTTAAGATTCGGCCTGTTCTTGATCACTTTGTAGATCGATTTTCAGAGATCTATACTCCAGGCAAAGAAATATCTGTTGATGAGTCTTTGGTCCTGTTCAAGGGCCATTTGGCTTTTAGGCAGTACATTCCTAGCAAGAGGGCACGTTATGGAATTAAGATGTATATGTTGTCTGAGAGTAGGACAGGATATGTCTTTAATTTCCGGGTGTACACTGGTAGGGATTCCACTATTGACCCCCCTGGTTGTCCGTCCACTTTTGGAGTTTCAGAGAAAATTGTGTGGGATCTTGCTAGAGGACTGTTTAAAGGAGGCCACCATTTGTACCTTGATAACTTCTACACTGCTGTGCAATTGTTCAAGGACTTGTTCAAAGTGGACACTTTTGCTTGTGGCACAATCCGCTCTAACCGTAAAGGTTACCCAAAAGAGCTTGTTTGCAAAAAGCTTCAGAGGGGACAGTGGAGTGCCTTGCGTAGTGAGGAACTGCTAGCTGTGAAATTTGTTGGACAGGAGGGATATGTACATGCTGACTACCATTCATGATGAGAGTACTTCACCTGTGACTGTTTGGGGTCAGCTTGGTGAAGTGCGCAAACCTGTGTGCATTTTAGACTACAATAAGCACATGGGTGGTGTCGATAGAGTAGATCAGAGGTTGGAACCTTACACTGCTATTCATAAGGCTTACATTTGGTATAAGAAGTTGGCCATCTATCTCTTCAATTTAGCAACTTTCAATGCTTTTGTTGTGTACAAGGAGTGTTCTCCTGCGTCAAAGATGACTTTTGTTCAGTTTCAGGAGTCTGTGATAGGCAGCCTTGTTGTTGTGGAACAGGCAAGTGTTCCTAGAGTAGGAGTGGTGGAGGATCTGGCTAGATTGAAAGAGCGCCACTTTCCTGATTTAATTCCTCCCACGCCCCAAAAAAACAATCCCTGTAAGAGATGTAGAGTCTGCTTGTGAAGAGGTGTGCGGAAGGAGAGTCGTATGCACTGTGCCGATTGTCCTTCTAATCCTGGGCTGTGTGTGCCCACATGTTTCAGATTGTATCACACTCAAAAGAGTTTTTGGGAACAACCGTGAGTCTAATAGTGTACTGCCTGGTCTGAATGTTTTTATATAGTTGTTCAGTGTAACGTTTGGCAATAGAATGATGTCTTTAGTTACTGCTGTTGTTTTTGTAGTTATAGTTTTGTATTTAGTTGCAATTGGTTTGTGTTTTCTCTCTTGTTTAAAAAAAATTTATGAAGGTGTGCATGGACTGGCACTTTACTGGCGTGTGCGTGGATTGGCGCTTGGCTGGTGGTGTGCGTGGATTGGCTCTTGGCTGGCGGTGTGTGTGGATTGGCGCTTGGCTGGTGGTGTGCGTGGACTGGCGCTTGGCTGGCGGTGTGTGTGGATTGGCGCTTGGCTGGCGGTATGTGTGGACTGGCGCTTGGCTGGAGGTGTGCTTGGACTGGCGCTTGGCTGGCGGTGTGTGTGGACTGGCGCTTGGCTGGTGGTGTGCGTGGACGGGCGCTTGGCTTGCGGTGTGTGAGTAGTGACCTGCTACTGGTCACTACACACACTGCTAGCTAAACACCACTCCACGCAATCCGTGAGCTGGTGTGGTTGCTGTGTCAGGAATGTGGTCGTGTGAAAGTGATGTCCCTTGAATGGCGCTGTCTGCTGATGTGAGTGTTGTAATGCGCTGGGTCCGCGGCTGGCGGTGTGAATGGTTTTGTATGTGTCACACGTATGAAAGGTGTATGAATGGCCTGTAAAGAGGTTGGTGCCTTGTCGTGGCTTTACAGCTCATGAGCTGTGAGTCAATGGTTCAGTTTCTCGTCCTTTCAATTATTAACAGTGCATTTCATTTTTGTGAAATCTCTGGTTAATACAACTGTATATACTGAACCATCACTCACCCTCGTGCCAAATCCAACCAGTATGTCTGTGTGTTTGAAGAATAGGTGGTTGTTCAGAACTATTTGTCTTTTCTGTCTTTCTCAAGCAGAGTGTACCTTGTCCCTTTTTGTGAATGGTGTAATGTGTTGGTTTTGTTCCTGGTGGTGTGAATGGTCTTGTGAGTATCATGTATGAAAGGTGTGTAAATGGTCTGTAAAGCGGTTGGTGCCTTGTCGTGGCTTTACAGCTCACGAGCTGCGAGTCAATGGTTCAGTTTTTTGTCTTTTCAATAATTGACAGTGCATTTCATTTTTGTGAAATCTCTTGTTAATAAAATTTTATATACTGAACCATCACTCGCCCTCATGCCAAATCCAACCAGTATGTGTGTGTGCTTGAGGAATATATGGTTGTGCAGTAATCTTTGTCTTTTTTGTCTCTTTGCCAAGGCGTACATTTCATCTAAGAAAAACCTACCAACTGTATATTTTTTCGTAAATTAAACACCCATGGGAGTACATGTTGATGTCTCTCTTGTGGATCCCAACAAGTTATCTTACCCACAATGTCCTGCAAACCTCAAAATGTGACTGTCACATTGTCCTTGCATTATTGTGCTCAAAGTTTCACGCTGCAGAAAGTAACAACAAATTTCCAACCCCCAGTATTTCTCCAAGCATCCCAATAGAAATGGTTCCTCACTTGTGTGGGTGGGCCAAGTACCCGCGGCAGGGAAGGGCCCAAAACCTATTGATGCAACATCAAAATTATCTATCACAAACCAACCTGGTTTTGCGAGGGGGGTCCCATGAGTTTTTGGCCCGGGGCTCGGCGGCCACCTAGGGAAACCTACCAAACCCACACATTTCTGGAAACTAGACACCCGGGGGAGTCCAGCGAGGTATGGCTTGCGTGGGTCCCCCAACATTCTCCTACCCATAATCCTTTGCAAACCTCAAATTTTTCTGAAAAAATCACCTTTTTCTCAAATTTCTGTGTGTGAAAGTTCTGGAATCTGCGTGGATCCACATATTTCCTCCCACCCAGCGTTCCCCCAGGTCTCCCTATAAAAATGGTACCTCACTCGTGCGGGTGGGTCAAGGAAATGCGACAGGCAAGGGCCCAAAACCTATTGAGGTGACATCAAAATAACCTATCACAAACAAACCTGGTTTTGCGAGGGGGGTCCCATGAGTTTGTGGCCCGGGGCTCGGCAGCCATCTAGGGAAACCTACCAAACCCACACATTTCTGGAAACTAGACACCCGGGGGAGTCCAGCAAGGTATGGCTTGCGTGGGTCCCCCAACATTCTCCTACCCAGAAACACCCTACAAACCGCAAATTATGCTGAAAAAATCACTTTTTTCTCAAATTTCTGTGTGGGAAAGTTCTGGAATCTGCGTGGATCCACATATTTCCTCCCACCCAGTGTTCCCCCAGGTCTCCCAATAAAAATGGTACCTCACTCGCGAGGATGGGTCAAGGAACCGCGACAGGCAAGGGCCCAAAACCTATTGAGGTGACATCAAAATAACCTATCACAAACAAACCTGGTTTTGCAAGGGGGGTCCCATGAGTTTTTGGCCCGGGGCTCGGCAGCCATCTAGGGAAACCTACCAAACCGACACATTTCTGGAAACTAGACACCCGGGGGAGTCCAGCAAGGTATGGCTTGCGTGGGTCCCCCAACATTCTCCTACCCAGAAACCCCTGCAAACCGCAAATTATGCTGAAAAAATCACTTTTTTCTCAAATTTCTGTGTGGGAAAGTTCTGGAATCTGCGTGGATCCACATATTTCCTCCCACCCAGTGTTCCCCCAGGTCTCCCAATAAAAATGGTACCTCACTCGCGAGGGTGGGTCAAGGAACCGCGACAGGCAAGGGCCCAAAACCTATTGAGGCGACATCAAAAGAACCTATCACAAACAAACCTGGTTTTGCGAGGGGGGGTCCCATGAGTTTTTGGCCCGGGGCTCGGCGGCCATCTAGGGAAACCTACCAAACCCACACATTTCTGGAAACTATACACCCGGGGGAGTCCAGCAAGGTATGGCTTGCGTGGGTCCCCCAACATTCTACTACCCAGAATCCCCCGCAAACCGCAAATTACGCTGAAAAAATCACTTTTTTCTCAAATTTCTGTGTGGGAAAGTTCTGGAATCTGCGTGGATCCACATATTTCCTCCCACCCAGCGTTCCCCCAGGTCTCCCGACAAAAATGGTACCTCACTCGTGCGGGTGGGTCAAGGAACCGCGACAGGCAAGGGCCCAAAACCTATTGAGGTGACATCAAAATAACCTATCACAAACAAACCTGGTTTTGCGAGGGGGGTCCCATGAGTTTTTGGCCCGGGGCTCGGCGGCCATCTAGGGAAACCTACCAAACCCACACATTTCTGGAAACTAGACACCGGGGGAGTCCAGCAAGGTATGGCTTGCGTGGGTCCCCCAACATTCTCCTACCCAGAATCCCCTGCAAACCGCAAATTACGCTGAAAAAAAATCACTTTTTTCTCAAATTTCTGTGTGGGAAAGTTCTGGAATCTGCGTGGATCCACATATTTCCTCCCACCCAGCGTTCCCCCAGGTCTCCCAATAAAAATGGTACCTCACTAGCGCGGGTGGGTCAAGGAACCGCGACAGGCAAGGGCCCAAAACCTATTGAGGTGACATCAAAATAACCTATTACAAACAAACCTGGTTTTGCGAGGGGGGTCCCATGAGTTTTTGGCCCGGGGCTCGGCGGCCATCTAGGGAAACCTACCAAACCCACACATTTCTGGAAACTAGACACCCGGGGGAGTCCAGCAAGGTATGGCTTGCGTGGGTCCCCCAACATTCTCTTACCCAGAATCCCCTGCAAACCGCAAATTACGCTGAAAAAAATCACTTTTTTCTCAAATTTCTGTGTGGGAAAGTTCTGGAATCTGCGTGGATCCACATATTTCCTCCCACCCAGCGTTCCCCCAGGTCTCCGAATAAAAATGGTACCTCACTCGCGCGGGTGGGTCAAGGAACCGCGACAGGCAAGGGCCCAAAACCTATTGAGGCGACATCAAAATAACCTATCACAAACAAACCTGGTTTTGCGAGGGGGGTCCCATGAGTTTTTGGGCCGGGGCTCGGCGGCCATCTAGGGAAACCTAGCAAACCCACACATTTCTGGAAACTAGACACCCGCGGGAGTCCAGTGAGGTATGTCTTGTGTGGGTCCCCCAACATTCTCCTACCCAGAATCCCCTGCAAACCTCAAGTTTTTCTAAAAAATCACTTTTTTCTCAAATTTCTGTGTGGGAAAGTTCTGGAATCTGCGTGGATCCACAAATTTCCTCCCACCCAGCGTTTACCCAGGTCTCCCAATAAAAATGGTACCTCACTTGTGTGGGTAGGCTTAGTGGCTGCAACAGGAAGTGGCCCAAATCGTACTGTGGAGACTTCGAAATTACCTATAACAAAACTACCTGGTTTTGGAGGGGGACCTGAGAGTTTGGCCCAGAATCCCATGCAAACCTCAATTTTAGCTGAAAAAAATCACTTTTTCACACATTTTTGTGTGGGAAAGTTGTGGCATCACCGGGCTCACACAAATTTCCTACCACCAGCATTCCCCAGGTCTCCTGATAAAATGGTGCCTCACTCTGTGTGGGAGGCCAAAGTACCCGCGACAGGCAAGGGCCTAAAGGTTTTGAGGCAACATCAAAATTGCCTATCAAAAAATGTTTTGGGCCCTTCCCTGTCGTGGGTACTTGGGCCTCCCACACGAGTGAGGCACCATTTTTAATGGAAGAGCTGGGGGAACGCTGGGTGGTAGGAAATTGTGTGAGCCCGGTGATGCCACAACTTTCCCACACAAAATGTGTGAAAAAGTGATTTTTCAGCTACAATTGAGGTTTGCAGGGGATTCTGGGTAAGGAAACGTTTGGGGATCCACGCAAGCCATACCTCCCTGGAAGCCCCGGGTGTCTAGTTTTCAGAAATGTATAGGTTTGGTAGGTTTCCCTAGATGGCCGCCGAGCACGGGGCCAAAAACCCAGGTGACCCCCCCCTTGCAAAACCAGGTGGTTTTGAGATAGGCAATTTTGATGTCGCCTCACTACGTTTTGGGCCCTTGCCTGTCGCGGGTACTTGGGCCTCCCACACAAGTGAGGCACCATTTTTATCGGGAGAGCTGGGGGAACGCTGGGTGGTAGGAAATTTGTGTGAGCCCGGTGATGCCATAACTTTCCCACACAAAAATGTGTGAGAAAAGTGATTTTTTCAGCTAAAATTGAGGTTTGCAGGGGATTCTGGGTAAGGAAACGTTAGGGGATCCAGCGAAGCCATAACTCCCTGGAATCCCCCAGGTGTCTAGTTTTCAGAAATGTGGGGGTTTGGTAGGTTTCCCTAGGTGTCCGCCGAGCACCGGGCCAAAAACCCAGGGTACCCCCCTTGCAAAACCAGGTTGTTTTGAGATAGGCAATTTTGATGTCGCCTCACTACGTTTTGGGCCCTTGCCTGTCGCGGGTACTTCGGCCTCCCACACGAGTGAGGCACCGTTTTCATCTGGAGACCCGGGGGAACGCTGGGTGGTAGGAAATTTGTGTCAGCCTGGTGATGCCACAACCATCCCACACAAAAATGTGTGAAAAAAGTGATTTTTTCAGCTACATTTGAGGTTTGCAGGGATTCTGAGTAAGGAAACTTTGGGGGATCCACCCAAGCCATACCTCCCTGGAATCCCCTGGGTGTCTAGTTTTCAGAAATGTGTGGGTTTAGTAGGTTTTCCTAGGTGCCGGCAGAGCTAGGGTTCAAAAACTACAGCTAGGCACTTTACCAAAAAAGGGTCATTTTTCACTGTGAAATTGAGATGTGTCCACATTGCGTTTTGCGCCATTTCCTGTCGCGGGCACTAGGTCGACCCACACAAGTGAGGTACCATTTTTCTGGAAAGACTTTGGGGAACGCGGAGTGGGTGGAAATTTGTGGATCCACGCAGATTCCAGAACTTTCCACCACAGAAATGTGGGGAAAATGTGTTTTTTTGACAATTGTTTAGGTTTGCAAGGGATTCTGGGTAACAGATCCTGGTGGGAGGCAGTCAAGTCACCCCATCCTGGATTCCCCTGGGTGTCTAGTTTTCAAAAATGTATAGGTTTGCTAGGGTTTCCCTAGGTGCCGGCAGAACTATGGTTCAAAAACTACAGCTAGGCACTTTACCAAAAAAGGGTCATTTTTCACTGCAAAATTGAGGTGTGTCCACGTTGCATTTTGCGCCGTTTCCTATCGCGGGCACTAGGCCGACCCACACAAGTGAGGTACCATTTTTCTCGGAAGACTTTGGGGAATGCGGGGTGGGTGGAAATTTGTGGATCCATGCAGGTTCCAGAACTTTCCACCACAGAAATGTGGGGAAAATGTGTTTTTTTGCCAATGTTTTAGGTTTGCAAGGGATTCTGGGTAACAGAACCTGGTGGGAGGCAGTCAAGTCACCCCATCCTGGATTCCCCTGGGTGTCTAGTTTTCAAAAATGTATAGGTTTTCTAGGTTTCCTTAGGTGCCGGCAGAGCTATTGTTCAAAAACTACAGATAGGCACTTTGCCAAAAAAGGGTCATTTTTCACTGCGAAATTGAGGTGTGTCCACGTTGCGTTTTGCGCCGTTTACTGTCACGAGCACTAGGCCTACCCACACACGTGAGGTACCATTTTTCTTGGAAGACTTTGGGGAACGCGGGGTGGGTGGAAATTTGTGGATCCACACGGATTCCAGAACTTTCCACCACAGAAATGTGGGGAAAATGTGGTTTTTTTTACAATTGAAGAGGTTTGCAAGGGATTCTGGGTAACAGAACCTGGTGGGAGGCAGTCAAGTCACCCCATCCTGAATTCCCCTGGGTGTCTAGTTTTCACAAATGTATAGGTTTTCTAGGTTTCCCTAGGTGCCGGCAGAGCTATGGTTCAAAAACTACAGCTAGGCACTTTGCTAAAAAAGGGTAATTTTTCACTGCGAAATTGAGGTGTGTCCACGTTGCGTTTTGCGCCGTTTCCTGTCACGGGCACTAGGCCTACCCACACAAGTGAGGTACCATTTTTCTTTGAAGACTTTGGGGAACGCGGGGTGGGTGGAAATTTGTGGATCCACATGGATTCCAGAACATTCCACCACAGAAATGTGGGGAAAATGTGGTTTTTTTGACAATTGTTTAGGTTTGCAAGGGATTCTGGGTAACAGAACCTGGTGAGAGGCAGTCAAGTCACCCATCCTGGATTCCCCTGGGTGTTTAGCTTTCAAAAATGTATAGGTTTGCTAGGTTTCCCTAGGTTCCCGCAGAGTTATGGTTCAAAAACTAAAGCTAGGCACTTTGCGAAAAAGGGTATTTTTCACTGCGAAATTGAGGTGTCTCCATGTTGTGTTTTGCACCGTTTCCTGTTGCGGGCACTAGGCTGACCCACACAAGTGAGGTACCAGTTTTTTTGGAAGACTTTGGGGAACGCGGGGTGGGTATAATTTGTGGATCCACGCAGATTCCAGAACTTTCCACCTCAGAAATGTGGGGAAAATGTGTTTTTTTGACAATTTTTTAGGTTTGCAAGGGATTCTGGGTAACAGAACCTGGTGGGAGGCAGTCAAGTCACCCCATCCTGGATTCCCCTGGGTGTCTAGTTTTCAAAAATGTATAAGTTTGCTAGGTTTCCCTAGGTGCCGGCAGAGCTATGGTTCAAAAACTACAGCTAGGCACTTTGCCAAAAAAGGGTCATTTTTCACTGTGAAATTGAGGTGTGTCCACGTTGCATTTTGTGCCGTTTCCTGTCGCGGGCACTAGGCCTACCCACGCAAGTGAGGTACCATTCTTCTCACAAGACTTTTGGGAACACAGGGTGGGTGGAAATTTGTGGATCCACGCAAATTTCAGAACTTTACACCACAGAAATTTGAGGAAAATGTTTTTTTTTACAAAACTTTAGGTTTGCAAAGGATTCTGGGTAACATAACCTGGTGAGAGGCAGTCAAGTCACCCCATCCTGGATTCCCCTGGGTGTCTAGTTTTCAAAAATGTATAGGTTTGCTAGTTTTACCTAGGTGCCGGCAGAGCTAGGGTTCAAAAACTACAGCTAGGCACTTTGCAAAAAAAGGGTAATTTTTCATTGTGAAAATGTGGTGTGTTCACGTTGGGTTTTGAGCCGTTTCCTGTCGTGGACACTATGCCTACCCACACAAGTGAGGTACAATTTTTATCGGGAGACTTAGGGTAATTGAGATTTGTAAAGCAACTGTTATTACCTATTGACTTTTGATGCATTTCTGCCTTCGAAATGAAAGACATTGTGTAAAAAAGAAGTCATTTTTAAAAATGACCGATAATTCTCATGCTAGTATGAGTATTCCCAATTTCGGAAATGTGCAAATATCTACTGTT
This sequence comes from Calotriton arnoldi, assembly GCA_963921515.1. Classification (NCBI taxonomy): domain Eukaryota; kingdom Metazoa; phylum Chordata; class Amphibia; order Caudata; family Salamandridae; genus Calotriton; species Calotriton arnoldi. The sequence goes on along the minus strand of CAWUFW010016367.1, from coordinate 285,622 downwards.
TCTAAACTCTATATTTTGTTTCCATTTCAGAAATACATAGGTGTCTTTCATACCAATTTTTCCATGTATAAATTTTCCCACAGTAATTGCTATATACCCGGTACATAATAAAAAGCCATTGCAAATTGCTGCTCAGTTTTTGACTGTGGGTTCGTTGGGTTCTTGGTGAACCTACAAGTCCTATATATCCCCACAACCAGTAAGGTCCAGCGGATGTAATGGTATATTGATTTCAAAGAGCTGTCATAATTAGAAGAAGTTACAGGTGAAAACGTTGACACAAAAGGCTGTTTTTTTCAACTAATTTTCAATTTTTCCTATATTTAACTGTCAGTTTCTATAAAGGAACCTTGATGGATCTACACAAATGACCCCTTGCTGAATTCAGAATTTTGTCTACTTTTCTAAAATGTATAGCTTTCCAGGATCTATTATTGCTTTCATACCCATTTCTACCATTAACTGGAAGGAGGTTGAAAGCACAAAAAATAGCAAAAATAGGCTATCTCCCAGAAAAATGCCAAAACTGTGTAAAAAATGTTGGTTTTCTGACAAAAGTCTGTCATTCTCTAAAAGCTGGGAAAATGGTAATTTCAGCCCCACAAACCCTTTTTTGATACCATTTGCAGGGAAAAATCCAGACGCTTTCATTTGCAGCCCTTTTTTCCCATTTTTCAAAACAAAACCAAAATGTAGCTGTATTTTGGCTAATTTCTGGGACCCCTCCAGGGGAATCCACAAACCCTGGGTACCTTTACAATCCCCATGATGTTGGAAGAAAAGGACGCAAATTTGGCGTGGATACCTTATGTGGTCAAAAAGTTACAGGGGCCTTAGCGCGCACTACCCCAAATAGCCAAAAAAAAGGCTTAGCACAGGGGGGGAAAAGGCCTAGCAGCGAAGGGGTTAATTATTGGGACTCACAAAGGGGGACATATCCATGCCCCCATCACAGACTAGGACAGCCTGATTTGGCACCCTGACTAGGCCAAAGCCCATCTCAGTACCCAGGGTCAACAATACTAAACCCTTATTCTGAGTGTTTCCACTACCACTTGTAGCTGGACTAGGGGGAACAGTTGCCTTAGGGGCAATGGTGGCTGGATTAGAGTCTTTGGACTTGGTGCAATAACTTGTCCAGTGAGTCTTTTGCTTACAGACTTTGCACCATGGTTTCTTTTGACCTTTTCCTTTATTAGATTGGGATTCCCCCAGATGCAGATTTTTGGGGACCTTGAGAAGACTCCTGGTCTTTACCCTTTTCTCCACCCTTATCAGAGTTTTTGGAATCTTGCTTCTTCTGGTCACCACCTTGGTTCTGTACTTTCTGCTTCGCCCTGGTTCTGACCCATTTGTCTGCCTTCTTACCCAATTCTTGGGGAGAGGTCACATCAGAGTCAACCAGGTACTGATGTAGCAACTGATTCTGACAGTTATTAAGAATCTGCTCCTTCATAATTAAATTATAAAATCCTTTGAAGTCACACACCTTACTGCCAAGTAACCAGCCTTCCAGAGCCTTGGTAGCACAATCTACAAAGTCCACCCAGTCCTGTGTCTGTGCCTTTTGGGTATCTCTGAACTTTAACCTGTATTGCTCAGTGGTTAGGCCAAACCCATCTATTAGGGCACTCTTCAGGACTTGGTAATCATCAGCATCCTCTTCTCTAACAGTGAGGAACTTGTCTCTACCTTTGTCTGCAAAGGAGAGCCACAAGATTGCTGTCCACTGCTCCTGAGGGACCCTCTGTACTTTACAGGCCCTCTCCAGTGCAGTAATCCATTTGTGGATGTCATCCCCACTCTGGTAGGGAGGGACAATCTTGCTCAGGTTTCTATGGTCATAAGACCTTTCCCTACCTCTAGGAAGTTGCTGCCACCATGGGACTCTAGTCTCAACTTTCTTCTTTGTCTATGAAGCTCTAGGGACTCCCTGTCTATAGCCAACTGCTCTCTTCTGATCCTAAGCTGAGCTTCTTCATACTGGAGCAGTCTCTTTTTCCTTTCATGAGAGGATTCCCTCCTATGAGAGGAAACAGAGGTCCCTACTGAGGTGTCAGAATGGTTAGACTCCTGAGAAGGAGATCTGGACCTTCTAGGCACACTCACAACTCTTCCTGGTGGGACAAAGGGGAGGTCATTCTGATCCTCCTCCTCATCTTCAGGCGGAGCTGGATTGTCCAGGGCAAGATCATTTTCATCTTCCTGGCCAGTTTCAGAGGGCAGGTCCTGGGTATTTTCACCCCTGGTCCCTTCCTCATCTTCTGCCCCACCCTCTCTGCCTAACCCTGCAGACCCTATCGGTCTTCTGAGATCATCCAGCAGAAGCATCTCCATGAGACGTTGGGTGTTGGCATTTTTGCCTGTCCCCAGCTTCCTAATCTTGCACAACTCTCTCAATTCCAAGAATGGGAGGTTGTCATATTTGGAGAGTAGGAGCCCACTAGTTCCTGGCAGGGACCTACTGGTTCCTGGCCCTGAAGACATCACTAGTGATGTGTGGTGTATGCACTACCTACTCTAGTGCGGCCTACTAAACTCTCTTGAGTTGTAGAAAGGGTGTGCTAAGCCCTTGACACACAACTCTACGTTCAGTAGAACTTATTGTATTTCTAAGCTTGAATTTATATGTACCTCAGGTACCTTTAGTGGTTTTCAGTTAGTCACACACTTGAGATTATCTGGTAAAACAATAGCAAGCTGGAATCCCACACGCTGCACACCAATGTGAGAAGTTGGCCTGGTATATGCTGTACACTAGTTATAGTGGGCACCTTGCACGAGTCCAAACAACCCCTTATGGATGATAGGTTAAAGACAACCTTTATTGAAAGCTATCCTAGTGGTAACTATGGAGAGCAGCCTTCAGGCTAAGTCTTGGAGGAATGTAAAGCAGCTTGTTTTACCAGTCTATAATCTCTTGAGTGACCAAATGAAAGAGGACCACACCAGGTATATATATAAAATATATGTATTTAGTCTTAAACACACCCCTCTAGTCTCTCTTTGAGGCTAGAGTTCGAAGTACATAAGTTACAAGTCAAATATCAGCAGTATTTAGCACAATACACGTTTGAGCCCTAGGGGCGTACCAAACCATACACTAATATAGTGGTATAAGAACCACGACTGAGCTAGACACAAGGCCTAGAGCCTGTAGAAGTGCTTGGACCCCAAGGAACCACCCAAGGTAGTGACACAGGGGACCCACGGGGACGCGTGCAGTGTGAGAACACCGCCGCGAATCGCCGTTGAATTCTATGGGGAAAGTCGCGGTTGGATTTTTAAAGAAAAAGGACACTTCGGAGAGGACTTCCAGTTAACCCCTTAAAACTTAAGAGTTGCTAGGGCCCACACCCACATGAGTACCGAAATACTCGAGTTACCTCACCCAGGGAAGCCGGGTGCATACGTGTTAAAAGGTGTCGGGAATCAACGTCGTTTTCAATGGCGACCTCTTGGAAAGTGCTGCTGCTGTGAAGAGGAAGAGTGTCTGGTGCGATCCAAGCCTGGATCGAGGAAGAGGAAGACCTGAAAGCAGAGGGGACAGAGTCTGGGTCACTAGCCAGTGACCAGGGGCATGATAGTCGAATGCCCTCAGATGTTGGGTGCTTCAGGTGAGTTGACAGGTGCCTTGACTCTTCAGCCACGAGGTACAGGAGGCGTCGACGATGACCAGCAGCTGGAATCGAACTGTCCCACAAAGTTTGTCGAGTGCTGCGGTGTCAGCGACCAGATTGGACCCAACAAGCCTTGGCAATGGCAAGTCACGGGGAAACAAAGAAAAGGCTGCGTTGCAGAACAGCAAGGTCTGAGGGACTCACCCTTCGAGAGTAAGTCAGGGCACTTCTTGAGCAACCTGGAAAGCCCAAACAATTGAAGAGTTGCCTTCATGGGGACCCACTAGCCAACGGACTAGTGATCGTGAAGGAGCCTCAAGTGGTCGCACTTGGAGCTAGCCCACGGAACACTTGTGGAGTGTAGGCCAGTGATCTTTGCTGCAGATGGTGCTCAGGGTAAGGGCTACTTGGGACTTAATGCATGGCTTCGAGAAACGTCAGGAAGTTGATGCACTTGCAAATGTGCTCGGTGTCCAGGGGTCACGGTTTCACATTACCCACGACAGCTACGGGCCTCACCTTTGCTGGGGACTCAGGGCAGCCTCGGGGAAGTCTGGAAATCCACCTCTGGTGATGCAAAGACTTAGTCGTCCGGAGGGAGCTCCAGTGATGCAGACCGTACAGATGCTTCTTTGGTGCCTGCCAAGCAGGGGAGTCACTCCTTGACCCCAAGGGAGATTCTTCAGTCCTCTAATCTTGATGTAGAGCATTGAAGGTCCAGGATTCAGCTTCAGAGTTTCGTCCAGGGATATCTAAAATCCTGTTGCCAAGGTTCCCTTACTTATACTAAAGAAGGGGGTTGGACTAACTCTGGGGACCCACCTATGGGAGGGTTTGGAAAGAGGGGTGGCTACACCCATTTCCTTTGTCCACTTTCGCACCAGAGCAGGGGCTGGTAGCCCCTGCAACCGGTTTGAACTGGGGTATGCACGAGGACACCAAATGTGCCCCAAGTGCAGGACTTCAAAGCACTCAGAGAGTGCACCCACCCAGCCCCAATCCACTAAGGCCTAACTGGGAGGTGGTAACACCTCCCTGCGACAGGAAACCTATTGTCCAGGTCTCCCCTGCCAGAGTTTCGGTCAGCAGCAGGAGGCCGGACTCGTGTCTGTGGCTGCAGCATCCATTTTGTGATGCCAGGCTGTGTTTAGTTGGTATTGGGTATACCGGTGCTATCATGCCTCTCCCTAGAGAAGGGTGGGATCATACTCCCACACCAAGTACTGTTGTGGGGGTATGATTCCAAGGTGTTTGACACCAAACACGACATGTTTCCGTGCAGCCATCCCAAAGTTAGCATTTACCGTTTAGATATAATGCACTTAAGAGTATATGGTCAGGCTGCACCACAGACAACCCCATAGAGGAGATTCCGAAGGCTGCAGAGGGGCTCTGCTCATGCATGGGCACCCTCTCACATAAAACCAAGCACCCTGCCTTCAGGATTGATAAGGCCTGCCATAGGGGTGACTGATAGGTTTGTATGTGCAGTGATAGGTGAGTGTGAGAAGTTGGCCTGGTATATGCTGTTCACTAATTAAAGTGGACACCTTGCACCAGTACAATTCGACTCTTATGGTAGATAGGTTTAAGACAACCTTTATTGAAAGCTATCCTAGTGGTAGCTGTGGAGAGCAGCCTTCAGGCTAAGTCTTGAAGGAATGTAAAGCAGCTTGTTTTACCACACAATCTCTTGAATCACCAAATGAAAAGACACCACACAGGTATATATATCAAATATATATGTATTTATTAATAAACAACTCTCTACTAATCTCTTTATGAGATTAGAAGTCAGGAACATATGCACAAATCAACGGTTCACAATAAATTAAGCACAATATGGCTGGGGCCCTAGGGGCGTACCAGACCATATACTAAGAAAGAGACTTAGAAACAACGACTTGCAGCGAGACAAGGCCTAGGGCCTTCAGAAGTGCTGGGGCCTCACGAAACCACCCAAGGCAGGTAAGTAAAGGACCCACGGGGGACGCGTGCAGTGTGGATACACAGGCGCAGATCGCCGTTGACTTCAATGGGGCAAGTCGCGGTTGGAAATAAAGGCACTTACAGGGTAAGTAGTTCTAGGGCCCACACCCACAGGAGCACCATAGTGCTGGAGTTACCTCACCCAGGGAAGCCGGGTGCATAGGTGTCCTTTGGTGTCGGGTCGCGGCGTCGTTTTCAATGGCGAACAAAGAAGACTTGCTGCTTCTGATGTCCGAAGAAGTGTCCGGTGGAATCCAAGCCTGGATTCAGAAGATGGAAGACCTGAAAGAAGAGGGGACAGTGTTCAAAGTCACTTGGCAGTGACTCGGGGCAAGGAAGATGGATGCCCACTGTCGTTGCAGGATTCAGGTCGATCACAGTTGCCTTGACTCTTCAGCCACGAGGTCCAGGAGGTGTCGACGATGACCAGGAGCTGGATTCGGCGTGTGCCACGACATTTGCAGCTTACTGTGGTGTCAGAAACTCGATTGGAGCCAACAAGCCTTGGTAACAGCAAGTCACGTGGAAGGTGTAAAAAGGCAATGGCGCAGACCAGCAAGGACTGGGAGACTCACCCATCAAAGGTAAGTCAGGGCAGGCCTGGAGCAACCAGGGGAGCCCTTTGGTGTCTTGGAAAAGTCTTCAGGAGACCCACGAGCCGGCTGGCAAGGGATCACAAAGATGCCTCGGGAGGATTTGCTCAACAGGGGCCCACGGTCACTCGGGACGGTGTAGGCCTCTGATCTTTGGAGGGATTCTTGCTGGAGGCTGGGACCACATGTGGTCCAAAGCACAGGTTCTTAGAACGATGTGAAGGGGTTGCACTCGACAATAGTGCACGGTACCCAGGGGTCGCGGATCCTCATCACTCGTGGGGTCCACTTGCCTCAGGTTCGCTGGGGGCTCACGATGGCCTTGGAGAAGTCAGGAAATCTACCTCTTTGGCTGCAGGGACTTCAGACTCCGGCAGGAGTGGCATAGTTTGCGAGTGTCATTTGTAGTTTTTGGTGCCTGCCAAGCAGGGGAGTCACTACTTGACTCCAAGGGAGATTCTTCTGTCTTCCAAAGGTAGTGGAACGTCGAAGGGCCAGGATTCTTCTTCAGAGCGTCATCCAGGGATATCTAACTTACAAGTTCAAGGGTTCCCTATCTTATACTGTAAAGAAGGGTGGGACTAGCTCTATGACCCCACCTATGGGAGGGTCAGGGGAGTGGGTGGCTACACCCACTTCCCTTTGTCCAGTTTCACGCCAGAGCAGGGGCAGGTAGCCCCTGAGCCGGTTTGAACTGGCATATGCACAGAGGAGCCTTCTGCTCCCCCAGTGCAGGACTTCAAAGCACTCTAAGAGTGCACCCACCCAGCCCCAATACACTAAACCCTGTCTGGGAGGTGGTTACACCTCCCGGTGACAGGATACCTTTTGTTGGGCTTCCTCCACTGCGAGTTTCGGTCAGCAGCAGGAGGGCAGCCCCGTGTCTGTGGCTGGTGGCATCCATTTTGTGATGCCAGGGCTCTTTAGGATTCTACAGTGTTTCCACAGTGGGTACATGTCTATCCCTCTAGAAGGGTGGAATGCTACCCCCACCATCAGAATTGGCGGGGGGTAGTATTCCAAGATGTTTGACACCAAACACGACATGTTTTGATGCAGCCATTCCAAAGTTAGCATTTTACCGCGAAGATATAATGCACTTAAGAGTATATGGTTTAACCGCATCCACAAACAGCACCAGAGAATGGACTCTGAGAGCTGCAGAGGGGCCCTGCTCAGGCAGATGCACCCCCTCACATTAGAGACCAAGCACCCTGCCCTCAGGATTGATAGGGCTTGCCTTAGGGGTGACTGATAGGTTTAAATGTGTGAGCAGGAGAGATATAGGGAACCTATATCTCAGTGAGGAGTGCCAGCACCACCTCACCCAGGCTGCAGTAGCAGGCCTGTGCTGTCAGATTTAGTCTGCTTCCCAGGGGTGGCATAATACATGCTGCAGCTCCTGGTAGGCCTGTGAAGTACCTATGCCCTTGGCACCTAAGGTACCATATACTAGGGACTCATAAGGCACCACAGTATCCAATCACTAGTGCACCTAGAGTGCACTCCAAATCGTTTAGAGAGAACAGAGAGGCTGGGGCCCTGATTGGCAGGGGCCCAGCCTGACTGTAGCCAGAAACCAGTGTAACATCAGAAAAAAAGTGGGGGCAACATAAGAGGCAGATGCTACTCTCCTACACAACCCCCCCAAATGCAGGGACACTAAACTAACCTTGACCAGCTGAGTCTTCGTGTTCAAAGTGGAAATACCTTGAGAGTCCATCTGCATTGGCATGTTGGGTCCCAGGCCTATGTTCCACTGTATAGTCCATCCCCTGTAGGGAAATGGACCATCTCAAAAGTTTTGGGTTTTCACCTTTCATCTGTTTAAGCCATAGGAGGGGCTTGTGGTCAATCTGAACTATGAAGTGAGTGCCAAACAAGTATGGCCTCAGCTTCCTCAGGGCCCACACCACAGCAAAGGCCTCCCTCTCTATAGCTGACCAACGTTTCTCTCTAGGGGTCAGCCTTCTGCTAATGAAAGCTACTGGCTGGTCTTGACCTTCATCATTCAGTTGAGACAGTACAGCTCCCACACCCAGCTCAGAAGCATCTGTTTGGACAATGAACTTTTTGGTGTAGTCTGGACTCTGTAAGATGGGGGCAGTGCACATGGCCTGCTTTAGGTCTTCAAATGCCTTTTGACAGCTAGCTGTCCACTGAACCTTTTTGGCATTTTCTTTGAGGTCAGATCATTCAAGGGGGTCACTATAGATCCATATCCCTTGACAAACCTCCTATAGTACCCAGTCAGGCCTAAGAAGGCTCTCACCTGTGTCTGGGTGGTTGGAGCAACCCATTCCATTATGGTTTGGATTTTGCTCTGTAAAGGTTGAACCTGGCCTCCACCCACAAGGTGGCCCAGGTACACAAACTGACTCTGCCCTATCTGGCACTTGGTGGCCTTGATAGTGAGGCCTGCTTTCTGCAGAGCCTCCAAAACATTTCTGAGGTGGACCAGGTGATCCTGCCAGGAGGAACTAAAGACAGCAATATCATCTAGATAAGCTGAGCAATAAGTTTCCATTCCTGCCAGAACTTTATTCACCAACCTCTGAAAAGTGGCAGGTGCATTTTTCAATCCAAAGGGCATCACCACAAAGTGGTAGTGCCCACCAGGGGTCGAAAATGCTGTTTTGGCTTTTGCATCATCAGCTAGTCTGATCTGCCAGTAGCCAGCTGTTAGGTCAAATGTGCCTAGGTACTTGGCTGAGGCCAAAGTATCAATCAGCTCATCTGCCCTTGGTATGGGATAGGCATCAGTCCTAGTGACTGCATTGAGGCCTCTGTAGTCTACACAAAACATCATTTCTTTCTTACCACCCTGGGTATGAGGCTTGGGTACCAGGACTACTGGGTTAGCCCATGGGCTATCTGAAGGCTCAATTACACCTAGCTCCAACATTTTCTGGACTTCAGTCCTGATACAGTCCCTGACATGGTCAGGTTGCCTGTAGATTTTATTCTTGACAGGCAGACTGTCTCCAGTGTCCACCTCATGGGTGCACCAGGTAGTCTGACTAGGGGTCAGGCTAAACATATGTCTAAACTGTTGCAGAACTTGTCTGCACTCAGTTTGCTGATGGTCAGTGAGGCTGCTTGCCAAAGCAACACCATCTACTGACCCATCATCAGGGTTCTGAGAGAGCAGGTCAGGTAGAGGGTCACTCTCCTCCTCCTGGTCCTCATCAGTTGCCATTAGCAAGCCCATGTCAGCCCTGTCAACATATGGTTTTAATCTGTTGACATGGAGCACCCTCAGGGGGCTCCTGGGAGTTCCAAGATTCACCAGATAGGTGACTTCTCCCTTCTGTTCAACTATGGAATGGGGGCCACTCCACTTGTCCTGGAGGGCTGCTGGGGCCACAGGCTCCAACACCCACACTTTCTGTCCTGGCTGGTATACAGTCAGTACAGCCTTTTGGTCATGCCAAGCTTTTTGCAATTCTTGGCTGGCCTCCAGGTTTTTAGTTGCCTTTTTCATGTAATCGGCCATCCGGGAGCGGAGACCAAGTACATAGTCCATCACATCCTGTTTGGGGGGTTTGAGAGGTAACTTCCAGCCCTCTTTAACCAAACACAATGGACCTCTTACAGGGTGCCCAAACAAAAGCTCAAATGGGCTGTAACCAACCCCCTTCTGTGGAACTTCTCTGTATGCAAATAACAGGCAAGGAAGAAGAAGGTCCCATTTCCGCCTAAGCTTCTCTGGGAGTCCCTTAATCATTCCCTTCAGGGTTTTGTTGAACCTTTCAAACAACCCATTGCATTGTGGGTGATAGGGGTGAGTGAACTTGTAAGTTACACCACACTCCTTCCACATTGCTTTCAGATATCCTGACATGAAGTTTGTAACTCTGTCAGATATGACCTCCTTTGGGAAACCCACTCTGGAGAAAACTCCAATGAGGGCTCTTGCCACCTCAGGGGCTGTGGTGGTCCTCAGGGGAATTGCCTCTGGGTACCTGGTGGCATGATCCACTACCACCGGGGTAAATCTGTGCCCAGATGCAGTTTGAGGGTCAAGGGGACCAACAATGTCAATCCCTACCCTTTCAAAGGGTACCCCCACCACAGGTAGTGGTATCAGGGGGCCTTTGTTGTGCCACCTGCCTTACCACTGGCTTGGCATGTGACACAGGAGCGACAAAACTCCTTTGTGTCCTCTGACATATATGGCCAATGAAAATGTGGAACAAGCCTGTCCCAGGTCTTGTTTTGGCCCAAGTGACCTGCTAAAGGGATATCATGTGCTAAGGTCAAGAGGAACCCCCTAAACTTCTGAGGTATTACCAACCTCCTGGTGGCTCCAGGGGCTGGGTCTCTACCCTCAGAATATAGGAGTCCTTCATCCCAATAAACTTTATGGGACCCACTAGCACTCCCAGCAGCCTCAGCAGCAGCCTGCTGTCTGAGGGATTCAAGAGAGGGGCAGCACTGTTGCTCCTTACTCAGATCTTCCCTAGAAGGGCCCCCTGCCCCCAAGAACTCAACCTGATCAGAGTCAAGTCCCTCTGGGGCAGTTCCTTCTTCAGGATCTGCTTCACCTCCCTCTGGAGGGGACTCTGTGATCTGAGACAGAGGGGAAGGCACTGCCTTTACCCTACTGCTCCTCCTCTTGGGAAGCATCTGGTCCATTGTTCCAGGATCCAGAGCTAGTTCAGTGTTATGCTTTCTTGCTTGTGACCTGGTCACAGCAAATACCTCTGCAGGGATGCCCCACATCGCAGCATGAGTCCATAACTCTACCTCACACTAGGCTGAAGTCTCTAGATCATTGCCCAACAGACATTCTACAGGGAGGTCTGCACTGACTACAACCTTCTTGAGGCCAGTTACCCCTCCCCAGGAGAAATTCACAACTGCCAGACTATGGTTGGTCCTGACATTGCTTGCATTATTCACCTGGTACATTTCGCCCAGGATGATCTGTTCAGGGTCCACAAGGTCCTCTGCCACCATGGTGACGCTAGCACCTGTGTCCCTAAATGCCAACGCCTGTTTGCCATTTATTACAGGCTGCTGTTTGTATTTGCCCAGATTACTGGGGCTTACTAGGAAGGACATGTCAATGTCTCCATCACAAATCAGCATTGCCTGAGTGGGTACTCTGACTAGGTCAGAGTTCACTTCAGAACCCAGGGTCAACCCTATTACACCCTTATTCTGATTACCACCTCCACCAGTAGCTGGACTAGGGGGTACAGTTGCCTTAGGGGCAGGAGTGGTGGTGGTTTGGTCTTTGGACTTGGTACAGTCAGAAGTCAGTCAGAAGTCCAGTGTCCTTTCTGTTTACAGAATTTGCACCATGACTTCTTTTGGCCTTTTCCTTGTTGGACTGTGACTCCCCACCAGATGCAGATTTTTGGGGCCCTTGTGAAGACTTCTGGTCTTTTGCCTTATCCCCACCTTTCTCAGAGCTCTTAGAATCCTGCTTCTTTGTGTCACCCCCTTGGTTCTGGGTTTTCTGCCTCACCCTGGTTCTGACCCATTTGTCTGCCTTCTTTCCCAATTCTTGGGGAGAGGTCAGATCAGAGTCCACCAGGTACTGATGCAACAACTGGTTCTGGCAATTATTAAGGATCTGTTCTCTCATTATCAGATTATACAATCCCTTGAAATCAGTAACCCTACTGCCAACCAGCCAACCCTCCAGAGCCTTGGTTGCACAATCAACAAAGTCAGTCCAGTCCTGAGTCTGTGCCTTCTGGGTGTCTCTGAACTTCAACCTGTACTGCTCAGTGGTTAAGCCAAACCCATCTATCAGTGCACTCTTCAGGACTTCATAATCATCAGCATCCTCTTCTTTAACAGTGAGGAGCTTGTCTCTACCTTTATCTGAAAAGGAGAGTCACAAGATTGCTGCCCACTGCTTCTGGGGGACCTGTTGTACTCTACAGGCCCTCTCCATAGCAGTTATCCACTTGTGGATATCATCCCCACTCTGGTAGGGAGGAACAACCTTGCTCAGGTTCCTATGGTCTGGAATATATTCTCTGCCTCTAGGGACACTGTTGCTGCCACCAGGGGGTTCTAACCTCTCTCTTCTAGAAGCTCTCTGGATCTCCAGGGCTTCCCTATCCAGTGCCAACTCCTTGGTTCTGAGGGCAATTCTTGCTTCCTCATACTGTAGTAGTTTGCACCTTCTTTCAGAGGAGGTCTCTCTTATGGGAAAGTATGAGTTCCTCTGTTGGACAAATTCTCTGCCAGAGTGATAAGAGTGTTCAGACTCCCTGGAAGGGGACCTGTGCCTCTCTTCCTCTCTGTCAGTTCTCTTAGGGAGAATTCCTCTGTCCTTTTCAGGCCCCTTTGAGCCTGGCCCTTCAATCACAGAGTCCTGGTCATTTGTATTTTCATCATCTGACCCAGATACTATGATTGACCCACCCACTGATTCAGACCCCTTAGCTCCTAGAGCTAATCTAAGATCATCTGTTGTTAGCAGATCTATCAGATGCAGGGTGGAGGGACTCTGTCCTAGCTTCATGTGTTTTTCAACACACATGGCTCTCAAGTCAGAGAAAGCCATGTCCTTATACTGAGGCTGGGTGGACCCACTGGCTCCACCTTTTAAGGACATTCTAGTGTTGTACTACCTACACTAGTTTGTGGCCTACTGATCCTAGCTTGAGCTGCAGAAAGGGTGTGCTATCCCTTGGCACAGCTCTAAGTTCAGTAGAACTTATTGATACTAAGCTTGACTTTATATGTACCTTAAGTACCTATAGTGGTTTTCAGTTAGTAATTCAAATAGAGATTTTCTGGTAAAACAATAGCAAGCTGGAATCCCACACGCTGCCCACCAATGTGAGAAGTTGGCCTGGTATATACTGTTCACTAATTAAAGTGGACATCTTGCACCAGTACAATTCGACTCTTATGATAGATAGGTTTAAGACAACCTTTATGAAAGCTATCCTAGTGGTAGCTGTGGAGAGCAGCCTTCAGGCTAAGTCTTGAAGGAATGTAAAGCAGCTTGTTTCACCACACAATCTCTTGAATCACCAAATGAAAAGACACCACACAGGTATATATATCAAATATATATGTATTTATTAATAAACAACTCTCTACTAATCTCTTTATGAGATTAGAAGTCAGGAACATATGCACAAATCAACGGTTCACAATAAATTAAGCACAATATGGCTGGGGCCCTAGGGGCGTACCAGACCATATACTAAGAAAGAGACTTAGAAACAACGACTTGCAGAGAGACAAGGCCTAGGGCCTTCAGAAGTGCTGGGGCCTCACGAAACCACCCAAGGCAGGTAAGTAAAGGACCCACGGGGGACGCGTGCAGTGTGGATACACAGGCGCGGATTGCCGTTGACTTCAATGGGGCAAGTCGCGGTTGGAAATAAAGAGTTTTAGGATACATCGGGTGGACCTACAAGCAAGGCACTTACAGGGTAAGTAGTTCTAGGGACCACACCCACAGGAGCACCGTAGTGCTGGAGTTACCTCACCCAGGGAAGCCGGGTGCATAGGTGTCCTTTGGTGTCGGGTCGCGGCGTCGTTTTCAATGGCGAACAAAGAAGACTTGCTGCTTGTGATGTCCGAAGAAGTGTCTGGTGGAATCCAAGCCTGGATTCAGAAGATGGAAGACCTGAAAGCAGAGGGGACAGTGTTCAAAGTCACTTGGCAGTGACTCGGGGCAAGGAAGATGGATGCCCACCGTCGTCTCAGGATTCAGGTCGAATACAGTTGCCTTGACTCTTCAGCCACGAGGTCCAGGAGGCATCGACGACAACCAGGAGCTGGATTCGGTGTGTCCCATAATGTCTGCAGCTTACTGTGGTGTTGGCAACTCGATTGGAGCCAACAAGCCTTGGTAACAGCAAGTCTCGTGGAAGGTGTAAAAAGGCAATGGTGCAGACCAGCAAGGTCTGGGAGACTCACCCAGCAAAGGTAAGTCAGGGCAGGCATGGAGCAACCAGGGGATTCCTTTGGTGTCTTGGAAAAGTCTTCAGGGGACCCACGAGCCAGCTGGCAAGGGATCGCAAAGACGCCTTGGGAGGATTTGCTCAACAGGGGCCCACGGTCACTCGGGACAGTGTAGGCCTCTGATCTTCAGAGGGATTCCTGATGGAGGCTGTGACCACACGTGGTCCTAAGCACAGGTTCTTAGATCGATGTGAAGGGGTTGCACTTGACAATAGTGCACGGTACCCAGGGGTCGGGCTTCCTCATCACTCGTGGGGTCCACTTGCCTCAGCTTCACTGGGAGCTCACGATGGCCTTGGAGAAGTCAGGAAATCTACGTCTTGGGCTGCAGGGACTTCGGACTCCGGCGGGAGTGGCATAGTTTGCGACCATTGTGAGAAGTTGGCCTGGTATATGCTGTCCACTAATTATAGTGGGCACCTTGCACCAGTCCAAACAACCCCTTATTGGAGATAGGTTAAAGACAACCTTTATTGAAAGCTATCCTAGTGGTAGCTATGGAGAGCAGCCTTCAGGCTAAGTCTTGAAGGAATGTAAAGCAGCTTGTTTTACCAGTCTATAATCTCTTGAGTGACCAAATGAAAGAGCACCACACCAGGTATATATTCAAAATATATGTATTTATTGCTAAACACACCCCTCTAGTCTCTTTATGAGGCTAGAGTTCAAGTACATAAGTTATAAGTTATTTAAACACAGTAATAGCACAAATACACGTTTGGGCCCTAGGGGCGTACCAAACCATATACCAATAAAGTGGTATAAGAACCACGACTGAGCTAGACACTAGGCCTAAAGCCTGTAGAAGTGCTTGGACCACAAGGAACCACCCAAGGTAGTGACACAGGGGACCCACGGGGACGCGTGCAGTGTAAATACACAGCCGCGAATCGCCGTTAACTTCTATGGGAAAAGTCGCGATCAGGAATTTAAAGAAAAGGGACACTTAAAGGAGGACTTGGAGCAAACCCTTTGAGAACTAGGTCTTTCTAGAGTCTCTACCCATGGGAGCACCGGAGTACTCGTGTTACCTCACCCAGGGAAGCCGGGTGCATAGGTGCCTTTCGGGGTCGGGTTTCGTCATCGATTTGAATGGCGATCTGCTGCAAAGTGCTGCTGGCGACCAATTGGAAAGTGTCCGGGTGGATCTAAGAGTGGATCGGAGATCTGAAGAACCTGAAAGCAGAGGGGACAGAGTCTGGGTCACTAGCCAGTGACCAGGAAGGCGATGAGCAGATGCCCACCGATGTTGGGTGCTTCAGGTACATTGACGGTTGTCTTGACTCTTCAGCCACGAGGTCCAGGAGGTGTTGTCGGCAACCAGGAGCAGGATTCAGTCTGGTACACAACGTTTGTCGAGTGCTGAGGCATCGGCGACCGGATTGGACCCAACAAGCCTTGGCAACAGCAAGTCTTGATGAAGTTGAAGATTGACGATTGTGCAGACCAGCAAGGTCTGAGAACCTCACCCTGCAAGGATAAGTGAGGGCAAGCCTGGAGCAACCAGGGAGCCTAAGAAGAAAAGGATTGGCCTTCGTGAAGGGCTACAAGCCAACGGGCTAGCGACCGCAAAGGAGCCTCGAGATGGTGCACGTGGATCTGGCTCACAGAACACTCGTGGAGTGGAGGCTGGCGATCTTCAGTGCAGTTGGTGCTTAAGGCTAGAGCTACTCAGAGCCCAAAGCACGACTTTGTGGGAGACCCAGAAGAGGATACACTTGCAAATACGTGCGGTGTCCAGGGGTCATGGTTCCACATTACCCACGACAGCTACGGGCCTCATCTTTTCTGGGGACTCAGGGCAGCCTCGGTGAAGTCTGGAAATCCACCTCTGGTGATGCAAAGACTTCAGCGTCCAACGGGAGCTTCAGAGATGCAGACTGGACAATTGCTTCTTTGGTGCCTGCCAAGCAGGGGAGTCACTCCTTGACCCCAAGGAAGATTCTTCAGTCCTCTAATCTTGTAGTAGAGCGTCGAAGGTCCAGGATTCTGTGTCAGAGTTTCGTCCAGGGATAATCTAAAGTCCTAAGGACTGGGTTCCTATACTTATACTAAGTTTAGGGTTGGACTTACTCTGTGGCCCCACCTATGGGTGGGTCAGGGCAGAGGGGTGGCTACACCCCTTTCCCTTTGTCCAGTTCGTGCCAAAGCAGGGGCTGGAAGCCCCTGATCCGGTTTGAACTGGGGTATGCATAGGGACACCAAATGTGCCCCCAGTAAAGGACTTCAAAAGCACCCAAGAGTGCTCCCGCCCAGCCCCAATACACATTATCCTGTCTGGGGAGGTGGTTACACCTCCCTGCGACAGGAAACCTATTGTCCAGGCCTCACCTGCCGGAGTTTGGTCCAGCAGCAGGAGGCCAGACTTGTGTCTGTGGCAGCAGCATCCATTTTGTGATGCCAGGGCTTTAGAAAGAAGTTACCGGGCAAGCCAGGGTTAACATGTCTCTCCCTCTAGAAGGGTGGAATGCTACCCCCACTGCCAGAATTGGCGGGGGGTAGTATTCCAAGATGTTTGACATCAAACACGACATGTTTCGGTGCAGCCATCCCAAAGTTAGCATTTAACGCGAGGTTATAATGCGCTTAAGAGTATATGGTCAGGCTGCACTACAAACAGCATCAGAGAAGGGTCTCCAACCGCTGCAGAGGGGCCCTGCTCATGCAAGGGCACCCTCTCACATAGGAACCATGCACTCTGCCTTCAGGATTGACAAGGCCTGCCATAGGAGTGACTTATAGGTTTATATGTGTGTAGATATGTAGTGATATAGGTAGCCTATATCACAGTAAGGGGTGCATGCACCACCTTACCCAGGCTGCAGTAGCAGACCTGTGGTGTCAGTTTGGATGGCCTTCCAGGAGTGGCATAATACATGCTGCAGCCCCTGGCAGGCCTCTGAGGTACCTATGCCCTGGGTACATAGTATACCATATACTAGGGACTTATAAGGGCACTCCAGATTCCAATCAGAGATGTGCCTAAGGCACATGGAAACCATTTTAAAGAGGAAGCAGCTAGGCTGGGGTTCTGATTAGCAGGGCCCCAGCCAGACTAAGGTCGAAAAACAGTGAAGCATCAGCAAAAGTGGGGGTACCCATGTGAAGCAGATCCTACTCTCCTACACAACCCCCCAAACGTAGGGACATTAAACTAACCTTGACCAGTTGAGTCTTCATGTTCTAAGTGGAAGTACCTAGAGAGTCCATCTGCATTGGCATGGTTACTCCCAGGTCTATGTTCCACTGTGAAGTCCATCCCCTGTAGGGAAATGGACCACCTAAGCAGTTTGGGGTTTTCACCCTTCATTTGTTTTAGCCATAAGAGGGGCTTATGGTCTGTTTGAACAAGGAAGTGAGTACCAAACAAGTATGGCCTCAACTTCGTCAGAGCCCAGACCACAGCAAAGGCCTCCCTCTCAATGGCTGACCAACCTTTCTCTCTAGGGGTCAGCCTTCTGCTAATGAAAGCTACTGGCTGATCCTGACCTTCTTCATTCAGTTGTGACAGTACAGCCCCTACCCCCAATTCAGATGCATCAGTTTGAACAATGAACTTCTTGGAGTAATCAGGACTCTGTAGAATGGGAGCAGTGCACATGGCCTGCTTCAGGTCATCAAATGCCTTTTGACAGTTAGCTGTCCACTGAACTTTCTTGGACATTTTCTTAGAAGTTAAGTCATTCAAGGGTGTCACTATTGATCCATACCCTTTGACAAATCTCCTATAGTACCCAGTCAGGCCTAAAAAGGCTCTCACCTGAGTCTGGATAGTTGGAGCAGTCCAGTCCATGATGGTCTGAATCTTGCTATGCAGTGGTTGAACCTGGCCTCCACCCACAAGGTGGCCCAGGTACACAACCTGACTCTGCCCTATCTGGCACTTGGTGGCCTTGATAGTCAGGCCTGCCTTTTGCAGGGCCTGTAAAACATTCCTGAGGTGGACCAGGTGATCCTCCCAGGTGGAGCTAAAGACAGCAATATCATCTAGATATGCTGCACTATAGGCTTCCAGACCTGTGAGGACTGTATTCACCAACCTCTGAAAAGTGGCAGGTGCATTCTTCAGACCAAAGGGCATCACCACAAATTGATAATGCCCACTAGGGGTTGAGAATGCTGTCTTTGGCTTTGCATCATCAGCTAGTCTGATCTGCCAGTAGCCAGCTGTCAGGTCAAATGTGCTTAGATATTTGGCTGAGGCCAAAGTATCTATTAGCTCATCTGCCCTAGGTATTGGATGGGCATCAGTCCTAGTGACTGCATTGAGACCCCCTGTAGTCCACACAAAACCTCATCTCTCTTTTTCCACCACTGGTGTGAGGTTTTGGCACAAGGACCACTGGACTAGCCCAAGGGCTATCTGAGGGTTCAATAACTCCCAAATCCAACATTTTCTGGACTTCAGTCCTGATACAGTCCCTGACATGGTCAGGTTGCCTATAAATCTTATTTTTAATAGGCAGACTGTCCCCAGTGTCCACTTCATGAGTGCACCAGGTGGTCTGACTGGGTGTCAGTGAAAACATGTATCTAAACTGATTGAGCACCTGTCTACAATCAGTTTGCTGCTGGGTAGTGAGGCTGCCTGCCAAGGCTACACCATCTACCGACCCATCGTCAGGGTTCTGTGAGAGCAGGTCAGGGAGTGGGTCACTCTCTTCCTCCTGCCCTTCATCAGTAGCCATGAGCAAGCCCATGTCTGCCCTGTCCACATATGGTTTTAACCTGTTGACATGGAGAACCCTGTGGGGACTCCTGGGTGTTCCTAGGTCTACTAAGTAGGTAACCTCACCCTTCTGTTCAACAATAGTGTGGGGTCCACTCCATTTGTCTTGGAGAGCTGCTGGGGCCACTGGCTCCAACACCCACACCTTCTGTCCTGGCTGGTAAACAGTCAGTACAGCCTTTTGGTCATGCCAAGCTTTTTGAAGTTCCTGGCTAGCCTCAAGGTTTTTAGTTGCCTTTTTCATATACTCAGCCAGCCGGGAGCGGAGACCAAGTACATAGTCCACTATGTCTTGCTTTGGGGGCTTGAGAGGTAACTCCAATCCTTCCTTCACCAAGCTCAATGGATCCCTGACAGGGTGACCAAACAAAAGTTCAAAAGGGCTGTAGCCAACCCCCTTTTGAGGCACCTCCCTGTATGCAAATAAAAGGCAGGGCAAGAGTATGTCCCATCTTCGCCTAAGCTTTTCTGGGAGCCCTATAATCACGCCCTTCAAGGTTTTGTTGAATCTCTCAACTAAACCATTGCATTGTGGGTGATAGGGTGTGGTGAACTTGTAAGTCACTCCACACTCCTTCCACATTGCTTTTAAGTAACCAGACATAAAGTTAGCACCCCTGTCTGATACAACCTCCTTAGGAAAGCCCACTCTTGAGAAAACTCCCAGGAGGGCTCTTGCCACCACAGGTGCTGTAGTGGTCCTAAGGGGAATAGCCTCTGGGTACCTGGTGGCATGATCCACTACCACCAGGATAAACCTGTGCCCAGATGCTGTTTGGGGATCCATGGGACCAACAATATCAATCCCCACCCTTTCAAAGGGCACCCCCACCACAGGTAGTGGTATCAGGGGGCCTTTGTAGTGCCACCTGCCTTGCCACTGGCCTGGAAGGTTACACAGGAGCGACAAAACTCCTTGGTGTCTTCAGACATGTGGGGCCAGTGAAAGTGAGGGACAATTCTGTCCCAAGTCTTGTTCTGGCCCAGGTGACCTGCCAAGGGAATATCATGGGCTAGGGTCAATAGGAAGCCCCTGAACTTTAGAGGTATAACCAACCTCCTGGTGGCACCAGGCTTGGGGTCGCTACACTCTGAGTACAGGAGTCCATCATCCCAATACACTGTATGGGGACCACTAGCTTTCCCAGCAGCCTCAGCAGCAGCTTGCTGTCTGAGGGGTTCAAGAGAGGGGCAGCTCTGCTGCTCCTGGCTCAGATCTGCCCTGGAAGGTCCCCCTGTCCCCAAGAACTCAACCTGGTCAGGTTCAAGCTCCTCTGGGACAGTTCCTTCCTCAGGACTGAGATCATCTCCCTCAAGAGACTTATCTTCCTTCTGAGCCAAGGGGGAAGGCACTGCCTGTACCCTACTACTCCTCCTCTTGGAAGGCACTTGGTCCATTATTCCAGAATCCAAGGCCTGTTCAGTTTTAGACATTTTGGCCTGTGACCTGGTCACAGCAAACACATCTGCAGGGATGCCCAGCATTTCTGCATGAGTCCTGAGCTCCACTTCTGCCCAAGCTGAAGTTTCTAAGTCATTGCCAAGCAAGCATTCAACTGGTAGGTCTGCACTTACCACAACCTTCTTAAGGCCAGTTACCCCTCCCCAGGAGAAGTTAACAACTGCCAGAGTATGGTCTGTTCTGACATTGCTAGCATTGGTCACTTGGTACATTTCACCAAGTATAACTTGCCCAGGATCCACAAGGTCTTGTGTCACCATTGTGACACTTGCCCCTGTGTCCCTAAATGCCAAAACCTCTCGTCCATTGATTAAAGGCTGTTGTCTGTACTTGCCCAGATTACTGGGACTCATAGAGGAGGTCATATCCATGCCTCCATCACAGACTAACACAGCCTGAGTGAGTTCTCTGACTAGGTCAGAGCCCAACTCAGTACCCAGGGTCAACCCTACTAAACCCTTGGCTGGAGCACTCCCACCAACTGTAACTGTACTAGGGGGAACAGGTGCCTTAGGGGCATTGGTGGGGGCTGGATTAGAGTCTTTGGACTTGGTGCAATCACTGGTCCAGTGGGTCTTTTGCTTACAGACCTTGCACCATGGTTTCTTTTGGCCTTTCCCTTTATTAGACTGTGAATCCCCACCTGAAGAAGATTTTTGGGGCCCTTGTGAAGACTTCTGGTCTTTACCCTTCTCCCCACCCTTATCAGAGTTCTTTGAATCTTGCTTCTTAGGGTCACCACCTTGTTTCTGTACCTTCTGCCTCACCCTGGTTCTGACCCATTTGTCTGCCTTCTTTCCCAATTCTTGGGGAGAGGTCAGATCAGAGTCCACCAGGTACTGATGCAACAGCTGATTTTGACAGTTATTAAGAATCTGCTCCCTCATTATCAGATTGTACAATCCTGAGAAGTCACACACCTTACTGCCCATCAACCAGCCTTCCAGAGCCTTAGCAGTACAATCCACATAGTCTACCCAGTCTTGAGTCTGTGCTTTTTGGGCATCTCTGAACTTTAACCTGTATTGTTCAGTGGTTAGGCCAAACCCATCAATAAGAGCACTCTTCAAGACCTTGTAATTATCAGCACCCTCTTCTCTTACAGTGAGGAGCTTGTCTCTACCTTTGTCTGCAAAGGAGAGCCACAAGATTGCTGCCCACTGCCCTGAGGGACCTTCTGTACTTTACAGGCCCTCTCTAGAGCAGTTATCCATTTGTGGATGTCATCCCCACTCTGGTAGGCAGGGACAATCTTGCTCAGGTTTTTATGGTCATAAGACCTTTCCCTATCTCTATGGATATTGCTGCCACCATGAGACTCTAGTCCCATCTTTTTTCTCTCTCTAAAGAGATCTAGGGACTCCCTGTCTAGGGCCAATTGCTGTCTTCTGAGTTCAAGCTGAGCTTCCTCATACTGAATCAGCCTCTTTCTCCTCTCATGAGAGGATTCCCTCCTATGAGAGGAGACAGAGGTCCCTATTGAGGTGCTAGAGTGGTTAGACTCCTGAGAAGGAGATCTAGACCTTCTAGGCACACTCATAATCCTTCCTGGGGGGACAAAGTGGGGGTCATTCTGATCCTCCTCCTCATCTTCCACAGGAGGGATTGCGTTGTCCAGGTCAGGGTCATTGTCACCCTCCTGGCCAGTTCCAGAGGGGGGGTCAGGGGTGTTGCTACCCCTGGCCCCATCCTCATCTTCTGCCCCACCCTCTGCTCCTACCCCTTCAGTCCCTAACGGCCTGCTGAGATCATAAGCCTCCAACATCTCTCTAAGATGTTGGGTGGTGGGACTTTGGCCTGTCTTCAGTTTCCTCATATTGCATAATGCTCTCAATTCCAAGAATGGGAGTGTATCATATTAGGAGGGAAGAAGCCCAGTGGCTTCTGGCAAGGAATCTCTAGGTCCTGGCTTTGAAGACATTACTAGTGTGGTGTGGTGTATGCACTACCTACTCTAGTGTGGCCTACTAAACTCTCTTGAGTTGTAGAAAGGGTTGTGCTATCCCTTAACACACAACTCTAAGTTCAGTAGAACTTACTGTATAGTAAACTTAATTTATATGTACCTTAGGTACCTTTAGTGGTTTTCAGTTGATCAATTCAATTGAGAATATCTGGTAAAACAATAGCAAGCTGGAATCCCACACGCTGCACACCAATGTGAGAAGTTGGCCTGGTATATGCTGTCCACTAATTATAGTGGGCACCTTGCACCAGTCCAAACAACCCCTTATTGGAGATGGGTTAAAGACAACCTTTATTGAAAGCTATCCTAGTGGTAGTGATGGAGCCGAGTAAAAGAAAATTTTAAACCCCTAACAAATTTTAAAATAATTAATAAACATGTTCGTTTAAATGTATTAATCAACAATGTGTGTGGGGTAAAGGTAACTCGCAAGTATGTGTGCTGAATAATCTATTTACAAATGTCCATGTGTCTAATAATAACATAAAAATAATTGCGTACTAATTAAATAATAAATGCATGATCCGTGCTTTGTTTTAGAATAAATCGTGATGTTGCAAAACAATAGTGATGGTAAGTAAGGAACAGCTTAAATGTTGCTTTTCGCTAGGTAATAACTAACTGGGGTACGTAGAAGACGGGAGGGAAACGAAAAGGCTATGTTTCTCTATTTTAATTATGTTTTGTTTATTTCTAATAGTGCTTTAAGTCTAAATCGAGTGGCGATATAAAATGGCCGACATCTAGTAGAATGCGCATGAGCGGAGAAAGCATGTGTTGAGGGAGAAAAAGTTGGAGAAAGGCTGACCACGTGCTGAGACTGAAAGGCTAGGATGAAAGAATGGTCAAGGCTGGTGTGACCTATTTGAACTAATAAAGTGTCATGGTGATCAGCAAACAGCCGTGGGAACCGTCTTATGAGAAAAGACACTGCCTGCAGAGTTTTCGAATGTATCGAAAGAAGTTACAAATGTACGATCGAAGCGGATGGAAACATGTCATGAACTGTGAGAAAGGAAATGAACATTTACATTCCGAAAGAACAAGCTGGAACCGGGAGAATTTGATGAGAACTAAAAGAATAGATTGAGTACACCAATGAAAGAAAAGCGTGATATTAATGTTGCAATAATTAGTTAGCAAAGCTAGAATTAGGGTATAAGAAGGCCTACTCTGGGTGGGAGGGGGTCAATAGATGCTCGCGCTTGCTTCCAGTAATGCTGAGTTCCAGATCGATGAGCGGGAGATGCTGAGAGACTGTTAGATGAGACGGGTTGCGGTAGCTGATGCTGACGAGCTGAAGTTTCTGTCGCTGTCTTTATTTTCCAGTTGAGTATGAGAATCATGCTAGTCTCCAATTTTAAACTTAGGTTAGAAATCATTAGGCTTAATTAGGAAGATAGGTAGGTTAATTAGGATTTTCCTCATGACCAAATTTCCTTTCTGCAATAAAATTGATTTTGCTTAATAAATATTTGATTTAATAAATGTATGACTAATTGAATAATAAAGTCAAAATTCTTTTCCATGCCTTTTAAAAATTATATAAATTTTAAACTCTTAAATCAAATGACTCAGTGATTATTTACTAAATGGTTTGCGAACATAGTGAATTAGTTATTGTGATTTAGCTGGTCTTAATCACTATCAACTGATACATTACTAGAGGATCCATCGACAATTAATGAGCAGGAATATCTTATGAGATAACTAAAATTAATAGGTTATGGTAAAAGGTATCCCGGCTCCTTCCAGCGGTACATCATGAGGTTCTTTTAGTTTCCTCTTTCTCCTGGGAGTATAGTTTCGTGAAAGTGTCCAGGTGAGTGTGTGTGTGTGTTTGATAGGCGATGTCATGGGCCCCATCGTCATGTGGATGTGAGGAATATAAGTTGCGCCTGGATAACCGATAAGTGACCTAGGAGAAATAGTTTTTATTGTATCCGCTGCATCAGTAGCTATGGAGAGCTACTTGAAGGAATGTAAAGCAGCTTGTTTTACCAGTCTATAATCTCTTGAGTGACCAAATGAAAGAGCACCACACCAGGTATATATTCAAAATATATGTATTTATTGCTAAACACACCCCTCTAGTCTCTTTATGAGGCTAGAGTTCGAAGTACATAAGTTATAAGTTATTTAAACACAGTAATAGCACAAATACACGTTTGGGCCCTAGGGGCGTACCAAACCATATACCAATAAAGTGGTATAAGAACCACAACTGAGCTAGACACTAGGCCTAGAGCCTGTAGAAGTGCTTGGACCACAAGGAACCACCCAAGGTAGTGACACAGGGGACCCACAGGGGATGCGTGCAGTGTAAATACACAGCCGCGAATCGCCGTTAACTTCTATGGGAAAAGTCGCGATCAGGAATTTAAAGAAAAGGGACACTTAAAGGAGGACTTGGAGCAAACCCTTTGAGAACTAGGTCTTTCTAGAGTCTCTACCCATGGGAGCACCGGAGTACTCGTGTTACCTCACCCAGGGAAGCCGGGTGCATAGGTGCCTTTCGGGGTCGGGTTTCGTCGTCGATTTGAATGGCGATCTGCTGCAAAGTGCTGCTGACGACCAAGTGGAAAGTGTCCGGGTGGATCCAAGAGTGGATCGGAGATCTGAAGAACCTTAAAGCAGAGGGGACAGAGTCTGGGTCACTAGCCAGTGACCAGGAAGGCGATGAGCAGATGCCCACCGATGTTGGGTGCTTCAGGTATGTTGACAGTCATCTTGACTCTTCAGCCACGAGGTCCAGGAGGTGTTGTCGGCAACCAGGAGCAGGATTCAGGCTGGTACAGAATGTCTGTCGAGTTCTGAGGCATCGGCGACCGGATTGGATCCAACAAGCCTTGGTAACGGCAAGTCTCAATGAAGTTGAAGATTGACGATTGTGCAGACCAGCAAGGTCTGAGGAACTCACCCAGCAAAGGTAAGTGAGGGCAAGCCTGGAGCAACCAGAGAGCCCAAGAAGAAAAGGATTGGCCTTCGTGAAGGGCTACTAGCCAACGGGCTAGCGACCGCAAAGGAGCCTCGAGATGGTGCACGTGGATCTGGCTTACAGGACACTCGTAGAGTGGAGGCCAGTGATCTTCAGTGCAGTTAGTGCTGGAGGCTGGGGCTACTAGGAGCCCAAAGCACGACTTCGTGGGAGACCCAGAAGAGGATGCACTTGCAAATACGTGCGGTGTCAAGGGGTCACGGTTCCAAGTTACCCACGACAGCTACGGGCCTCAGCTTTGCTGGGAACTCAGGGCAGCCTTGGAGAAGTATGGAAATCTACCTCTGGTGATGCAAAGACTTCGGCGTCCAACGGGAGCTTCAGAGATGCAGACCGGACAAATGCTTCTTTGGTGCCTGCCAAGCAGGGGAGTCACTCCTTGACCCCAAGGGAGATTCTTCAGTCCTCTTATCTTGTAGTAGAGCGTCGAAGGTCCAGGATTCTGTGTCAGAGTTTCGTCCAGGGATAATCTAAAGTACTAAGGACTGGGTTCCTATACTTATACTAAGTTTAGGGGTTGGACTTACTCTGTGGCCCCACCTATGGGTGGGTCAGGGCAGAGGGGTGGCTACACCCCTTCCCTTTGTCCAGTTCACGCCGAAACAGGGGCTGGAAGCCCCTGATCCGGTTTGAACTGGGGTATGCACAGGGACAGCAAATGTGCCCTCAGTGCAGGACTTCAAAAGCACCCAAGAGTGCTCCCGCCCAGCCCAATACACATTATCCTGTCTGGGGAGGTGGTTACACCTCCCTGCGACAGGAAACCTATTGTCCAGGCCTCCCCTGCTGGAGTTTCGTCCAGCAGCAGGAGGCCAGACTTGTGTCTGTGGCAGCAGCATCCATTTTGTGATGCCAGGGCTTTAGAAAGAAGTTACCGGGCAAGCCAGGGTTAACATGTCTCTCCCTCTAGAAGGGTGGAATGCTACCCCCGCCACCAGAATTGGCGAGGGGGTAGTATTCCAAGATGTTTGACACCAAACACGACATGTTTCGGTGCAGCCATCCCAAAGTTAGCATTTAACGCGAGGTTATAATGCGCTTAAGAGTATATGGTCAGGCTGCACTACAAACAGCATCAGAGAAGGGTCTCCGACCGCTGCAGAGGGGCCCTGCTCATGCAGGGGCACCCTCTCACATAGGAACCATGCACTCTGTCTTCAGGATTGACAAGGCCTGCCATAGGAGTGACTTATAGGTTTATATGTGTGTAGGTATGTAGTGATATAGGTAGCCTATATCACAGTAAGGGGTGCATGCACCACCTTACCCAGGCTGCAGTAGCAGACCTGTGGTCACAGTTTGGATGGCCTTCCAGGGGTGGCATAATACATGCTGCAGCCCCTGGCAGGCCTCTGAGGTACCTATGCCCTGGGTACATAGTATACCATATACTAGGGACTTATAAGGGCACTCCAGATTCCAATCAGAGATGTGCCTAAGGCACATGGAAACCATTTTAAAGAGGAAGCAGCTGGGCTGGGGTTCTGATTAGCAGGGCCCCAGCCAGACTAAGGTCGAAAAACAGTGAAGCATCAGCAAAAAGTGGGGGTACCCATGTGAAGCAGATCCTACTCTCCTACAACCGTTGTTTGTAGTTTTTTGTGCCTGCCAAGCAGGGGAGTCACTCCTTGACTCCAAGGGAGATTCTTCTGTCTTCCAAAGGTAGGGGAACGTCGAAGGGCCAGGATTCTTCTTCAGAGCATCGTCCAGGGATATCTAACTTACAAGTTCAAGGGTTCCCTATCTTATACTGTAAAGAAGGGTGGGACTAGCTCTATGACCCCACCTATGGGAGGGTCAGGGGAGTGGGTGGCTACACCCACTTCCATTTGTCCAGTTTCGCGCCAGAGCAGGGGCAGGTAGCCCCTGAGCCGGTTTGAACTGGCATATGCACAGAGGAGCCTTCTGCTCCCCAGTGCAGGACTTCAAAGCACTCTAAGAGTGCACCCACCCAGCCCCAATACACTAAACCCTGTCTGGGAGGTGGTTACACCTCCCGGTGACAGGATACCTTTTGTTGGGCTTCCTCCACTGCGAGTTTCGGTCAGCAGCAGGAGGGCAGCCCCGTGTCTGTGGCTGGTGGCATCCATTTTGTGATGCCAGGGCTCTTTAGGATTCTACCGTGTTTCCACAGTGGGTACATGTCTATCCCTCTAGAAGGGTGGGAATGCTACCCCCGCCGCCAGAATTGGCGGGGGGTAGTATTCCAAGATGTTTGACACCAAACACGACATGTTTTGATGCAGCCATTCCAAAGTTAGCATTTTACCACGAGTATATAATGCACTTAAGAGTATATGGTTTAACCGCATCCACAAACAGCACCAGAGAATGGACTCTGAGAGCTGCAGAGGGGCCCTGCTCAGGCAGAGGCACACCCTCACATTAGAGACCAAGCACCCTGCCCTCAGGATTGATAGGGCTTGCCTTAGTGGTGACTGATACGTTTAAATGTGTGTGCAGGAGAGATATAGGGAACCTATATCTCAGTGAGGAGTGCTAGCACCACCTCACCCAGGCTGCAGTAGCAGGCCTGTGGAGTCAGATTTAGTCTGCTTCCCAGGGGTGGCATAATACATGCTTCAGCCCCTGTTAGGCCTGTGAAGTACCTATGCCCTTGGCACCTAAGGTACCATATACTAGGGACTCATAAGGCACCACAGTATCCAATTACTAGTGCACCTAGAGTGCACTCCAAATCGTTTAGAGAGAACAGAGAGGCTGGGGTCCTGATTGGCAGGGGCCCAGCCTGACTATAGCCAGAAACCAGTGTAACATCAGAAAATAAGTGGGGGCAACATAAGAGGCAGATCCTACTCTCCTACAGTGAGGTATAGTGAACCTATAGCTCTGTAAGGGGTGCATGCACCACCTTACTCAGGCTGCAGTAGCAGTCCTGTGGTATCATTTTGGAGGGCCTTCCAGGGGTGGCACAATACATGCTTCAGCCCCTGTTAGGCCTCTGGGGTACCTATGCCCTGGGTACATAGTATACCATATACTAGGGACTTATAAGGGCACTCCAGAATCTAACCTGGGATGTACCTAAAGTACATGGAATCAATTTAGAGAGGAAGCAGCTAGGCTGGGGTCCTGGATAGCAGGGCCCCAGCCAGACTAAAGTTGAAAAACAGTGATAAACCAGCAAAAAGTGGGGGTAACCATAAGAGGCAGATCCTACTCTCCTACACCTCTTACCTCTTTCTGCACCTATGTTGGTTCTTTCTTAACTCCTCTTGGTTCTTGCTGCACCTCTCTTGCTTCTCTCTGCACCCCTCTTGCCTCTTTCTGCAAACCTCCTCTGTCTTTCTGCACCTCTCTTGCCTCTTTCTGCACCCATGTTCCCGCTTTCTGAACCTCTATTGCCTGTTTCTGCAACTCTCTTGCCTCTTTCTGCAGTTCTCTTGCCTCTTCTGTACCTATATTGCTTCTTTCTGCACTCCTCTTGCCCCTTTCTGTATCCCTCTTACCTGTTTCAGCACCTCACTTGCCTTTTTCTGCACTTCTCTTGCCTCTTTCTGCACCTTTCTTGCCTCTTTCTGTACCTCACTTGCCTCTTTCTGCACTTTCCTGCTTTATTCTGTACCTCTCTTGTTTCTTTCTGCACTTCTCTTGCCTCTTTCTGCAACCCTCTTGCCTGTTTCTGCACCTCACTTGCCTCGTTATGCACCTCTCTTTTCTTTCTACACCTCTCTTGCCTCTTTCTACACCTCACTTGTCCCTTCCTGCACTTCCCTTGCTTTATTCTGCACATCCCATGTTTCTTTCTGCAACTCTCTTGTCTCTTTCATCACTTCTCTTGCTTTTTTCTGCACCTCTATTGCTCTTTCAGCACTTCTATTGACTATTTCTGCACCTCTCTTGTCTGTTTCTGCAACTCAGTTGCCTCGTTCTGCACCTCTCTTGCCTCTTTCTGCACGTCTCTTGCCTCTTTCTACACCTCACTTGTCTATTTCTGTACTTTCCTTGCTTTCCTCTGCACTTCTCTTGTTTCTTTCTGCAACTATCTTGTCTATTTCATCACTTATATAGCTTCTTTCTGCACCTCTATTGCTTCTTTCAGCACTTCTCTTGCCTCTTTTTGCACTTCTCTTGCCTTTTCTACACCTACCGTGCCTCATTCTGCATTTCTGTTGCCTCTTCCTGCACCACACTTGCTTCTTTCTGTACCCACCTTGCCTCTTTCTGCACCCCTCTTCCCTCTTTCGGCACCGCTCTTGCCTCTTTCTGCATCCCTCATCCCTCTTTTTGCACCTCTCTTACCTCTTTCTGCACCCCTCTTCCCTCATTCTGCACCTCTCTTGCCTGTTTCTGCACCTCTCTTGCCTCTTTCTGCTCTGACCATACCTCTTTCCACACTTCTGTTGCTTCTTTCTGTAGTTCTCTTGCCTCTTTCTGTATTTCTGCTGCTTCTTTCTGCACTTCTCTTGCATCTTTCTACATTTCTGTTGCTTCTATATGCACTTCTCTTTAGTCTTTCTGCACCCCTCTTGTCTTTTTCTGCACCTCTGATGCGTCTTTCTGCACTTCTCTTGCTGCTTTCTGCACCTCTCCTGCTTCTTTATGTACCCTTCTTGCCTTTCTCTGCACCCCATCCCTCTTTCTGTACCTCTCTTGACTCTTTGTGCACCCCACTTGACTATTTTTGCACCTCTTTTGCATCATTCTGCACCTCTGTTGCCTCTTTCTACACCTCTCTTCCCTCTTTCTGCACCCCTATTGCTTCTTTCTGCACCTCTCTTGCTTATTTCTGCACCCCTCTTCCTCTTTCTGCAGCCCCTTCCCACTTTCTACACCTCTCTTCTCTGTTTCTGCTACTCTCTTGCCTCTTTCTGCAGTTCCCTTGCCTCCTTCTGCACCTCTGTGCTTCTTTCTGCACTTCTCTTGCCTCTTTCTGCACCCCTCTTTCTTGTTTCTGCACCTCACTTGCCTCTTTATGCACCTCTCTTGCCTCTTTCTACACCTCACTTGCCCCTTCCTGCACTTCCCTTGCTTTTTTCTGCACATCCCATGTTTCTTTCTGCAACTCTCTTGTCTCTTTCATCACTTCTATTGCTTCTTTCTGCACCTCTATTGCTTTTCCAGCACTTCTCTTGGCTCTTTCTGCACCTCTCTTGTCTGTTTCTGCAAATCTCTTGCCTCTTTCTGTAATTCTCTTGCCTCCTTCTGCACCTATGTTGCTTCTTTCTGCACTTCTCTTACCTCTTTCTGCAACCCTCTTGCCTGTTTCTGCACCTCACTTGCCTCTTTCTGCACCTCTCTTGCCTCTTTCTGCACCTCTCTTGCCTCTTTCTACACCTCACTTGTCTATTCCTGTACTTCCCTTGCTTTCTTCTGCATTTCTCTTGTTTCTTTCTGCAACTATCTTGTCTCTTTCATCACTTCTCTTGCTTCTTTCTGCACCTCTATTGCTTCTTTCAGCACTTCTCTTGCCTCTTTCTGTACTTCTCTTGCCTTTTCTATGCCTGCCTTGCCTCATTCTGCATTTCTGTTACCTCTTTCTGCACCACACTTGAGTCTTTCTGTACCCCTCTTGCCTCTTTCTGCACCCCTCTTCCCTCTCTTTGCACCCCTCTTGCCTCTTTCTGCATCCCTCTTCCCTCTTTGTGCACCTCTCTTGCCTCTTTCTGCACCCCTCTTCCCTCTTTCTGCACCTCTCTTGCCTGTTTCTGCACCTCTCTTGCCTCTTTCTGCACTGACCATGCCTCTTTCTGCACTTCTTTTGCTTCTTTCTGTAGTTCTCTTGCGTCTTTCTGCATTTCTGCTGCTTCTTTCTGCACTTCTCTTGCCTCTTTCTACATTTCTGTTGCTTCTTTCTGCACTTCTCTTGCGTCTTTCTGCACCCCTCTTGTCTTTTTCTGCACCTCTGTTGCGTCTTTCTGCACTTCTCTTGCTGCTTTCTGTACCTCTCTTGTTTCTTTCTGCACCCCTCTTACCTTTCTCCGCACCCCTCTTCCTGCACCTCTCATGCCTCTTTTTGCACCTCTCTTGCCTCTTTCTGCAGTTCTCTTGCCTCCTTCTGCACATCTGTAGCTTCTTTCTACACTTCTCTTGCCACTTTCTGCACCCCTCTTGCTTGTTTCTGTAGCTCACTTGCCTCTTTTTGCACCTCTCTTGTCTCTTTCTGCACCTCTCTTGCCTCTTTCTGCACCTCACTTGCCTCTTTCTGCACCTCTGTTGCATCTTTCGACACTTCTCTTGCCTCTTTCTGCACTCCTCTTACCTCTTTCTGCACCTATGCTGGTTCTTTCTTAACTTCTCTTGGTTCTTGCTGCACCTCTCTTGCTTCTCTCTGCACCCCTCTTGCCTCTTTCTGCACCCCTCCTCTGTCTTTCTGCACCTCTCTTGCCACTTTCTGCACCCATGTTCCCTCTTTCCGAACCTCTCTTGCCTGTTTCTGCAACTCTCTTGCCTCTTTCTGCAGTTCTCTTGCCTCTTCTGTACTTTTGTTGCTTCTTTCTGCACTCCTCTTGCCCCTTTTTGTACCTCTCTTACCTGTTTCAGCACCTCACTTGCCTTTTTCTGCAGTTCTCTTGCCTCTTTCTGTACCTTTCTTGCCTCTTTCTGTACCTCACTTGCCTCTTTCTGTACTTTCCTGCTTTATTCTGTACCTCTCTTGTTTCTTTCTGCACTTCTCTTGCCTCTTTCTGCACCCCTCTTGCCTGTTTCTGCACCTCACTTGCCTCGTTATACACCTCTCTTTTCTTTCTACAACTCTTTTGCCTCTTTCTACACCTCACTTGCCCCTTCCTGCACTTCCCTTGCTTTTTTCTGCACATCCCATGTTTCTTTCTGCAACTCTCCTGTCTCTTTCATCACTTCCCTTGCTTCTTTCTGCACCTATATTGCTTCTTTCAGCACTTCTCTTGCCTCTTTTGTAGCAAATCTCTTGCCTTATCTACACCTGCCTTGCCTCATTCTGCATTTCTGTTGCCTCTTCCTGCACCACACTTGCTTCTTTCTGTACCCATCTTGCCTCTTTCTGCACCCCTCTTCCCTCTTTCGGCACCGCTCTTGCCTCTTTCTGGATCTCTCATCCCTCTTTTTGCACCTCTCTTGCCTCTTTCTGCACCCCTCTTCCCTCTTTCTGCACCTCTCTTGCCTGTTTCTGGACCTCTCTTGCCTCTTTCTGCACTTCTGTTGCTTCTTTTTGTAGTTCTCCTGCCTCTTTCTGCACTTCCCTTGCATCTTTCTACATTTCTGTTGCTTCTATCTGCACTTCCTTTGCTATTTTCTGCACATCCCATGTTTCTTTCTGCAACTCTCTTGTCTCTTTCATCACTTCTCTTGCTTCTTTCTGTACCTCTATTGCTTTTTCAGCACTTCTCTTGGTTCTTTCTGCACCTCTCTTGTCTGTTTCTGCACCTCACTTGCCTCTTTCTGTACCTCTCTTGTCTCTTTCTGCACCTCTCTTGCCTCTTTCTACACCTCACTTGTCTATTCCTGTACTTCCCTTGCTTTCTTCTGCACTTCTCTTGTTTCTTTCTGCAACTATCTTGTCTATTTCATCACTTCTCTTGCTTCTTTCTGCACCTCTATTGCTTCTTTCAGCACTTCTCTTGCCTCTTTTTGCACTTCTCTTGCCTTTTCTACACCTGCCTTGCCTCATTCTGCATTTCTGTTGCCTCTTCCTGCACCACACTTGCTTCTTTCTGTACCCATCTTGCCTCTTTCTGCACCCGTCCTCCCTCTTTCGGCACCGCTCTTGCCTCTTTTTGCATCCCTCATCCTTCTTTTTGCACCTCTCTTGCCTCTTTCTGCACCCCTCTTGCCTCTTTCTGCACCTCTCTTGCCTGTTTCTGTACCTCTCTTGCCTCTTTCTGCACTGACCATTCCTCTTTCTGCACTTCTGTTGCTTCTTTCTGTAGTTCTCTTGCCTCTTTCTGTATTTCTGCTGCTTCTTTCTGCACTTCTCTTGCATTTTTCTACATTTCTGTTGCTTCTATCTGCACTTCTCTTTAGTCTTTCTGCACCCCTCTTGTCTTTTTCTGCACCTCTGTTGCATCTTTCTGCACTTCTCTTGCTGCTTTCTGAACCTCTCATGTTTCTTTCTGCACCCTTCTTGCCTTTCTCTGCACCCCTAACCCTCTTTCTGCACCTCTCTTGTCTCTTTCTGCACCTCTCGTGCCTCTTTTTGTACCTCTTTTGCATCAGTCTGCACCACGGTTGCCTCTTTCTGTACCCCTCTTCCCTCTTTCTCCACCCCTCCCTCTTTCTGCACCTCTCTTCCCTGTTTCTGCTACTCTCTTGCTTCTTTCTGCAGTTCCCTTGCCTCCTTCTGCACCTCTGTGCTTCTTTCTGCACTTCTCTTGCCTCTTTCTGCACCCCTCTTGCCTGTTTCTGCACCTCACTTGCCTCTTTATGCACCTCTCTTGCCTCTTTCTACACCTCTCTTGCCTCATTCTATACCTCACTTGCCCCTTCCTGCACTTCCCTTGCTTTTTTCTGCACATCCCATGTTTCTTTCTGCAACTCTCTTGTCTCTTTCATCACTTCTTTTGCTTCTTTCTGCACCTCCATTGCTTTTCCAGCACTTCTCTTGGCTCTTTCTGCACCTCTCTTGTCTGTTTCTGCAAATCTCTTGCCTCTTTCTGCAGTTCTCTTGCCTCTTTCTGCACCTATGTTGCTTCTTTCTGCACTTCTCTTACCTCTTTCTGCAACCCTCTTGCCTGTTTCTGCACCTCACTTGTCTCTTTCTGCACCTCTCTTGCCTCTTTCTGCACCTCTCTTGCCTCTTTCTACACCTCGCTTGTCTATTCCTGTACTTCCCTTACTTTCTTTTGTATTTCTCTTGTTTCTTTCTGCAACTATCTTGTCTCTTTCATCACTTCTCTTGCTTCTTTCTGCACCTCTATTGCCTCTTTCTGCACTTCTCTTGCCTTTTCTACACCTGCCTTGCCTCATTCTGCATTTCTGTTGCCTCTTTCTGCACTGACCATGCCTCTTTCTGCACTTCTGTTGCGTCTTTCTGCACTTCTCTTGCTGCTTTCTGCACCTCTCTTGTTTCTTTCTGCACCCCTCTTGCCTTTCTCTGTACACCTCTTCCCTCTTTATGCACCTCTCTTGCCTCTTTCTGCACCTCTTTTGCATCATTCTGCACCCCTGTTGCTTCTTTCTGCACTTCTCTTGCCTCTTTCGGCACCCCTATTGCTTCTTTCTGTGAATCCTTTGGTTCTTTCTGCACTTCTTTTGCTTCTTTCTGCACCTCTCTTGCTTCTTTGAGCACCCCTCTTGCCTCTTTCTGCACCCCTCTTCCCTCTTTCTGCACCTTTCTTGCCTCTTTCTGCACCCCTGATCCCTCTTTCTGTACCTCTCTTGCCTGTTTCTGCAACTCTCTTGCCTCTTTCTGCAGTTCTCTTGCCTCCTTCTGCACCTCTGTTGTTTCTTTGTGCACTTCTCTTGCCTGTTTCTGCACCCCTCTTGCCTCTTTCTGCACCTCTGTTGGTTTGTCTGTACTTCTCTTGCTTCTTTCTGCACCTCTCTTGCTTCCTTCTGCATGCCTCTTCCCTCTATCTCTATAGTTCTGGAGTATAAAACCGCATGCAAGGAATGGGCAGAACAAAGCATTGCTTGCCTTGTGCATGCGTTTGTGGACACCCACAAATGTGTGAGCTTGTGGCAGTTCACCAAGTCTGGCACACCCCTGGAAATAGTCATATTTTTTCTCCAGTATGGGACTGGTGTAAATCACCATCAAGGATGGGATGGGGAATGGATCTGGATTTAATGGAAGGTGTTTCTTCGCCTTCCCCTAAAGCCCGGTGTTTCCCCCTAGACTAGAGAAAGAATTCATGTGCATCTGCAAACAGGGCTGCGTTTCATCAGTGTGTAATTGTGCACAGTTTACAATTAGGCTTTAGAGAAATGGAAGACCAGGGGCTATGTCACATGACCCTTCTAGTCATCTCCCCGCAGATTTCCAGGCACTTTACTACAATGCTTGAATTGTAAAACATTTAGACAAGTTCGTTTAAGAAGTGTAATTCTTTATATGTGTTTTATAGCTTTTTAATTTATTTTAGGCTTTTTAATAAGCACAGAATTTGTAGTAGCTGGTTCGCTAGGGACTGTGGATAACACTTAGTCAGGGCAGGACACAAGTCATGTGTGGACACAGAAGTACAGAGTCCTCTTACATATTTTTGATGAAGGATGTCTGCCCCCGCCCTCACCCCAAGGAAGTATTGGACAGGAACTTTATTTTCAAGACCTCCATTGCCTATTTTTCCCTGTTTCACGATTGCTGCTTGATCCTCCCTTCCATTTGCCGATTCAACACATGCTTTGTGTGAGAAGTTGGCCTGGTATATGCTGTTCACTAATTAAAGTGGACACCTTGCACCAGTACAATTCGACTCTTATGGTAGATAGGTTTAAGACAACCTTTATAGAAAGCTATCCTAGTGGTAGCAGTGGAGAGCAGCCTTCAGGCTAAGTCTTAAAGGAATGTAAAGCAGCTTGTTTTACCACACAATCTCTTGAATCACCAAATGAAAAGACACCACACAGGTATATATATCAAATATATATGTATTTATTACTAAACAACTCTCTACTAATCTCTGGTGAGATTAGAAGTCAGGAACATATGCATAAATCAACGTTTCTCAATAAATTAAGCACAAATATGGCTGGGGCCCTATGGGCGTACCAGACCATATACTAAGAAAGAGACTTAGAAACAACGACTTGCAAGGAGACAAGGCCTAGGGCCTTCAGAAGTGCTGGGTCCTCACGAAACTACCCAAGGCAGGTAAGTAAAGGACCCACGGGGGACGCGTGCAGTGTGGATACACAGGCGCGGATCGCCGTTGACTTCAATGGGGCAAGTAGCGGTTGGAAATAAAGAGTTTTAGGATACTTCGGGAGAACCTACAAGCAAGTCACTTACAGGGTAAGTAGTTCTAGGGCCCACACCCACAGGAGCACTGTAGTGCTGGAGTAACCTCACCCAGGGAAGCCAGGTGCATAGGTGTCCTTTGGTGTCGGGTCGCGGCGTCGTTTTCAATGGCGAACAAAGAAGACTTGCTGCTTGTGATGTCCGAGGAAGTGTCCGGTGGAATCCAAGCCTGGATTCAGAAGATGGAAGACCTGAAAGCAGAGGGGACAGTGTTCAAAGTCACTTGGCAGTGACTCGGGGCAAGGAAGATGGATGCCCACCGTCGTTGCAGGATTCAGGTTGATCACGGGTGCCTTGAATCTTCAGCTACGAGGTCCAGGAGGCGTTGACGACAACCAGGAGCTGGATTCGGCGTGCACCACAATGTCTGCAGCTTACTGCGGTGTCGGCAACTCGATTGGAGCCAACAAGCCTTGGTAACAGCAATTCTTGTAGAAAGTGTGAAAAGGCAATGGCACAGAACGGCAAAGTCTGAGGAACTCACTCAGCAAGGGTAAGTCAGGGCAGGCCTGGAGCAATCAGGGGAGCTCTTTGGTTTTGTAGGAAAGTCTTCAGGGGACCCTCAAGCTGGCTGACAAGGGATCGCAAAGATGCATCAGGAGGATTCACACAACAGGGGCCCACGGTCACTCATGACAGTGTAGGCCTCTGATCTTTGGAGGGATATCTTCTGGAGGCTGGGCCCATAGGTGATCCAAAGCACAGGTTCGTAGAATGTTGTGAAGGGGTTGCACTTGACAATAGTGCATGTAACCCAGGGGTCGCAGTTCCTCGTCACTCTTGAGGGCCACTGGCTTCAGCTTCACTGGGAACTCACGATGGCCTTTGAGAAGTCAGGAAATCTACTTCTGGGGCTGCAGGGACTTCGGACTCCGGCGGGAGCGGTGTAGTTTGCTACCGTCGTTGTAGTTTTTGGTGCCTGCCAAGCAGGGGAGTCACTCCTTGACTCCAAGGAGATTCTTCAGTCTTCCAAAGGAAGTGGAACGTCGAAGGTCCAGGATTCTTCTTCAGAGCGTCGTCCAGGGATATCTAACTTTCAAGTTCAAGTGTTCCCTATCTTATACTGTAAAGATGGGAGGGACTAGCTCTATGACCCCACCTATGGGAGGGTCAGGGGAGTGGGTGGTTACACCCACTTCCCTTTGTCCAGTTTCACACCAGAGCAGGGGCAGGTAGCCCCTGAGCCGGTTTGAACTGGCATATGGACAGAGGAGCCTTCTGCTCCCCCAGTGCAGGACTTCAAAGCACTCTAAGAGTGCACCCACCCAGTCCCAATACACTAAACCCTGTCTGGGAGGTGGTTACACCTCCCTGTGACAGGATGCCTATTGTTGGGCTTCCTCCACTGCGAGTTTTGGTCATCAGCAGGAGGGCAGCCCAGTGTCTGTGACTGGTGGCATCCATTTTGTGATGCCAGGGCTCTGCAGGATTCTACTGCATTTCCACAGTAGGTACATGTCTATCCCTCTAGAAGGGTGGAATGCTACCCCCGCCGCCAGGACTGGCGGGGGGGTAGTATTCCAAGGTGTTTGACCCCAAACACGACATGTTTTGTTGCAGCCATTCCAAAGTTAGCATTTTACAGCGAGGATATAATGCACTTAAGAGTATATGGTTTAACCGCATCCACAAACAGCACCAGAGAAGGGACTCTGAGAGCTGCAGAGGGGCCCTGCTCAGGCAGAGGCACCCCCTCACATGGAAGCCAAGCACCCTGCCCTCAGGATTGATAGGGCCTGCCTTAGGGGTGACTGATAGGTTTACATGTGTGTGTTGGAGAGATATAGGGAACCTATATCTCAGTAAGGAGTGCTAGCACCACCTTACCCAGGCTGCAGTAGCAGGCCTGTGGTGTCAGATTTAGCCTGCTTCCCAGGGGTGGCATAATACATGCTGCAGCCCCTGGTAGGCCTGTGAAGTACCTATGCCCTTGGTACCTAAGGTACCATATACTAGGGACTCATAAGGTACCACAGTATCCAATCACTAGTGCACCTAGAGTGCACTCCAAGTCCTTTAGAGAGAACAGAGAGGGTGGGGCCCTGATTGGCAGGGACCCAGCCAGACTGTAGCCAGAAACCAGTTTAAGCATCAGAAAAAAGTGGGGCAACATAAGAGGCAGATCCTACTCTCCTACAGAGTCCATCTGCATTGGCATGTTGGGTCCCAGGTCTATGTTCCACTGTATAGTCCATCCCCTGTAGGGAATTGGAGCACCTCAAAAGTTTTGGGTTTTCACCTTTCATCTGTTTAAGCCATAGGAGGGGCTTGTGGTCAGTCTGAACTAGGAAGTGAGTGCCAAACAAGTATGGCCTCAGCTTCTTCAGGGCCCATACCACAGCAAAGGCCTCCCTCTCTATAGCTGACCAACGTTTCTCTTTAGGGGTCAGCCTTCTGCTAATAAAAGCTACTGGCTGGTCTTGACCTTCATCATTCAGTTGAGACAGTACAGCTCCCACACCCAGCTCAGAAGCATCTGTTTGGACAATAAACTTTTTGGTGTAGTCTGTACTCTGTAAGATGGGGGCAGTGCACATGGCCTGCTTTAGGTCTTCAAATGCCTTTTGACAGCTAGCTGTCCACTGAACCTTTTTTGGCATTTTCTTTGAGGTCAGATCATTCAAGGGGGTCACTATAGATCCACATCCCTTGACAAACCTCCTATAGTACCCAGTCAGGCCTAAGAAGGCTCTCACCTGTGTCTGGGTGGTTGGAGCAACCCATTCCAGTATGGTTTGGATTTTGCTCTGTAAAGGCTGAACCTGGCCTCCACCTACAAGGTGGCCCAGGTACACAACCTGACTCTGCCCTATCTGGCACTTGGTGGCCTTGATAGTGAGGCCTGCTTTCTGCAGAGCCTCCAAAACATTTCTGAGGTGTACCAGGTGATCCTGCCAGGAGGAACTAAAGACAGCAATATCATCTAGATAAGCTGAGCAATAAGTTTCCATCCCTGCCAGAACTTTATTCACCAACCTCTGAAAAGTGGCAGGTGCATTTTTCAATCCAAAGGGCATCACCACAAAGTGGTAGTGCCCACTAGGGGTCGAAAATACTGTTTTGGCTTTTGCATCATCAGCTAATCTGATCTGCCAGTAGCCAGCTGTTAGGTCAAATATACTTAGATACTTGGCTGAGGCCAAAGTATCAATCAGCTCATCTGCCCTTGGTATGGGATAGGCATCAGTCCTAGTGACTGCATTGAGGCCTCTGTAGTCTACACAAAACCTCATTTCTTTCTTACCACCCTGGGTATGAGGCTTGGGTACCAGGACTACTGGGCTAGCCCAAGGGCTATCTGAAGGCTCAATTACACCTAGCTCCAACATTTTCTGGACTTCAGTCCTGATACAGTCCCTGACATGGTCAGGTTGCCTGTAGATTTTACTCTTGACAGGCAGACTGTCTCCAGTGTCCACCTCATGGGTGCACCAGGTAGTCTGACTAGGGGTCAGGCTAAACATATGTCTAAACTGTTGCAGAACTTGTCTGCACTCCGTTTGCTGATGGTCAGTGAGGCTGCTTGCCAAAGCAACACCATCTACTGACCCATCATCAGGGTTCTGAGAGAGCAGGTCAGGGAGAGGGTCACTCTCCTCCTCCTGGTCCTCATCAGTTGCCATGAGCAAGCCCATGTCAGCCCTGTCAACATATGGCTTTAATCTGTTGACTTGGAGCACCCTGAGGGGGCTCATGGGAGTTCCAAGATTCACCAGATAGGTGACTTCTCCCTTCTGTTCAACTATTGTATGGGGGCCACTCCACTTGTCCTGGAGGGCTGCTGGGGCCACAGGCTCCAACACCCATACTTTCTGTCCTGGCTGGTACACAGTCAGCACAGCCTTTTGGTCATGCCAAGCTTTTTGCAATTCTTGGCTGGCCTCCAGGTTTTTGGTTGCCTTTTTCATGTATTCGGCCATCCGTGAGCGGAGACCAAGTACATAGTCCATCACATCCTGTTTGGGGGGTTTGAGAGGTAACTCCCAGCCCACTTTAACCAAACACAATGGACCTCTTACAGGGTGCCCAAACAGAAGCTCAAATGGGCTGTAACCAACCCCCTTCTGTGGAACTTCTCTGTATGCAAATAACAGGCAAGGAAGAAGAAGGTCCCATTTCCGCCTAAGCTTCTCTGGGAGTCCTTTAATCATTCCTTTCAGGATTTTGTTGAAACGTTCAACCAACCCATTGCATTGTGGGTGATAGAGGGTGGTGAACTTATAAGTTACACCACACTCCTTCCACATTGCTTTCAGATATCCTGACATGAAGTTTGTAACTCTGTCAGATATGACCTCCTTTGGGAAACCCACTCTGGAGAAAACTCCAATGAGGGCTCTTGCCACCACAGGGGCTGTGGTGGTCCTCAGGGGAATTGCTTCTGGGTACCTGGTGGCATGATCCACTACCACCAGGATAAACCTGTGCCCAGATGCAGTTTGAGGGTCAAGGGGACCAACAATGTCAATCCCTACCCTTTCAAAGGGTACCCCCACCACAGGTAGTGGTATCAGGGGGCCTTTGTTGTGCCACCTGCCTTACCACTGGCTTGGCATGTGACACAGGAGCGACAAAACTCCTTTGTGTCCTCTGACATATGTGGCCAATGAAAATGTGGAACAAGCCTGTCCCAGGTCTTATTTTGGCCCAAGTGACCTGCTAAAGGGATGTCATGTGCTAGGGTCAAGAGGAACCCCTAAACTTCTGAGGTATTACCAACCTCCTGGTGGCTCCAGGGGCTGGATCTCTACCCTCAGAATATAGGAGTCCCCTCATCCCAATAAACTTTATGGGACCCACTAGCACTCCCAGCAGCCTCAGCAGCAGCCTGCTGTCTGAGGGGTTCAAGAGAGGGGCAGCACTGTTGCTCCTTACTCAGATCTTCCCTAGAAGGGCCCCCTGCCCCCAAGAACTCAACCTGATCAGGCTCAAGTCCCTCTGGGGCAGTTCTTCTTCAGGATCTGCTTCACCTCCCTCTGGAGGTGAATCTGTTGTCTGAGACAGAGGGGAAGGCACTGCCTTTACCCTACTGCTCCTCCTCTTGGGAAGCATCTGGTCCATTGTTCCAGGATCCAGAGCTGGTTCAGTGTTATGCATTCTTGCTTGTGACCTGGTCACAGCAAATACCTCTGCAGGGATGCCCAACATCTCAGCATGAGTCCATAACTCTACTTCAGACCAGGCTGAAGTCTCTAGATCATTGCCCAATAGACATTCTACAGGGAGGTCTGCACTGACTACAACCTTCTTGAGGCCAGTTACCCCTCCCCAGGAGAAATTCACAACTGCCAGACTATGGTTGGTCCTGACATTGCTTGCATTGGTCACCTGGTACATTTAGCCCAGGATGATCTGTTCAGGGTCCACAAGATCCTCTGCCACCATGGTGACACTAGCACCTGTGTCCCTAAATGCCAAAGCCTGTTTGCCATTTATTACAGGCTGCTGTTTGTATTTGCCCAGATTACTGGGGCTTACTAGGAAGGACATATCAGTGTCTCCCTCACAAATCAGCAATGCCTGAGTGGGTACTCTGACTAGGCCAGAGTCCACTTCAGAACCCAGGGTCAACCCTACTACACCCTTATTCTGGGTACCACCTCCACCAGTAGCTGAGCTAGGGGGAACAGTTGCCTTAGGGGCAGGAGTGGTGGTGGTTTGGTCTTTGGACTTGTTACAATC
This sequence comes from Calotriton arnoldi, assembly GCA_963921515.1. Taxonomy (NCBI): domain Eukaryota; kingdom Metazoa; phylum Chordata; class Amphibia; order Caudata; family Salamandridae; genus Calotriton; species Calotriton arnoldi. Next base: position 243,736 of record CAWUFW010016367.1, on the reverse strand, counting down.
AGAAGTCCAGTGCCCTTTCTGTTTACAGAATTTACACCAGGACTTCTTTTGGCCTTTTCCCTTGTTGGATTGTGACTCCCCACCAGATGCAGATTTTTGGGGTCCTTGTGAAGACTTCTGGTCTTTTGACTTATCCCCACCTTTCTCAGAGCCCTTAGAATCCTGTTTCTTTGTGTCACCTACTTGTGTCATAAGGTTACTGCACATACACAGAGCTATGCACAGGAAAATGGGACCCCGGAATACAGTGGTTTGCCACCATATACCGTAGCACCCAAAAACCCCAACCCAACTAGCTTAGCATCCCATTAGCACCCAAGTACTAATGTTTGGACAACCCAGAACACGGTATCTTTGTCTCAGGACTCGCAGAAGCAAGAACACTCTTTCGTCACTCACTCGTACTTGTCCACAAGGTGCGTAGGAAGAGACACTGGATAGGTTAAAATGTTTATTCCAACTTACGTGCTCTAATGTACAGTACACGTGTCAGTACTAATAGCATAATGCATATGACTAATATAAGCAGCATGGTTACAATTCCATAGAATACAAACGGGGAAAGCATCTCAGAGCTCAGTGGATAAACGTATAAATAACATTACCACCCTCCCCTTGCAGTAAGATAGTTTTTTTATAATAATAGAAGACCTCTGGGCTTTGACTAGCGAACCCCCATACCTCAGTCTCTAGATGCAGAATTACATCAGCAGGACATCATAGCTCTTCTCACTGAAAGGGATTTCTCCAAGTGTCCTTAAGCGCTAGTAAACCACAGTATTAAAAGCATACCAAAGTCTTCATGGCAATTGCACCTAATGTTATGTCTGGGTGCGCGAGACTGGCCATATCAGGAAGAACCAAAATACATTGTTATGCGACCTTGTACATGTTTGTGCAGACTGAGCCCAAAAAGGTGAACAACAGAAAATGCAGACAGTGCAAAAGAACTTGGCACGAGCAAAGGGCGAGGGAGGCCCGGCTCAGCGTAACGTGCGCAAAGAAAAGCAGCATGGCAGTCAGGCCTAGGCCAACATAACAAGGCAGGCAACAATCCACAAGACACCCTCCCCTGGACAGTCCGGCGGCCAGGACAGAGGCCCATCAGAGGAAAAACAGAGCTGTTGGAGCACAGGGAGCGCCCAAACGGCGAAGGGCAGGTCAATCCATGAAAGTGTAAGTGCAGAAAAAAGCCATACCCTCCAAGAGTTCATCATTGGAATCGTCAAAAAACATAGATGCCATCCAATCCATGAGATCAAAAGAGCAGGAATGCTCCTCAGCAAAGGGAGTATCCAGAAGCAATGCGGGACAGCTTGCGTGATAATGGAAACAGCTTCGTTGTAGGAGATCCTGGGCAGCCGCCCAGATATCCCATTGCGCCAAAATCCCCAGTGCAGCCGCACGCGCCATACAGCCAGCAACGGAACAGTCCTGCTCATGGGCCTCTAAGGGACCCATCAACTGAACAAAATCCGGAACAGACAATGACGAATTGGAGAGGCAATAATCCAGAGTCCAGGTGAAAGGACAGCGGACACAAGTCATTACAGGTTGCACGCAAGTAAAATACGCAAAGCGAAATGAAAGAGTATATGACACACTCAGTGTCGCCAATGGCAAGACACCAAAACCGGCCAAAAGGCGCTCACGGAGCAGCTGGAGGCGTTCTGGATCGAGCAGGTCCCATCGGGGAGCAGCCATTGCGCAGAAAGCAAATTAAGAGCAAGACACCAGCCGCTAAAGCGAGGATCAATGGGAAACCGCCAAAGACACTGGAAAAAATAGAATGTATGAAAGCCGGGATGACACCAAAAATAGTTTGGAAGGAGGACACCAAGCCCGACCCAACGACCTTAAAAAGTGTACTAGGCCTTCAGTGTTAGATGCGTTAAAAATACGATGTATTAACTCCCCAAAATGTTGGGGGAGATTAGTGTTTAAAAGGGCCTGTATTTCACTGTGGGTACTCGCCACCTGGAGAATGAATGTCTCCCGGGCGGACGTGAGCATAACTTCCTCGTTTAATAATAGTGCCTTTATTCTGCTCAGTCTATTGAAATCTGCTTCCATGGTAGGGATGGAAGGCCAAATAGAGATATCAACCTTGCCATGAGGGGGAGGAAAAAGCACATTTTTGCAGCAGACAACCCTGTGCGAAACTGTTACAATGTAAGGAATGCCAGCCTGCAGGCCACAACAGTTTTCGTTATTTAAAAGTAAATAACTACCATTGGAAAGGAGAGTGAAAGTAGGTGAAATAACAGGAGCAGGAATACCTTTCAGCACACAAGCAAGATTAGGAGAGGAAACGCTACATGAGCCATGCAATTTAATGTGTTTACAAATAAGCGAATGACCCATAGTCGAGTCGCAGTACTCCCCCGTGAGAAAGACTTCCTTGCCGTCCCGAAGGCATTTATACATGAAAGGCAAGGACCAGAGTTCATGCAGGAAAACACTGCCCAAGGGCCGGTAACGGCCCACAGGATAATGTTTCATGCACGAGTCAAATTCAAACAAGGAAAAAGGTAAAACGATAACCCCATGAACTAGCCATACAGCAGAATCGAGTTCTGCAACAGAGAACGGCAAAGGATCCATCTTCTCGATATGTAATAGAGTGTAAGTTGCATCTTTCATGGACATAAATTGCTGTTTGTCAGTTAAGTTAAAAGGTAGAAACAAGGCAGAGGTGTTCAAAAAATGCCAAGGCACTTTACCTAACTTAAGTGTTTGTAAAGTCCATGCAAACTGCATAACTGAGCGCAATTGATTCTGACCATGATATAACACAGAAACATCATCTTGTACAATATCGACAACAGAGGACACAATATTCTCTAAAGTATAAATGCGAGAAGACAGGGTATTAATACTATTGTCAACAACAGCAAGCACCTTTTCCAAATTTGCTTGATCTATTTCCCGAAGACGGGAAGCAGCTTCCATTTGTGATAGCTTCCAGAGTTCATTATATGTCTCATAAATGAATCTTTTAGGTCGGGGACCACGAGGTCCCAAAACAAAGTCGGACAGATCAATATTGCCTGTAAGGAGGGACAAATGTTGTTTAACAGAATCAAGGGACGAATGTTGCAGCCATTGTTTGCATAATTTACCAACAGAGTATGTAGTGACAGTACGGGCATCAGTAAACCTCGGATCAGGCCTATTCTGTGTGTAGCTAGCACCAGAATCGTGAAAACGCATTTGACATGCATTAGATGATGTAGGCCATACCAACCAGGGTGACTGCACTAGCTCAGAAACATTAAACGAATTATTCTGTAACAGAGCCTGCAGGGACACGAGGGACATATTGAATCGTGAGCTTTCATTGGGAAAACTCGACAGGGATGGTATTGATGGAGTATTCAATTGTTTAGTGGTTGCTAAGCCCCAACATGTAGTCTGATAGATGGAGACATTGAGGAACATAATTTGTGTAGGGATGAGGCAAGCACGGTGTAATGCCTCGGTTCCCTGTACCTGCCATGGCTTGGAGCCCCAAATAGATTTTAAATCCACTGTATTATCCCAGTACTCATAACCACCCACAGCTAGGGCACTTAGAAAGGAACCTGAATAAAGCAATTTGGTGTGTGTTAACATAATTTTCTGAGTTGATGTGTTATTAAGTCTAAAATAATAGGATGCAGGGTTCGACCGATTAAAATCAGTAAAATAATTAAACTTATTTCGTAAAGTTTGAGAGCTACCTGGCAAGGGGTTTGGACAATGTTCCCATTGGGTATAGTTAACAGAACTACGCAGGGCACTGGGCTTATGGAGAAAATGAGTACCCCAATGTTGGTAACAATACAAATCGGCATAATTAGCGGAATTCATATATAAATCTTCAGCATTAAAAGATGCATAATATTTTAAATCGGCAAACAAAGCTTCAACGGCATGCACATCCCAATCATCAGAATGAATGTTATTTTGTACTACATCACCCATTGAAACACGAAGGACATTAGGTACATTAATAATTTCCGTCGGACCATGGATTTGATAGTTCACTGCATCCCATACGATGCCATCAGCAACTGGGAAGGCTGAAATGTTCACAAATGTGTGGTCACGCTTCATGATGTGAGACGAGGAATGAGGAGCCAAAGTTCCAGAAACATAGTCTACAGCAGAGCGTTCAGGTAAATAGTGACCATTAATTAGTAGAAAAAACACTGTGACAAAGCCAATGGACATGAACAAAAATATCAAGAAAAGTACCAACCAGATGTATGTCCAGGGGGAATCAAAAAATTGTCTCTAAACCAGGATACAAAAATACTGAACTTGGATGGGACTTTTGAAGAGGTGGAATCCGAATCAAAGGAATAACGAGTCGGGCCAAGTGGCGTTGTTGGTTGATGTGCCACCGATTCAGATGCAGGATAAGTATACTCGCCCTCGTCGATGTTGGTGGAGAGTTGGGGATCAATTATAGTTTCAGGCAAAATAGAGGATTCAGGCAAATCGACCATCTCAATTACAGCATCAGCGACCGTTCGTGTAGATGGGCCACGAACATATGTCCGATAAATGGCAGGACAAGAGACCGCTGGTGTGACACTATTCAGGATCGGCCAGGCGCTGTAGCTTGACATTTTCCACTGAGATGTATCTGTTCTCCTTGCGACCAGGAAGCGGTGGTAGAATGACTGTACGTGTTCCCTTCAAGCCCAGAACTGGAACCGGTGCACGAAAAGAGGGGCCGAATTCTTTTTGTTTTCAACCTTCTCCCGAACCAGTTCTCCAACCTTTGGAAGCCAGCCGGCTACCGGAATCTGCAACGCAGGATCTGTGGCTGAAGGCAAATGTGTAGTTGCTAGTTTGTCTCGGGCTTCTTGTAAGTCCTGTAACATAGCAGAATGGTTATCTACATCAAACTTGGCGGATTGCGCCGCGATGTCTGGACCCTCAAGGTCAGGCACAAACATTCTTATGCCAAAGAGCATTTCGTATGGGGTCCGCCCACCCAGAGGTCTTCTAGGGAGATTATTAAGTGCACGCTGAACGGTATACAAATGGGCCAGCCAGTTCCTGCCAGTACCTATAACCCTAGCTGTTAAGGATTGCTTTAAGTCACGGTTCATTCGTTCAACGATAGAGTTGCCCTCAGGCCTATACGGAGACGAAAATTTCACCCGCACCCCAAGCGAAGCCATTGCATCCTTGTAAGCCCTAGAGGCAAACGCTGGACCTTGGTCCGAATGGAAGGTGCCGCATGCGAAAATTCCCACAAAGACACGCAAATCCCTGATTACATTTCGGGCGTCAGCACTCCGTTGTGGCCAGACCCAGAGAAACGGTGTGCAAGAGTCCACTGCCACCAAGATGTATTTATAGGCAGTGTCTGATGAGAATGGACCGCAGTGATCCAAGTAAACACACCCAAAGGGTCTGTTAGCAATGCAGAGCGGTGTTTGTGGTGGACGTGTTACCGTGGAAGGCTTAATCTGTTGACAAACGTCGCAAGAAAGCACAAAAGCACGGGTGTCTTTATACAATCCACGCCACCAATAACGCTGCTGCAAGATGGAAACTGTAGCTGACACACCTGCATGAGCCGAGGCCATGCCTTCGTGTGCAGCTAATATCAAGGCACTCCTGCGGTCCGCGTTGGGGATCAGCCGATCTCCAACGTCAGGTATAGTTACATAAGGAACCTGATCGGGACTTAATGTGTAAGAAAACTTGGAAGGGAATCCTGTAGGGTAATTATTACCTTCCTTGGTTGCAGCAATAGCTGCTAATATAACAGGGTCTATTTTCGACATGGACCTGGTAACCGCTGCTACTGAACACGTGACTACTGCTGAACGGGCAGCTTCATCTGCCAGATCGTTACCAATAGCGTGTGCGCCCACCCGCTGATGGCCTAAGGTGTGAACCACCTGTGTGAGGGGCAGACGTTGTTGCAATTCTGCCACTCGAACCCAAAGCATTTTATGCTTAATTGTGCTCCCTTTTGCGTCCTTGTAGTCGTTTTTCGACCAGAAAAACAGATTGTCATTGTATGATTGTACACAGTAAAAAGAATCACATACAATAAGAGTGGTCTCATCCTGTGAAGCGAACTCAAGCGCAAGTAGCAATGCATGCAGCTCGGCCAATTGTGCGGTACTATCTCCAAGTGTGCGAGTATGCACTACAGAGGATTTGAACTTTCCATCCACAAAGGAACCCGCAACAATAGCACATGCAGCTGAATAAGCGTGCTTGGACCCAGTGGCCGGTTGCGCCGAACCATCGGTGTAGATTACACATTTGTAATCCTCAAGCGGTAGTAAAAACAAAGGAGGAGGATGAACGAATTCATACTGCAAAAACTCCTGAGTCTGAAGAGAAGAATCAAAAACAAAAGTGACGTCCGAAGACGTCAAAGATGTAGCCCATTGTATCCAACGGGGATGCATTGCTTTTGAGTTCGGTACACTTGCCTTTGTTACTGCCTCCAGGGCAGGACAGGGTGTTACCACCAGAATCCGCTTTCCCTGTGCCAGTGCGCGTTCTTTCAGAATCGCCATTTGCACTGCAGTTAGAACTTTTTCGACAGATGTAAAGCGCAATTCAGCGGAAGTGTACAGATGTGACTTGTATGCGATGGGTACTGTATCACCTTCATTAAAGGTTAAATAGGTGAATCCCACCGCCCCCGGAATTATTCTAATCACCAGGTTTGTGTGGTTATCACGAGTCAAGAGATATTTAGACTCCAAAGGTCTGTCTGCAAAGACTGCAGAATTGAGGTATGCTCAGGCAGCCAGCAAGACCTTGAATATGTAGGTTGTATCAAAGCATACAAAGGCTTGATACGCTGGGCATATTCGGGAATGTAAGTACGCCCAAAATTTAGGAAACCCAGCAAAGACTGAAGTTTCTTCAGAGTATTTGGGGGGCACAAATGTGCACATTTTTCCAAGAAATGGGGGCTAAGCCCTTACCTTCGTTATTGAGCTCATAGCCCAAGAACAGAACTGTGAATTCAGCAATGTGTGATTTAGCAAAGTTAAATTTGTAACCCTGCTCTGCAAATTCAAGAATAATGCGGTCCACACGGGACAAATGCTGAAATAATTCGTCGTCCGTCAGATAGATGTCATCTACGTACGAACATGCGTCTTGATCAATGTCATTTAACAAAGAAACAACACGGGCGGCGAATATACCCGGACTATTTTTATAGCCCATGGGTAAACGCCGGAACTGGAATAATTTACCACCGGATGTGAATGCGGTCCATTGACCACTCTCCGGGGCTAGGTTGTGCGTGTAGAAACCGTTTGAAAGGTCAAGTGTCGTTTTATATTTTTTACGAACAAGACTGTCTACAAGCGCAGAACTGTGTGTATTCTGCACCGCAAAGTTCCGACAATGTGAATTTAAATGCCGGTAATCCAAAACTAAGCGGTACGATCCATCGGGTTTAGAAACCACGAAAAGGGGATTGTTCATGGGTGATACGCATGGTTCAATTACTCCCTGATATTCCAACTGTGTCAGAATTTCGGAGACGGGGCCTTTTGCCTGCCGTTTGATGGGATATTGAGGTTGTGGCTGCGGTAGTGACCGCAAAGGTATTGCATGAGGAGGTGATTCTTCATCCCATCCCACATGGTTGCGGTATAACGCTGGTGCCAGGTACACAGCCCACTCAGCTGCAAGTGCTTCAGCTTTGTCTTTTGGGACATGCCGTGAGAAGCTTGGAAGGATTACCTCCTCTCCTTTATGTGCAGCTAAAACGAATGGGGGTGGCCAATCCACCTCTGCTAACAAAATGTCATATGAAGAGGTTAGATTTTCCCAAAAAATCCCTTTTATTTCACGCGGTATGTCACCTTCAATTTGTATGACTATATTATATAGTCTGTCAGGGGGTGCCACTCTCGTGTCAGCTGTCTCTACAGTAACGAATGTTTCAGTTGCTGTCGCCTCCATATGAGGACGTAGCGCCTCCCGCACTATGGTAACTTCCGCGGCGCTGTCTAGGAGGGTCACTGCCCACGTCCAATTCTGGAGTCTCGTTCTCACGGTCTGAGGCATATTTCGCTGTGACAGCAGCAACTTTTTTCTTCTGAAATTGCGGTCGAGGAAGATGAAAGTCTTCTGCTTTCCCTCTGACTTGTTGTCGAGGTTGGTCTCGCTCCTGGGGAGCCTCTCGGCCCCTTCCTCTATCTTGCCGTCCTCCTCCACCAGCCTGTGACGACGTCTGGGCCTGTGAAGAACGAGGAGAACGCGTATCAGAGCTCTGAAACCTTTCTGGTGATTTAATCCTTGACCTCTCACGTAAATCATAAGTACGTTCAGAAGAAACCGAAACTGGGAAGCGCCTCTCGACCCCGGCTTCGTTTGTTGCTTACCCTGTTTTTTCTGTCTCCAACTCTTTTTAGTGAAGACTGGTTTATCATCTTTCTCAGATGCACTTTTTGTTTGTGTAACTTGTGTTTGCGATTGAGTTTGCATTTTTACAAAAGGTTTGTTGCCCAGGCTATTTCTTCCAATTGTTTTATAAGCCCGGGCAATAATTTTCGGTAATTCGCGGGCCTGTCCAACTCTGGGACCAAAGCCAAAGCATTCGCTACTTGAAAGTTCATAGCATCGCCCTTGACATTTCCAAGGATCAGCTCAGCTACTACATCAAACACTCCCACTAGTCTCATCCCTAATTCCACAGCCGCTTCAGGGCCATGTTCATCCTGTACTTTTTTAATTACAGAGGGTAGTACCGTCATGGAAGGAGTTCCAAAACATTTTGAATAAACTGCTGCGAATACCTTACCCCAGTTTTCACATGATGTCAAATCGGGGATTATGTCTTTTGGCAAACTTATCGTGAGGATGCGGGGTTTATCTACTGGGGATGTATGGGGAAACACTGCTTCTATCTGATCGAACTTTTCTGCAAGCCAGTAAGGATAGTCGTCCTTATTTTGTGGACGTTTGCCCATCACAGAATTTACCATGACAGGACTTATAGTCACTCCAGCGGCTATAGCTGGTTGGCCTGCGACTACAGGAGCAGCTCCATGTAGACTACCTGTAACGTATGTCACTAGGGCTCGATGCACTCGCACCAATTCGGTATGCATAGTGCGCAGTTCCAAGCGGTAATGCCAGATAATTTGGATGCGGGGTATACCCGGCCAATACAGGCCAAGTGGCCCCCTGAATTGACAAGGGGCCTAAACGAACTGCGGTAGTTGGTTGTGGTAGGGCGCCATTAAACCAAACACGGTGCTGCCAAGCCGTGAGAGGTACTTCAAGATTGGTATAGGGTCGATAGTCAGCAGGTATAGCGGTGGGTTTATATTCATGAAACAGATTATCATCTGCCTCCACCGCTTCAAAAGTGATCCAAGTGTAAAACACCTCAAAGTGGTAAGCCGGATCGGCTTGAACCACAAAGACCAAATCGATCCCTGTATCAGGCACTCCATACACCCGTAAGTGGTCTCGGAGTGCTCCTCGACTATGTGCAGCAATCGCCACACCAGCCATGACTAAACAATAATATCCGACAACCTAACAGGGAGCACAAAAATGGGTCTATTAACTAACCTTTTTAATAATATCAAGCTTGAAAGAACCTATAAAACATTCAATATAGGAGGTATCACCGTCACATACGCCTCCGGAAGCGTACGCGAGGGGTTTGTGGACAAGCACAAGTACTACTCAAGCGTCTCGCAGATAAGCTGCCCCACGGTGGTCGCGCCATGTCATAAGGTTACTGCACATACACAGAGCTATGCACAGGAAAATGGGACCCCGGAATACAGTGGTTTGCCACCATATACCGTAGCACCCAAAAACCCCAACCCAACTAGCTTAGCATCCCATTAGCACCCAAGTACTAATGTTTGGACAACCCAGAACACGGTATCTTTGTCTCAGGACTCGCAGAAGCAAGAACACTCTTTCGTCACTCACTCGTACTTGTCCACAAGGTGCGTAGGAAGAGACACTGGATAGGTTAAAATGTTTATTCCAACTTACGTGCTCTAATGTACAGTACACGTGTCAGTACTAATAGCATAATGCATATGACTAATATAAGCAGCATGGTTACAATTCCATAGAATACAAACGGGGAAAGCATCTCAGAGCTCAGTGGATAAACGTATAAATAACATTACCACCCTCCCCTTGCAGTAAGATAGTTTTTTATAATAATAGAAGACCTCTGGGCTTTGACTAGCGAACCCCCATACCTCAGTCTCTAGATGCAGAATTACATCAGCAGGACATCATAGCTCTTCTCACTGAAAGGGATTTCTCCAAGTGTCCTTAAGCGCTAGTAAACCACAGTATTAAAAGCATACCAAAGTCTTCATGGCAATTGCACCTAATGTTATGTCTGGGTGCGCGAGACTGGCCATATCAGGAAGAACCAAAATACATTGTTATGCGACCTTGTACATGTTTGTGCAGACTGAGCCCAAAAAGGTGAACAACAGAAAATGCAGACAGTGCAAAAGAACTTGGCACGAGCAAAGGGCGAGGGAGGCCCGGCTCAGCGTAACGTGCGCAAAGAAAAGCAGCATGGCAGTCAGGCCTAGGCCAACATAACAAGGCAGGCAACAATCCACAAGACACTTGGTTCTGGGTTTTCTGCCTCACCCTGGTTCTGACCCACTTGTCTGCCTTCTTTCCCAATTCTTGGGGAGAGGTCAGATCGGAGTCCACCAGATATTGATGCAACAACTGGTTCTGGCAATTATTAAGGATCTGTTCTCTCATCATCAGATTATACAATCCCTTGAAATCAGTAGCCCTACTGCCAACCAGCCAACCCTCCAGAGCCTTGGTTGCACAATCAACAAAGTCAGTCCAGTCCTGAGTCTGTGCCTTCTAGGTGTCTCTGAACTTCAACCTGTACTGCTCAGTGGTTAAGCCAAACCCATCTATCAGTGCACTCTTCAGGACTTCATAATCATCAGCATCCTCTTCTCTAACAGTGAGGAGCTTGTCTCTACCTTTATCTGAAAAGGAGAACCACAAGATTGCTGCCCACTGCTTTTGGGGGACCTGCTGTACTCTACAGGCCCTCTCCATAGCAGTTATCCACTTGTGGATATCATCCCCACTCTGGTAGGGAGGAACAACCTTGCTCAGGTTCCTATGGTCTGGAATATATTCTCTGCCTTTAGGGACACTGTTGCTGCCACCAAGGGGTTCTAACCCCTCTCTTCTAGAAGCTCTCTGGATCTCCAGGGCTTCTCTATCCAGTGCCAACTGCTTGGTTCTGAGGGCAACTCTTGCTTCCTCATACTGTAGCAGTTTGCACCTTCTTTCAGAGGAGGTCTCTCTTATGGGAAAGTATGAGTTCCTCTGCTGGACAAATTCTCTGCCAGAGTGATAAGAGTGGTCAGATTCCCTGGAAGGGGACCTGTGCCTCTCATCCACTCTGTCAGTTCTCTTAGGGAGAATTCCTCTGTCCTTTTCAGGCCCCTTGAAGCCTGGCCCTTCAATCACAGAGTCTTGGTCATTCTGATTTTCATCACCTGACCCAGATACTATAATTGACCCACTCACTGATTCAGACCCATTAGCTCCTAGAGCTAATCTAAGATCATCTGCTGTCAGCAGATCTATCAGGTGCAGTGTGGAGGGACTCTGTCCTAGCTTCAGGTGTCTTTCAACACACATGGCTCTCAAGTCAGAGAAAGCCATGTCCTTATACTGAGGCTGGGTGGATCCACTGGGTCCACCTTTTAAGGACATTCTAGTGTTGTGCAGTGTTGTACTACCTACACTAGTTTGTGGCCTACTGATCCTTGCTTGAGCTGTGGAAATGGTGTGCTATCCCTTGGCACACAGCTCTAAGTTCAGTAGAACTTATTGATACTAAGCTTGATTTTATATGTACCTTAAGTACCTATAGTGGTTTTCAGTTAGTAATTCCAATAGATATTTTCTGGTAAAACAATAGCAAGCTGGAATCCCACACTCTGCCCACCAATGTGAGAAGTTGGCCTGGTATATGCTGTTCACTAATTAAAGTGGACACCTTGCACCAGTACAATTCGACTCTTATGGTAGATAGGTTTATGACAACCTTTAAAGAAAGCTATCCTAGTGGTAGCTGTGGAGAGCAGCCTTCAGGCTAAGTCTTGAAGGAATGTAAAGCAGCTTGTTTTACCACACAATCTCTTGAATCACCAAATGAAAAGACACCACACAGGTATATATATCAAATATATATGTATTTATTACTAAACAACTCTCTACTAATCTCTGGTGAGATTAGAAGTCAGGAACATATGCATAAATCAACATTTCTCAATAAATTAAGCACAAATATGGCTGGGGCCCTAGGGGCGTACCAGACCATATACTAAGAAAGAGACTTAGAAACAACGACTTGCAAGGAGACAAGGCCTAGGGCCTTCAGAAGTGCTGGGGACTCACGAAACAACCCAAGGCAGGTAAGTAAAGGACCCATGGGGGACGCGTGCAGTGTGGATACACAGGCGGGGATCGCCGTTGACTTCAATGGGGCAAGTCGCGGTTGGAAATAAAGAGTTTTAGGATACTTCGGGAGAACCTACAAGCAAGTCACTTACAGGGTAAGTAGTTATAGGGCCCACACCCACAGGAGCACTGTAGTGCTGGAGTTACCTCACCCAGGGAAGCCAGGTGCATAGGTGTCCTTTGGTGTCGGGTCGCGGCGTCGTTTTCAATGGCGAACAAAGAAGACTTGCTGCTTGTGATGTCCGAGGAAGTGTCCGGTGGAATCCAAGACTGGATTCAGAAGATGGAAGACCTGAAAGCAGAGGGGACAGTGTTCAAAGTCACTTGGCAGTGACTCGGGGCAAGGAAGATGGATGCCCACCGTCATTGCAAGATTCAGGTCGATCACGGGTGCCTTGACTCTTCAGCCACGAGGTCCAGGAGGTGTCGATGACAACCAGCAGCTGGATTCGGTGTGTCCCACAATGTCTGAAGCTTACTGCAGTATTGGAAGCTCGATTGGAGCCAACAAGCCTTGGTAACAGCAAGTCTCATGGAAAGTGTTAAAAGGCAATGGCGCAGACCGGCAAGGTCTGAGGAACTCACCCAGTAAAGGTAAGTCAGGGAAGACCTAGAGCAACCTGGGGAGCCCTTTGGTTTTGTAGGAAAGTCTTCAGGGGACCCTCAAGCCAGCTGACAAGAGATTGCAAAGACACCTAGGGAGGATTTGCTCAACAGGGGCCCACGGTCACTCGGGATGTTGTAGATCTCTGATCTTCGGAGGGATTCCTGCTGGAGGCTGGGACCACATGGGGTCCAAAGCACAGGCTCGTAGAGTGTTGTGAACAGGTTGCACTTGACAATAGTGCACAGTACCCAGGGGTCACGGTTCCTCCTTACTCTTGGGGTCCACTGGCCTCAGCTTTGCTGGGGACTCACGATGGCCTTTAGAAGTGAGGAAATCCACTTCTGGGGCTGCAGGGACTTCGGACTCCGGTGGGAGCGGCGTAGTTTTCTACCGTCGTTGTAGTTTTTGGTGCCTGCCAAGCAGGGGAGTCACTCCTTGACTCCAAGGGAGATTCTTCAGTCTTCCAAAGGTAGTGGAACATCGAAGGTCCAGGATTCTTCTTCAGAGCATCATCCAGGGATATCTAACTTTCAAGTTCAGGGGTTCCCTATCTTATACTGTAAAGATGGTAGGGACTAGCTCTATGACCCCACCTATGGGAGGGTCAGGGGAGTGGGTGGTTACACCCACTTCCCTTTGTCCAGTTTCGCACCAGAGCAGGGGCAGGTAGCCCCTGAGCCGGTTTGAACTGGCATATGCACAGAGGAGCCTTCTGCTCTCCCAGTGCAGGACTTCAAAGCACTCTAAGAGTGCACCCACCCAGTCCCAATACACTAAACCCTGTCTGGGAGGTGGTTACACCTCCCTGTGACAGGATACCTATTGTTGGGCTTCCTCCACTGCGAGTTTCGGTCATCAGCAGGATGGCAGCCCAGTGTCTGTGACTGGTGGCATCCATTTTGTGATGCCAGGGCTCTGCAGGATTCTACTGCGTTTCCACAGTAGGTACATGTCTATCCCTCTAGAAGGGTGGAATGCTACCCCGCCGCCAGGACTGGTGGGGGGTAGTATTCCAAGGTGTTTGACACCAAACACGACATGTTTTGATGCAGCCATTCCAAAGTTAGCATTTTACTGCGAGGATATAATGCACTTAAGAGTATATGGTTTAACCGCATCCACAAACAGCACCAGAGAAGGGACTCTGAGAGCTGCAGAGGGGCCCTGCTCAGGCAGAGGCACCCCCTCACATGGAAGCCAAGCACCCTGCCCTCAGGATTGATAGGGCCTGCCTTAGGGGTGACTGATAGGTTTACATGTGTGTGTGTTGGAGAGATATAGGGAACCTATATCTCAGTAAGGAGTGCTAGCACCACCTTACCCAGGCTGCAGTAGCAGGCCTGTGGTGTCAGATTTAGCCTGCTTCCCAGGGGTGGCATAATACATGCTGCAGCTCCTGGTAGGCCTGTGAAGTACCTATGCCCTTGGTACCTAAGTTACCATATACTAGGAACTCATAAGGTACCACTGTATCCAATCACTAGTGCACCTAGAGTGCACTCCATGTCATTTAGAGAGAACAGAGAGGCTAGGGCCCTGATTGGCAGGGACCCAGCCAGACTATAGCCAGAAACCAGTGTAAACATCAGAAAAAAGTGGGGGCAACATAAGAGGCAGATCCTACTCTCCTACACTTTGGTATACACTTGCCAAGCTGCCTCACAGGTTCCTTTTTAACACCGCCTGCTCAATTCTCTTTATCTCAGAAAATGGCCAAGGAGGGTGGAAATAATTCATCCCAGAGGTAACCACCCACCCATTTAATTTTTAGAGTTTTATGCAGTACCAATATCTTCACAGGGTTAACAGAGGCAATTTGGTGCCTACGTTTATGAAAAAATGTTTCCACCAAGCACCAAAATGTCACCATTTTTTAGTGCTTTTGCAGTGTCAGTTGCCCTTTTATGTGTGACTAATACAAATTGAAGTTAACATTTTCACGTTTATCCTTGCGCATATTTATTTTTTCCATTTTGTTTTGCAATTAGGAAACTATTTCATTGAAGTATATACAGTGTGTTGTATATGTGTACAATTCGCTTTCTCAATAAAAATCTGATCATACATACAAAGCTATGTTTTTAATATCCATAAATAATCTCGCCGGAGGCCCCGCCCCCTCCCTGCACCACTCTGCAAACGCACCCCCTGGCATGTTCTAAGTAGGGGAATTAAGTTCCTTGAATACTGAGGGTCCTTGGGGGCCAACAAGCCCACCAGGTACCTCCAGTAAGCACCACACAGCTGGATTGCAGAGAGGTGATCTGAGGCCATGCCCCTTTCTACACCACTCTGCAAACTCGCGTCTTGGCGCACTGGTGGTGCGATGAGGTCCTCTTGTGTCCTGAGGACCTCAGGACACAAGTGGACTTCATCCCCCAAGCAGCAGTGCGCCAGGAGCCGCGATTGCAGAGTGGTATAAAAAGGAGGCATGGCATGGGTTGGTGAGTAGCTAAATGAGGGTCTATATGGGTTATTGATTGGTTGTCTGAGTATCTGTATGGGTGCTTCAGTGTCTGTGTGGGTGGGTGGGGGTGACTCTGTGCATAGATGTGTGAGTGGGTGATTGACTGTGTGTAAGGGTTCAAGAGTGCATCTGTGAAGGGCTGTATGGGTGGGTGAGTGTGTGTATGGGTGTGTTGGTGAGTGAATGGATGTCTCAGTGGTACATGTGTGAGTAACTGCATATGATAAAGGCAGTATATGTGAGTGTTGGAGTATATAAATGACTATATGTGAGAGTGAGTGATTATGAGAGTAGCTGTATGGATGAGTATGTGCTTGTATTAGTTATTGTATAAGAGTGTAAGTATGTGTTAGTATATGTTTGAATAAGTGAGGTGGTGTGTGTATAACTGTGTAGGTGAGTAAATGGGAGTGTGATTAATTCTTTGCATGACTGACTAGGTGTGTGAGTAACTCTATGGATGAGTGGTAGTGTGTGAGTGTCTGTATAGATATGTGAGTGCATATGATAGTGCCGTATTGATGGTTGACTGCATGTATGAGTGACTGTATGGGTGAATGAGTGGATATGTGTGTAGACCTAGGAATTAGTGAGTGGGTATGTACTAACTGGTATTGGTGTGTCTATGGTTTCGAAAATGGTAGTCTGTATTTTAGAGGTTATATTAGGGTATGAGGAGGTGCATCAGATTATCATGTGGATGATGTCATCATTGATGTCATCAGTGATGTCACTGACCATGTCATGAATGATGTAATATGTGACATCATTAGCAGTGCATTGTGGGGAGCGAGTTATAGTTAGCTGAACTAACTATAACGGCCGAATTTCTCTGGTTTTGTACGAGTGAAATGTCCAACTAACTATAACGTCCCTGAAACCTGTGGTTTTTCAGTGAATATCTAAGGTTTTTAAATGCTAATTTCTAACTATAACGTCCCTGAAACCTATGTTTTTTTCAGTGAATTTCAAAGGTTTTTTAAATGCTAATTTCTAACTATAACGTCCCTGAAACCTGTGGTTTTTTCAGTGAATTTCAAAGGTTTTTTAAATGCTAATTTCTAACTATGCCTACAGAGGTAGAACATGTGCAGAAAGAGAAAGAACGGTGCAGAAAGAAGCAAGAGAAATGCAGAAATAGGCAACAGAAGTCCAGATAGAAAGGTGCAGAAAGAAACAAGAGATGTGCACAAAGAACCAACAGAGGAGCAGAAAGAGGCCTTGTTATAAAGTCATCCTGTGCCCCCAATTTTTGCTGACGGGTACTGGTGGTAACTGACTCTGACTAACCAGGCCCTGAGCCAGTGCTATGCTGAAAGACACTTAGAATACAGTGAAAACACCTACATACACTAGGGTACACTATGGGTTGGGATACCCCTGTGATTGGTATGACTTCCCCTGTATGGGCCTATTAGATAATAGGGCAGGGGGATTAAAACTACCAGAAGGAGGCAAGAGATGTGCAGAAAGAAGCAACAGAGGTGGCGAAAGAGGCAAGAAAGGAGCCGAAAAAGCAAGTGAAGTACGTAAAGCGGCAAGTGAGGTACATACAGAGACAACAGGGGTGCAGAAAGAAGCAAGACAGGTACCGAAAAAAGCATGGAAAGTGCAGAATGAAGCAACAGGGGTGCAGAAAGAGGCAAGAGAAGTACAGAAAGAAGCAACAGAGGTGCAGAAAGAGGCAAAAGAACTGCAGAAAAAGGCAAGAGAAGTGCA
This sequence comes from Calotriton arnoldi, assembly GCA_963921515.1. NCBI lineage: Eukaryota > Metazoa > Chordata > Amphibia > Caudata > Salamandridae > Calotriton > Calotriton arnoldi. The sequence goes on along the minus strand of CAWUFW010016367.1, from coordinate 226,457 downwards.
GAAAGAGGCAAAAGAGGTACATAAAGAGACAACAGGGGTGCAGAAAGAAGCAAGACAGGTGCAGAAGGAAGCATAGAAAGTGCAGAATGAAGCAACAGGGGTACAGAAAGAGGCAAGAGAAGTACAGAAAGAAGCAACAGAGGTGCAGGTAAGAGAACTGCAGAAAAGGCAAGAGAAGTGCAGAAAGAGGCAAAAGAAGTACATACAGAGACAACAGGGGTGCAGAAAGAAGCAAGACTGGTACCGAAAGAAGCATGGAAAGTGCAGAATGAAGCAACAGGGGTGCAGAAAGAGGCAAGAGAAGTACAGAAAGAAGCAACAGAGGTGCAGAAAGAGGCAAAAGAACTGCAGAAAAAGGCAAGAGAAGTGCAGAAAGAGGCAAAAGAGGTACATAAAGAGACAACAGGGGTACAGAAAGAAGCAAGACAGGTGCAGAAGGAAGCATAGAAAGTGCAGAATGAAGCAACAGGGGTACAGAAAGAGGCAAGAGAAGTACAGAAAGAAGCAACAGAGGTGCAGGCAAGAGAACTGCAGAAAAAGGCAAGAGAAGTGCAGAAAGAGGCAAAAGAAGTACATAAAGAGACAACAGGGGTGCAGAAAGAAGCAAGACAGGTGCAGAAGGAAGCATGGAAAGTGCAGAATGAAGCTACAGAGGTGCAGAAAGAGGCAAGAGTAGTGTAGAAAGGAGCAAGTGAGGTGCAGAAAGAGCCAGCAGAGGTGCAAAAAGAGGCAAGAGAGGTGCAGAAACAGGCAAGAGAAGTGCACAAAGAGGCAAGAGAATTGCTGAAAGAAGCAACAGGGGTGTAGAAAGAAGCAAGACAAGTGCAGAAAGAGGCAAGTGGGGTACATAAAGAGAAAACAGGGGTGCAGAAAGAAGCAAGACAGGTGCAGAAAGAAGCATGGAAAATGCAGAAGGAGACAACAGGGGTGCTGAAAAAAGCAAATGAGGAGCAGAAAGAGGTGACAGACGTGCAGTAAGAGGGAAGAGAGGTGTAGAAAAAGGCAAGAAAAGTGCAGAAAGAGGCAAAAGAGGTACATAAGGAGACAACAGGGGTGCAGAAAGAAGCAAGACAGGTGCAGAAAGAAGCATGGAAAGTGCAGAATGAAGCAACAGGGGTACAGAAAGAGGCAAGAGAAGTGTAGAAAGGAGAAAGTGAGGTGCAGAAAGAGACAACAGAGGTGCAAAAAGAGGCAAGAGAGGTGCAGAAACAGGCAAGAGAAGTGCACAAAGAGGCAAGAGAATTGCTGAAAGAAGCAACAGAGGTTTAGAAAGAAGCAAGAAAAGTGCAGAAAGAGGCAAGTGAGATGCAAAAACAGACAGGAAAGGTACAGAAAGAGGGAAGACGAGTGCAGAAAGAGACAACAGGGGTGCAGAAAGAAGCAAATGAGGTGCAGAAAGAGGCAACAGACGTGCAGAAAGAGGGAAGAGAGGTGCAGAAAAAGGCAATAAAAGTGCAGAAAGAAGCAAAAGAGGTACATAAAGAGACAAGAGGGGTGCAGAAAGAAGCAAGACAGGTGCAGAAAGAAGCATGGAAAGTGCAGAATGAAGCAACAGGGGTGCAGAAAGAGGCAAGAGAAGTGTAGAAAGGAGCAAGTGAGGTGCAGAAAGAGCCAACAGAGGTGCAAAAAGAGGCAAGAGAGGTGCAGAAACAGGCAAGAGAAGTGCGCAAAGAGGCAAGAGAATTGCTGAAAGAAGCAATAGAGGTGTAGAAAGAAGCAAGAAAAGTGCAGAAAGAGGCAAGTGAGATGCAAAAAGGCAGGAAAGGTACAGAAAGAGGGAAGACGAGTACAGAAAGAGACAACGGGGTGCAGAAAGAAGCAAATGAGGTGCAGAAAGAGGCAACAGACGTGCAGAAAGAGGGAAGAGAGGTGCAGAAAAAGGCAAGAAAAGTGCAGAAAGAGGCAAAAGAGGTACATAAAGAGACAACAGGGGTGCAGAAAGAAGCACGACAGGTGCAGAAAGAAGCATGGAAAGTGCAGAATGAAGCAACAGGGGTGCAGAAAGAGGCAAGAGAAGTGCAGAAACAGGCAAGAGAAGTGCACAAAGAGGCAAGAGAATTGCTGAAAGTAGCAACAGAGGTGTAGAAAGAAGCAAGAAAAGTGCAGAAAGAGGCAAGTGAGATGCAAAAACAGGCAGGAAAGGTACAGAAAGAGGGAAGACGAGTGCAGAAAGAGACAACAGGGGTGCAGAAAGAAGCAGATGAGGTGCAGAAAGAGGCAACATACGTGTAGAAAGAGGGAAGAGAGGTGCAGAAAAAGGCAAGAAAAGTGCAGAAAGAGTCAAAAGAGGTACATAAAGAGACAACAGGGGTGCAGAAAGAAGCAAGACAGGTGCAGAAAGAAGCATGGAAAGTGCAGAATGAAGCAACAGGGGTGCAGAAAGAGGCAAGAGAAGTGTAGAAAGGAGTAAGTGAGGTGCAGAAAGAGCCAACAGAGTTGAAAAAAGAGGCAAGAGAGGTGCAGAAACAGGCAAGAGAAGTGCAGAAAGAGGCAAGAGGGGTGAAGAAAGAGGCAAGAGAGGTGCAAAAAGAGGGATGAGGGATGCAAAAAGAGGTAAGAGCGGTGCCGAAATAGGGAAGAGGGGTGCAGAAAGAGGCAAGATGGGTACAGAAAGAAGCAGGTTTGGTGCAGGAAGAGGCAACAGAAATGCAGAATGAGGCAAGGCAGGTGTAGAAAAGGCAAGAGAAGTGCAAAAAGAGGCAAGAGAAGTGCAGAAAGAAGCAATAGAGGTGCAGAAAGAGGAATGGTCAGTGCAGAAAGAGGCAAGAAAGGTGCAGAAAGAGGCAAGAGAGGTGCAGAAAGAAGCAATAGAGGTGCAGAAAGAGGAATGGTCAGTGCAGAAAGAGGCAAGAAAGGTGCAGAAAGAGGCAAGAGAGGTGCAGAAAGAGGCAAGAGGGGTGCAGAAAGAGGCAAGAGAGGTGCAAAAAGAGGGATGAGGGATGCAAAAAGAGGCAAGAGCGGTGCCGAAATAGGGAAGAGGGGTGCAGAAAGAGGCAAGATGGGTACAGAAAGAAGCAGGTGTGGTGCAGGAAGAGGAAACAGAAATGCAGAATGAGGCAAGGCAGGTGTAGAAAAGGCAAGAGAAGTGCAAAAAGAGGCAAGAGAAGTGCTGAAAGAAGCAATAGAGGTGCAGAAAGAAGCAAGAGAAGTGATGAAAGAGACAGAAGAGTTGCAGAAAGAAACATGGGATGTGCAGAAAAAAGCAAGGGAAGTGCAGGAAGGGTAAGTGATGTGAGAAGTTGGCCTGGCATATGCTGTCCACTAATTATAGTGGGCACCTTGTACCAGTCCAAACCACCCTTTTTGGAGTTAGGTTAAAGACAACCTTTAAAGAAAGCTATCCTAGTGGTAGCTGTGGAGAGCAGCCTTCAGGCTAAGTCTTGAAGGAATGTAAAGCAGCTTGTTTTACCAGTCTATAATCTCTTGAGTGACCAAATGAAAGAGCATTGCTGAAAGAAGCAACAGGGGTGTAGAAGAAAGCAAGAAAAGTGCATAAAGAGGCAAGTGAGATGCAAAAACAGGCAGGAAAGGTACAGAAAGAGGGAAGACGAGTGCAGAAACAGACAACAGAGGTGCAGAAAGAAGAAAATGAGGTGCAGAAAGAGGCAACAGATGTGCAGATAGAGGGAGGTGAGGTGCAGAAAGTACAAGAGATTTGCAGAAAGAGGCAAGAGAGGCGCAGAGGGAAGCAAGAGTGGCTTGCACACCATTAATACCAATTTAACACCCAAATTTAGCAATAAGTAACAGGTGACCATTCTTGGTTTGCAATGGGCCTTCCACCACGCTGTAACACTTGTCGCTGCATTTTTGGTAATGTTTGACCCGTTTCAGCTAGAAACAAGGTTTTTTTTGTTCAAATCTGCAGATTAGGGTGGCCCCCCTTCTTTTAATCTATTTTTGGGCCCTGGAGACCCCATCCCCCAGAGCCTACCACATTTAAAAAAGCAAAACAAAAAAAACATGAAGGGGGCCGCATGGCCCCCCTCCTGAGGCTGATTTTGGACCCCATCCCTTGGGGCATGGCCTTCCATTTTTTAAATTTAATTACGGGAGGGGGCCACGTGGCCCCCCTTCCCTAGGTCACTTCTGGCCCCAGGGACTCCATCCCCTAGGGCCTGGTCACCCTTTCATTTTTAATTATAGAGGGGGCCACGTGGCCCCCCTCCTCAGGCCACTATTGGCCCCAGGGACCCCATCCCCGGGGCCCGGCCATTTTTTTTTTAAATAAAGGGGAGGGGGGCCATGTGGCCCCCATCCTGGGCCACTTCTGGTCCCGGGGACCCCATCCCCGGGACTGGCCCTTTCTGTTAGGGACCGTGGCGGGAGCCCCAATGCCCCCATGGTCCCGCCGGCTCCCCGCCTCCTGCGGGAGCCGGCATTGCTTTTGCACAAGGGGAGCTGCTCACAAGCAGCTCCCCTTGTGCAAAAGCAATTCTGCTTCAGTTTTTAGAAGCGAGAGCAGGTTTCCTTCTCTCGCTTCAAAAAACCGAAGCAGAGTTTGCTATGGCAGGGCGGGAGCCGCACGACTCCTGCTCTGCCATAGCAAACAGCAATGGACATTGCAGGAGCTGGCCCTGGGGGGTGGCAGTCCCCAGGGCCATCAAGGGCTCCTGGAAGGGGGCCACGCAGCACCCCTCCCTTTGTTTTCTTTGCCCCGGGGAGGTGGTGGTCCCCGGGGCTTGGGGTCCATAGCGGACCCCCAAATTTGAATAAAGAGTGCTCCGGGGAGGTGGTAGTCCCCGGGGCGTGTGGGGGGCTCTTGCCCCCACACATCTTTTTTAAAAAAATAAACAGAGCCCCGGGGAGGTGGCGGTCCCCGGGGCTGTGGGGGCACGTGCCCCCACATACAATTATACAGTGCCCTGGGGAGGTGGCGGTCCCTGAGGCAGGTTTGGGGGGGTTGGGACCCCCCACTCCTTCTCTATCAAAGAAGCCCCGGGGAGGTGGTGGTCCCCAGGGCTGCGGGGGGGGCGTGTGGCCCCCGCATATAATTAGCATAGCCTCGGGGAGGTGGTGGTCCCCGGGGCTGCGGCGGCCCCCGCGGGCCTCTGCTATTTCATTTTGACATTGCCCCCGGGACCTGGCCCACCCGGGGGCCTCATTAAAATGAAGGGTGGGAGCCCGCCATCATTTTAAAAAAAAATTCGGCAGGATTCGTGCACCCAGCGCGAATTCTGCCAATTTTTTTTTTTTGTATGCTTTATTTGGCCCTGGGGGTACCTGTGGGACCCCCTCAGCAGGCCTAGGGGGTCAGAGTGTTTCTACCCTGCCCCCTTTTCTTGTTGTTCACCTTTTTTTCTGTTTTCTTGTGACTTGGTTCCCGAGTCACAAGATGGCTGCCAACACATTCTGCTTTAGAGTGTTGGCAGCCAATCAGAGTGAAGCTCAGTGCCCGGGAGGAGTCGCGACTCCTCCTCAGTGCTCAGATATCGATATTTTTATTTTTTAAATTGCTCAGCAACTACTGAACGGATTTACAACATTTAAAAAAGGGCTCTTTCTGAACCAAGACCTACCTTTTGCCAAATTTGGTGTAATTCCGTTCAGCAGTTCGGGCTGTAGCTTTGTCTAAAGTTTCCTATGGAAATTAACATGGGGAAAATGCGATTTGAGACCCCCTTTTTCTCGGCTCCCGCGTGACGAATCACCCTGAAACTTTCAAGACAGGAGCTGAGCGGAGCGCCCCACTAGTTTTAAAAAGTTCGCGAAGATTCGTCAAACGGCGCCAAAGATATTGGCAAAAGAAAAAACACTTTTTGATTTGAATAGAAACGAGGTCCTAACTATAACTACCTACTGGCGACCGCCAGTATGTAATATATATGTATATATATATTCACTGAAAAAACCATAGGTTTTAGGGACAGTTATAATTACTTGGACATTGCACTCGTACAAAACCCGTGAAATTCCCCCGTTATAGTTAGTTCAGCTAACTATAACTCGCGCCCTGCAATGCACTGCTAATGACGTCACATATTACATCACTCATGACATGGTCAGTGACATCACTGATGACATCACTGATGACATCTCAAATGACATCACTGATGACATCATCCAGTGACTGTGTGTTTCTCTAAAGTTTAAATATTTTTAATATATATAGGAAAAGACGTATTGAAGAATGAGTGGGTGTGTAAGTGTCTGCATGGATGATTTAGTAGGTGCGTGACTGACTGTATAAGTGAGTGATTTAACGTATCGTACTGAATGCATGGGTTAGTGACTAAACTGGGTGAATGTCTGTATCCGTCTGTCTGTTGCTGTGTAAGTGGCTGCATGTGTTTGTGAATAGCTACATGAGTGTCTATTTGAGTTATTGAATGCTTGTGTGAGTATCTGTATGGGTGCCTGAGTGTTTGTGTGGGAGGGGTGTATGCGACTCTGTGCATAGATGTGTGAGTGGGTGATTCACTGGGTGGATGGTTTCAAGAGTGCATCTGTGATAGACTGTATGGGTGGGTAAGTGTGTGTAAGAGTGTGTTAGTGAGTGAATGTATGTCCCAGTGGTACATGTGTGAGTAACTACATATGTGAAAGGCAGTATATATGTGTGTTGGAGTATATAAATAGCTATAAGCGAGAGTGAGTGATTGTGATAGTGGCTGTATGGATGAGTGTGTGCTTGTATCAGTGATTGTATAAGAGCGTAACAATGTGCTACTATTTGTATGAGTAAGTGAGCTGGTGTGTGTATAACTGTATAGGTGAGTAAATGGCAGTGTGTTTAATTATTTGCATGACTGACTAGGTGTGTGAGTACCTCTATGGATGAGTGGCGTTGTTTGAGTGTCTATATAGGAGTAAGAGTGCATATGATAGTCCTGTACTGAGTGACCATAAGTATGAGTGACTGTACGGGTGAGTGAGTGGATGTGTGTGTGTAGACCTAAGAATCAGTGAGTGGGTATGTGGTTATTGGTGTTGGAGTGTCTATGGTTTTGCGAATGGCAGTCTGTAATTTAGAGTGGGTGTATCAAAGATTATATTAGGGTGTGAGGAGGTGCATCAGATTATCACGTGGATGATGTCATCAGTGATGTCATTTGAGATGTCATCAGTGATGTCATCAGTGATGTCACTGACCATGTCATGAGTGATGTAATATGTGACGTCATCAGCAGTGCATTGCGGGGCGCGAGTTATAGTTAGCTGAACTAACTATAACGGGGAATTTCACGGGTTTTGTATGAGTGCAATGTCCAAGTAACTATAACTGTCCCTAAAACCTATGGTTTTTTCAGTGAATTTCAAAGGTTTTTTAAATGCTAATTTGTAACTATAACGTGTCTGAAACCTATGGTTTTTTCAGTGAATTTCAAAGGTTTTTTAAATGCTAATTTGTAACTATAACGTGTCTGAAACCTATGGTTTTTTCAGTGAATTTCAAAGGTTTTTTAAATGCTAATTTCTGACTATAACGTGCCTGAAACCTACGTTTTTTTAGTGAATTTCAAAGGTTTTGTAAATGACAATTTTTAAATGTATTAATTGTTATATTAATTTTTTCATACTGATTTAGTACATTTTTAGAAACAATTTTTTTACATATTTTATTTTTTAAATTACATTGTAATTACATTATACATTACATTACAAAAAATACTTTCTCTTAATGAATTACTTTAGTTTAAATACTTTGCAGATAGGCAATAGACTTTTAAGTACAGTAGTTACAGTTGTTGCAATGGGCAACACATTTTCAAACACAATGCAACATTCAGCTCAATGTGAATTTCTAGTTAAATGCAATTAGTTACTTTATGGATTACTTTTCTAACCACAGGACTGGATCCTAGATTCAGTCCTGGTACATCTCCTGTAAACAGTTGAGTAAAAGCGTTTTGGTTACAGTCGTGATTTTTAAGGAATATTATTGTATTTTAAAAGTTGACACTTAGAAACTTTTTCTCATAGAATCACCAATGTTATCCTATGGAAGGAAATTCACTTAGCAGGTAAAAACTGTTATCGTTACTTTTTTCTTACTCAGTGTTGGATCCTGGATCCAGCACTGGTGCATCTCCTGTAAACAGTTGAAAGAATGCGTTTAAGTCATACAGGCGATTTTTAAGGAATATTTGTAGTTTGTGAAAATCAACACTTTGAAACTTTTTGCTGAAAACCAGTCAATGTTAGCCTATGAAGGAAATTCAAGTTACCGGTAAGTACGGTTAAAATTTCTTTTGAGGATCAGTACTGGGCTGAAACATGCAGCACTGAGGTCTCTCCTGATAACAGGTGAGTACATCGGAATTCGTATTTCGGCTGATTTTAGAGGAATATTTTAAAGTTCCAAAACTCCACACTTAGAAGAATTTCCAAGTGAAACCAGTCAATGTTAGCCTATGGAAGGAAATTCAAGTTACTGGTAAGTACGGTTAAAATTACTTTTCAGGACCAGTACTGGGCTGAAAGATGCAGCACTGATGTCTCTCCTGATAACAGGTGAGTAAATCAGAATTCGGATTTCGGCTGATTTTAGAGGAATATTTTAAAGTTCCAAAACTCCACACTTAGAAGAATTTCCAAGTGAAACCAGTCAATGTTAGCCTATGAAGGAAATTCAAGTTACCGGTAAGTACGGTTAAAATTACTTTTCAGGATCAGTACTGGGCTGAAAGATGCAGCACTGAGGTCTCTCCTGATAACAGGTGAGTAAATCGGAATTCGTATTTCGGCTGATTTTAGAGGAATATTTTAAAATTCCAAAACTCCACACTTAGAAGAATTTCCAAGTGAAACCAGTCAATGTTAGCCTATGAAGGAAATTCAAGTTACCGGTAAGTACGGTTAAAATTACTTTTCAGGATCAGTACTGGGCTTAAAGATGCAGCACTGAGGTCTCTCCTGATAACAGGTGAGTAAATCGGAATTCGTATTTCGACTGATTTTAGAGGAATATTTTAAAGTTCCAAAACTTCACACTTAGAAGAATTTCCAAGTGAAACCAGTCAATGTTAGCCTATGAAGGAAATTCAAGTTACCGGTAAGTACGGTTAAAATTACTTGTCAGGATCAGTACTGGGCTTAAAGATGCAGCACTGAGGTCTCTCCTGATAACAGGTGAGTAAATCGGAATTCGTATTTCGGCTGATTTTAGAGGAATATTTTAAAGTTCCAAAACTCCACACTTAGAAGAATTTCCAAGTGAAACCAGTCAATGTTAGCCTATGGAAGGAAATTCAAGTTACTGGTAAGTACGGTTAAAATTACTTTTCAGGACCAGTACTGGGCTGAAAGATGCAGCACTGAGGTCTCTCCTTATAACAGGTGAGTAAATCGGAATTCCTATTTCGGCTGATTTTAGAGGAATATTTGCACAATGGTGAAGGGAGGGGGAGGGGCCTGAGGTGACATCTTTGCAAACGCGCCCCGTGGCGCGTTTTAAGTTGGGGGATTAAGTCCCCTTGAATCCTGAGGGTCCATAGGGGCCAACTAGACCACCAGGAACCTCCAATATGCGCCAGGGGGCTGCGTTGCAGAGACGTGTAGAGAGGCCACACCCCTTTTACACCTCTCTGCAACGCAGCTCTGTGGCGCATTCTGGATGTACCTGTTGGGCTAGTTGGCCTCCAGGGTCCCTCAGGATTGAAGGAGATTTAATTCCCATCTTAAAACGCGCCACGGGGCCTGTTTGCACACATGTCACCTGAAGCCCCGCCCCCTCCCTTCACCACTGTGCAAACGCGCCCCGTGGCGCGTTTTAACTTGGGGGATTAAGTCCCTTGAATCCTGAGGGTCCCCGGAGTCCAACTAGCCCACCATATACCTCCAAAAGCGCCACAGAGCTGCGTTGCAGAGAGAGTGTAAAAGGGTGTGGCCTCTCTACACGTCTCTGCAAGGCAGCCCCTGGCGCATACTGGAGGTTCCTGGTGGGCTAGTTGGCCCCCAGGGACCCCCAGTATTCAAGGTGAATTTGTTCCCCCTCTGCAAACGCGCCAGGGGCGCGTTTGCAGAGTGGTGAAGTGGGGGCGGGGCCTGCGGGCCCGATCGTTTTTTTTTTGTTTTTGTTTTTTTGTCCCCTGAAGGGGGTTGTGTAGCCTCCTTCCTTTTTTTCTGTTTTTGGGCCCTGGGGACCCCTCCCAGGGCCATACCCCTTTTTAATTACCCCAAAAAAAAACGGGAAGGGGGCCGCGTGGCCCCCCTTCCCTTGGCCTGTATTGGCCCCGGGGACCCCATCCCCTATTATTTTGAGGGGGCAGCGTGGCCCCCCTCCTCTGGCCATTTTAAGGCCCCGGGGACCCCATCCCCCGGGGCTGGCCTTTCTATTTTTTAAATTTTTTTTTTTTTTTTTGGGGGAGGGGGCCGCGTGGCCCCTCCCGGGCCACTACTTGCCCCGGGGACCCCATCCCCCGGGGCTGGCCCTCTCCGTTGGGGACTGTGGGGGGTCCCCAATCCCCCACAGTCCCGCCGGCTCCCCGCGTCCCTTGGGAGCCGGCATTGCTTTTCCACATGGGGAGCAGCTGACATGCTGCTCCCCATGTGGAAAAGCAATGTGCTTGGATATTGGAAGAGAGAGCAGGTTTCCCTGCTCTCTCTTCCAATATCCAAAGCAGTTTGCTATGGCAGGACGGGAGCCACGAGGCTCCCGTCACTGCCATAGCAAACTACAGTGTCCCGGGGTAGGCACCCCGGGACACTGCAGGTGCTGGCCCTGGAGGGTGGTGGTCCCCAGGGCCATCAAGGGCTCCAGGAGGGGGGCCGCGCGGCCCCCCTCCAATTCAGTTCAAAGGAGGTGGTGGTCCCCGGGGCTCTGGGGGTCCGTAACGGACCCCCATATTTAAATGTTTAGTGTCCCGGGGAGGTGGCGGTCCCGGGCATGTGGGGGCTGGAGCCCCCCACACAGGTTGTCATTAATTTTAAAAAGCCCCGGGAGGTGGTGGTCCCGGGGCTGCGGGAGGGCTCAGAGCCCTCCCGCACCATTTTTTAAAAAGCCCCGGGGGTGGCGGTCCCCGGGCTTGGGGGCCCTTTGAGGCCCCCCACACATTAAATTATCCCCCCACCATGCCCCCGGGACTTGGGCCACCCGGGGGCCAATTAACATCGAAGCGCGGGAGACCGCGCTTCGATTTTTTTTTTTTTTTGGCAGGATTCGCGCACCCTGAGCGCATCCTGCCGATTTAAATTTTTTTTTTTTTTTTTTTTTTACAGGGGGTCCTTGTGGGACCCCCGGAGCAAACCTAGGGGTCAGGGTGTTTCTAACCTGCCCCCTTTGTGCGCTTTGCGCACTTGTTTCTGTCCCTCGGTTCTACCGAGGGACAAAATGGCTGCCAACATTTCCTGAATCGAATGTTGACAGCCAATTAAAATGCAGCTCATGATCGGGACGGTGCGCGCAGGGTGCGCTGAGGGTGCGCGAATCCTCCGTGCCCATAGATATCACTAACTTTTTACTTTTCATTTTCTCAGCAACTACTGAACGGATTTACACCATTTAACAAAAAGGGTTCTTTCTGAACCAAGAACTACCTCTTTGCCACATTTGGTGTAATTCCGTTCAGCAGTTCGAGCTGTAGCCGTGTCTAAAGTTTCCTATGGAAAAATGCATGGGGAAAACGCGTTTTGGGACCCCCCTTTTTTCTCGGCCCCCACTTGACGTATCACCCCGAGACTTTCAGTGTAGGAGCGGACCGGAGCGCCCCACGAAGTTTGAAAATTTCGCGAAGATACGTCAACCGGCAAGAGAGTTATTTCAAATAGAATGTCACGGATTTCCTATGGATAATAGGTTGTAACTATAACTATCTACTGGCGACCGCCAGTAGATAATGTATATATATATATATCACTGAAAAAACCATAGGTTTGAGGCCCGTTATAGTTAGAAATTAGCATTTAAAAAACCTTAGAAATTCACTGAAAAACCATAGGTTTCAGGGATGTTATAGTTAGTTGGACATTTCACTCGTATAAATCCATAGAAATTCCCCGTTATAGTTAGTTCAGCTAACTATAACTCGCGCCCCGCAATGCACTGCTGATGACGTCACATATTACATCATTCATGACATGGTCAGTGACATCACTGATGAAATCACTGATGACATCTCAAATGACATCACTGATGACATCACTGAAGACATCATCCACGTGAAAATCTGATGCACCTCCTCACACTCTAATATAACCTTTGATACACCCACTGTAAAATACAGACTACCATTTTCGAAACCATCGACATACCAATACCAGTTACTACATATGCACTCACTGATTCCTAGGCCCCCCCACACATCACAAAACAAGCCCCGGGGGGTGGCGGTCCCCGGGGCTGCGGGAGGGCAGCATGCCCTCCCGCATATCATTAAGAGTGCCCCGGGGACGTGGTGGTCCCGGGGCTGCGGCGGCCCCGCGGGCCCCCGCAATTAAAAACTTCACATTGGGCAATGCCCCGGGACCTGGCCCACCCGGGGGCCTCATTTAAATGAAGTGCGGAAGCCCACGCTTCGATTTTTTATTATTTTTCGTTTGGATTTGCGCACCCAGCGCAAATTTCGCCGATTATGGGACCCCCTGAGCAGGCCTAGGGGATCAGGGTGTTTCTACCCTGCCCCCTTTTCTTGTTTTTCGCGTTTGTTTCACTGTTTTCTTCTGACTCGGTTCTACTGAGTCACCAGATGGCTGCCAACACTTCCTGGTTTGGAGCGTTGGCAGCCAATTAGAATACAGCTCGTGGTCGGGAGGGTCCGCGGATCCACCGCGCCTCTAGATATCGATATTTGTATTTTTTTAATTTCTCAGCAACTACTGAACGGATTTACACCATTTTTAAAAAGGTCGCTTTTTGAGCCAAGCAGTACCTTTTTGCCAAATTTGGTGTAATTCCGTTCAGCAGTTCGGGCTGTAGCCTTGGCTAAAGTTTCCTATGGGAAATTGATTTTTTGACTCTTATTTTTTGAATTTCTCAGCAACTACTGAACGGATTTACACCATTTAAAAAAAGGTTGCTTTCTGAACCAAGAGCTACCTTTTTGCCAAATTTTATGTAATTCCTTTCAGCAGTTCGGGCTGTAGCCCTGGCAAAAATTTCCTATGGAAATTAACATGGAGAAAACACTTGTTGGGACCCACCTTTTTTCTCATCCCCCACTTGACAAATCACCCCCAAACTTTCAGGATAGGAGCTGACCTGGATGAAACATTTTTTTGGAGAATTTCGCGAAGAATCGTCAAACAGTGCTAAAGTTATTGGCAAAACAAAAACGCATTTCCTATGGAAACTAGGTTCTAACTATAACTACCTACTGGTGACCGCCAGTAGGTAATATATATATATATATATATATATATATATATATATATATATATATATGATTTTTTTAATGATCCGGTATGTTTTTTTTTTTATGCTAACCCACTGAAGGTTGAAAAGTATATTATGCAGAACTATTTGTCCCAGGATGCACCATAAAGTTAAAACCCACTTGGGAGGCCCACCAGAAGGCACAACAAATTAATAGGCTTTGGGAAAATAATATGCAACAATTTTTCAGCGTGTCGAACATTTCTCCTGCTGGAATCCTGTGATCAAGAACTTTGTTTAGTTTGAAACGCTTAAGGAAAAGCATGGATATTACTTTATTCTAATTGAATAAATACCTGAATCAGGAGTGCTCCTCGTTCTTGGGACAAACTTGCTTCATAATCAAAATGGCTGTCTAGCCAGGAGGATGCAACACCATTTGAATTAAATTAATGGGTCCTAGTGGAGTGCATTGGAGCTGACACATAAAGGAAGATTCAGTGGCGCAGAAAAAGACTTGCAATTCCGGTATGTTTGTTTTAGGCTGACCCACTGAAGGGTGAAAAGTATATTGTGGATATTATTTTATTCAAACTGGAAATGTAACTGCCTAATTGAATAAATATCTGAGTCAGGAGTGCTCCTCATTCTTATATATATATAGCCGCTCTGCAGTTATAGTTAAATTTCCCAGAAAAAATAATTCTTTGGATTTTTCACTATTAATAACATAACTTTACTCCCATTTGACAAATCTCAAAAGTTTTGTACACACCTATTGTTTTTGGTGGAGAATGGAAAGTTTTGCTGTGATTGGTCAAGGAGAACCAAAGATAAAAGCGGAGGGTCTCAAAACATGTTTGTGCAACAATGCATTTTTCAATGGACTTTGTACTCAAGCGTAGCGGCCATGGGTAAGTATTCTTTACGTTATTAGGCATTTGAGCTTGGTGATATTGGTTGTTGCGGAATGTGATGAATTGGGTTTCTGGTTAGCAAAATATGCACCCTGTACAAGCAGAAGCCACAATACTAGTCAGGGTAAGCTAAGTACACACTAAAAGATAGCCTGTGCTCACCCTCTGGTAGCTTGGCACAGAGCAGTCACGCTTATCTAAAGATGCAATGTGCAAACTATTGGTGCAATACACACACATTAACACAATGAATATACCACAAAAAGACTCCACACAGATTTAGAATAATAGATTATTATATTATGAACAAAACAAGACCAAAACAACAATAATCTACTGTATAGAAGTTGAGATATTGAATTGTAAAAGAATAACGCAGTACAGCACTTAGAAGCAAGAAGAGCTAAAAAAAAGGTACTTTAGGTCACGCTGTACCGGGGCATAGTCAAAGTTCAGGCTAACCTCGTGAAAGCAGAGGTTGACTACAGGACCCACGAAGGCTTGGGTGAGCAAAGTACCCTTCCTGGTTACAAGCAATGAGATATGTTGATCTTCTCCACGCAGTGAAGGCAATGCGTTGGTGCCAGAGTCGAGAGGCATCAAGTGATGCACTAGATTCTGTCACACAGTCGAGGGGATGCATCATTCTCACCAAGTTAAAGCAGCTGCAATATGTAGGAAGCTGGCTCTGTATATACTATACCAAAGTAAGGTATAGTATGCACAGAGTCTAGTGGAACCCCAAAGGTAGGAAGAGGTAAAAGGAGATAATACCTTACTTTCTATTTATGGTAGTGTGGGCGAGCAGTAAGGCTTTATCAGAGGGTAGTGTTAAGCATTTGTTGTACCACAATCAGTCAAGAAATGATGTCACACACTCAGGGACTGAACTCAGACATATTTGTTTTTCTAAAAATATTATTTAGTTATTTTGTTTCTAGAACCAAGCCAAGCCTGGTGCAGGTAAGTGAAATAATACTTTGCAGGTATATTGCAGTTGAAATGCAATTGAAATGCAGTTGGATGCAATTGGTTTGCTTACGGGTTTCAGTGGGAGTTGCTGGTTTTGGATTTTGCTGCAGGCTTGGTTCAGGAAGTCTTCCCGGAGGAACCAACAGCTGGGCAGGTAAGTTGGAGGGCTTGGGGACGTAGGGGCACCTTGTGTTCTCTTCTCCAGGGCACAGGGTTGCTGACTGACTGACTGACTGACTGACTAATGCATTTATAGAGCGCTCGATTGTCGAAGCATCTTGGCGCTAGGATAGCTTCCTACTGATCCAGATGCTAACTTGTTTAAGAGCGCTTAGGAAACAGCCAGGTCTTAACCTGTTTCCTGAAGATAGTCCTGTTGGATTGTAGTCTCAGCTGTGGGGGGAGGGAGTTCCACTGCTTTGTGGCTAGATAAGAAAAGCTCTTCCCACCCCATCTAGCCTTTTTATTCTGGGCACCAGTACCAGCCCTGTGTTGGCGGATCTCAGGCTTCGCAGAGGATTGTACCAGGTGAATAGTTTTCGGATGTCAATGGCACCGCCTCCGTAAAGCACATTATGTACTAGGCAGAGGGCATTGAATTTTACTCTTTCCGGGATGGTAAGCCTGTGGAGCTGTCTGATGCTGGCAGACGTAGGATGGTGTTTGGGAAGAGCGAGCAACACATGAGCCGCCACATTCTGTAGGGATTGTAGTTTTGCTGTTTGACCTTTGACTATACCTAGGGATAATGCATTCCCATAGTCGATGCGGGAAAGTACCAAGGCTCCAATTACTGTTTTCCTTAGGGTGAATGGGATGAACAGCAGGATTTTGCACAGAACTTTCAAAGTGAAAAAGCAGGCAGAGGTTACTTGGTTAATTTGCTTCCCGAGCTTTAATTCGTGGTCAAATGTGAAGCCTCAGGTTCTTGGCCTTGGTCACCAGGATTGGACAGCTCCCAGCCTCCGCAGGCCACCAGAGTTGGTTCCAGATTGAAGGGCCCTTCCCAAACTCAATAACCTCGGTCTTATCAGTATTGAGCTTGAGGAAGTTTGCGTTCATCCAGGCCATAACTGAGGTAAGACAGTTACGAAACAGGGTCGCTGTAATGTCCACCCTCTGCGAGACCGACACCACTATCTGGGTGTTGTCAGTATATGACACCAGATTAAATCTGTGCTGTTTAAATAGTCTGGCAAGCAGGGTAACATAAATGTTAAAAAGCGTTGGCGACAGAGCTGACCCCTGTGGGACTCCACAAGGAAGGCACAGGTTTGCAGACTTCAGACACTCCCAGTGGATCAGTTGTTCTCTAGAAGCCAAGAAGGATGACAGGAGTGCTAGAGCCGTCCCTTTAATACCTGTTACCTTCAGCCGCTGCACCAACACCGTGTGGTTCACGGTGTCAAATGCTGCCGATAGGTCTAGCAGGATGAGGACGGCTCTGCCCCCTTCGTCCACCACTTTGTGGATTTCATCTGTCGCCATAATCAAGGCCGATTCAGTGGAATGTCTCGCTCTAAAGCTGTGTTGGGAGGAATCAAGAAGTAAGCTGTCACCCAGGTAATTCATAAATTCTAAATTAATGGCCTTTTCCAGAATTTTGGATGGTAAAGGGAGGCAGGATATTGGGTGGTAGTTCTTTATCTCAGCAGGATCCAGTGTGGCTTTCTTGATGATGGGCCTAATGCAGGCCTTTTTCCATAGCTGAGGGTAGACACCCGAGCTAATAACCCCGTTTAAGAGAGGGGTAATATGATTGCTGATTTGGTTAGAGACCAGGTGCAGGATTGCTGGAGGACACGGGTCCAAAGGCGACCCAGATTTTGTGGAGAATAGTAGGTCATTGACTTTCTCTGCCGCTAAAACAGAGAACTCTAACAGACTACTCTGAGAGGAGATATCTGCCAGTGAATCGTCATTGTTATCCCTAGCCGTTGGCACAGCCTTCTGTAATTCGTCATACACCGCCTGCACTTTATTTTGAAAAAGGAGGCGATTTTGTCCACAAAATTTTGGTCCGGTTTAAAGAGGCTATCCTGTGGACGTTTACTAGGGCTGCAACTGTTTTAAAAAGCTCCTTCTGGGAGTTTTTAGCTTCATGTATTTTGGTTGTATAGTAGGTCGCTTTAGCAAGTTTAATGGCTTCCTTATATTGCTCCAGGGCCAGGTTATAGACACTTTTGTGTTCCCCACTATAGTCTGTCCTCCAAAACCGTTCAAGGCGCCTGCATTTGGCTTTTATGTGTCTGAGCTCGGCCCTGTACCAAGGTGCTGATGCTCGGTTCTTTTTGGGCTGTTTGGTTATTTCCGGGACGAGTTGGTCTATAGATGACCTGATCCAATGATCATAATTGATTGCCGCCGCATCAGGGTCCAGCCTAGTGTTAGGGGGATTGTCTGCCAGCGAGGCTGCCAATTGGTTTTGTTGGATATCTTTCCAACGGCGGAACTTGACCAGAGGCGGTCTGTTCCTCTGATCTCTACCGAAGCAAGGATTTGCAATGTTGAAAAGTATTACATGATGGTCTGACCATGGAATGGGTATTACACTTGACAGAGCTATGTCATGATTATTCGTGAAAATGCCATCTAAGGTGTGGCCAACTGAGTGTGTGGGCCCCAATACTATCTGTTTCAGCCCATATCCTGCAAGATTGTCCATCAGTGTATCTGTTTCCGCATCATTGTTTGCTTCTAGATGGAAGTTAAAGTCCCCTAAGACTGTGAATGTCGGGGTGTCAAAGCATGACTCAAGAAAAGTCTGAAGTGCGAGGCTGAACGGGGGCCGCGCCCCAGGGGGTCTATAAATGAGGATCCCTGGAAAAAGCAATGTGTTGTTACTTTTATTGCTAAATGTCATTGCCACCGCCTCCACTATTGTCACCAGCTCGGTCCTCACTATGAACTGAGACCTGTGTTTTATGGCAATCCCCCCCCCCTTTTTTCCCGACCCTATCTGCACAGGCTACCTGATAGCCTGCGGGTATAGCAACATTCTAGTCTGGTTCAAAGGCATTGTTAGCCCAGGTTTCTGTTAAAAAGATCAGGTCAGGGTATAAGAGTTGTATCATGTCTTCTCTCTCATATTTATGTTTCCCCATTGATCTTGTATTCAATAAAATGCACTTGATACTGTCATTAGTGTCGGCCTGCGGACCCGTAAGTCCCGCCTGTATCTGCCGTGGGACGTTGTTCCCTAAAGGTCCTAGGAACTAGGCCTGGGCGGTAAATTCCGTTCCGCTCGCGGAATTTGCGGAATTTGGGTAATTTCGCGTTCCGCGGAGAACGCGAAATTGCCAAAAATTCCGCGACCCGCGACTTCGCGGAGTTTTTGCTTGTTCGCGCTTTCAAAATGCGTGTTCGCGAGATATTTCTCCCCGAGCACGCAAACAGCGTTCGCGAACAGGAAAAAAGCATCGCGAACGGGCGGAACGAGCAATTCCGCGTGTTCGCGGAACTTTTGCGTGCTCGCGGAGATTTTTTACCGTTTCGCGGAGCTTTGCGTAACGCGATTCCGCAAATTCCGCCCACCCCTACTAGGAACCCCCCCTCTCGCCGGCACTGCATTGATCAGTTTCTGGTAGGGGTAGAAGGATGTTATCCCCCCTTTCTCTAGCACTTCTATATTTACTCTGCTGACCGTGGGCAACTAGTCCGCAAGAGTGACATCTCACTTTACAGTTAGAGTTCCCCTCAACCAATAGTTCGGGATTTGGACACTCACCCTTATTCAGACGACTAGTTCCTCCCCTGCATATTTTTTTGGGGGGTGAAACATAAAGGGTTTATAGCGCTGGGCGCAGTCCATGCGCAGACGGGCGCAGATGGGCTTGCCTTTGGCGTGCCTTCGGCGCGCCGGTGGTGCAGCCGCGCCAAGGCTGTGCTTTTATTTCCCCCACGGCCCAGCTTTCTGGATCGGAGCCCCGCCCCTGTGCCCCTGAGCACTTCCTGAACAGGCAGAAGTGCAACAGAGAGATCCGTCCCGGATTGCCAGCCCTGGGAGATGTAAATGCGGGTGACTAAGTTGGGATTTTCAAGGCTATTTAATGTTTAGAGAGATTTGGATAGGCGCAGTTAAAAATAGCAGCAGACCAAGATTAACATTAGCGCAGTTGTATTAGGATGGTTTAAAAAGTGATCGTAGCGAGCAGTTTAAAAGCAGCTCAATTTAAAAACAGTTTAAAGGCATCTGATAACACTGACAATCATATTCAAATTCATACAGTACAAGAATGCAACAAATGCAACTAGGTATCAAAATAAAAGCGCTTAGGTGAGCGTGTTGTGGAAGGAGTCTGGCAGTATTAGCTATCACTGAGGCCGCGCTGCGGCTGTGTTTTTATTTCCCCCATGGCCCAGCATCCGGATCGGAGTCCCGCCCCTGTGCCCCTGAGCACTTCCTGAACAGGCGGAAGTGCAACAGAGAGATCCGTCCTGATTGCCAGCCTTGGGAGATGTAAATGCGGGTGACTAAGGTGGGATTTTCAAGGCTATTTAATGTTTGGATAGATTTGGAAAGGTGCGGTTAAAAATAGCAGCAGACCAAGATTAACATTAGCGCAGTTGTATTAGGATGGTTTAAAAGGCGATTGTAGCAAGCAGTTTAAAAGCAGCTCAATTTAAAAGCAGTTTAAAAGCATCTGAGAACACTGACAATCATATTCAAATTCATACAGTACAAGAATGCAACAAATGCAACTATGTATCAAAATAAAAACGCTTAGGTGAGCGTGATGAGCAAGGAGTCTGGCAGTATTAGCTAAGATGCTGGATGCAGGGGTGTCTTTTGAGGTCAAATTCACCTTATCGGGCCACTTGCGGTTGGGCAGGTCTCGGTGCAGAGGCTGCAGGTGAAGTCGGTAAGTCCTGGAGGGGTCAACCCACAGTGGACTCAGACTCTGGAGCATGGGGGGACCTCGCTGGGACCAGTGGGCCACTCGGACTCAGGCCATAGGCGTCGGGTGCAGTGGTGATTCCAGGTGTTGGGTTTCTTTGTCCTCAGCAGGCTCGGAGTCTTTCTTGGCTGTTTCTTTTGAACAGAGCTGCTGTTCACAGAAGATCCAGTCTTTGTTGAAGGCAGTCAGTCCTCCCAGGTGTTCTGGAGGACTTTGGCTGCAGGACAAGGTGAATTTTAGTGCAGGATTTCTGGAAACTGCAGATGGGCCGGTAGGGCTGGGACCAAGTCAATCCTTCTCTTCAGTCTCCTCTGCTGGGCTTCTACTTCGTCCTTCTTCTTTGTAGATGGCAGGAATCTCCCTTCTTGATTCAGGGCTGCCCCTAAATACTGCATTTAGGGGACGTTTTAGGGATTTTGAGGTCAGTAGCCAATGGGCTACTGACTTTAGGGTGACTACACCCTTGGTGTGCTCACCCCACGTGGGGGAGTGAGCAGATTCCCTAATCCTGATTGGATGTCTTGTGGTGGCAGGCTGGTGTTTACCAGTCAGGAAACCCACCAAAGGCTGGTCATTTTTCAGGCGGCATCTCTAAAATGCCCTCTGAGTGCAAAGTATAATAAGTCCCACACTGGCATCAGTGTGGGATTATTGTGCTGAGAGGTTTGATACCAAACTTCCCCGAATTCAGTAAAGCCATTATGGTGCTGTGAAGTTCGTAATGACAAACTTCCAGACCATATCCTCTTTATGGCTTTACTGCACTTACAATGTTTAAGAATGGACTTAGACACTGTATGGGTACAGTGCTCATGAAACTGTACCCTCACCAGTGGCATAGTGCACCCAGCTAGAGGGGTGTCTTACCTATACCATAGGCAGTGGGTTGCAGGCATGGCACACAGGTATGTGTGCCATGTCAACTCTTCACTTTTCTCTGCACCAAAACACGCAGCCTGCAATGGCAGTGTATGAGTGTTAAGGTACAGGACGTCTATGGGTGGCACAATATGTGCTGCAGCCCTTATAGGTTTTCACTGGTCACAGTGTCCTTGGTACCCTTAATACCTTTTACAAGGGACTTACATGTGGCCAGAGAGTTGCCAATTGGGGGTACAAAGGTGCAGTTTTGGGAAAGAGCACAGGCCCCGGCAACCTGATTGGCAGGGACCCAGGGCACATCAAGTGCATCTGAGATCTGGTAAAAAGTGGAGGATTACTGCAACAGAAATGCAGCATCCTAAACAATACACTATACAATGTGTCGATCTCAGGAGGCAAAGCACTGGTTCTGAACTTATGCGCCGATATTACTCCTGCTACCGGATTGATGCACTGGTTCTGCTTATACACATATAGGAGATGCATCAAAATCCATGTCACACATATGTGGACCAATTCCAGTGAGCCAGGTACAGGAGCAGGGGCAGAGACTTTGAAATCCCTAGGTCTCAAGGAACAGGGGAGAGCAACAAGCCTTTGGAGATCACTTGGAAGAAGGCAGAGAACAGATCTCCCTCACCAGAGTCAGAGAGCAGCAGGCAGCAGGGCACAAAACATAAAAGTAGGCCTACTAGACCCACAGTCCACTTTAGTCCTTTAAGCAGCACAGCAGTTCTTCTGGCAGAGCCTCAGTTACAAGTCAAGTAGTGCTCAATTTGATGGGGTCAGAGACTAATTACTTATACCCAAAAGTGCCTTTGATGTAAGTGCAGAGAAATGTCCAATTTCTAAAAGTGGCTTTTCTAAAATTGTAAGGTTAAATCCCACTTTACCAGTAACGAGGATTTATCATTACAATTCCAAAGATAGAAAACATGAAGTAGCTACTCCTTTCTGATCAGGAATTACCACTTAAAAATGTGTAAGGGAATTCCTAATACTAACCTATGAGAGTAGTGGCCTCATATTAGTGAAAAACAAATGTAGCTGTTTGTCACTGCCAGGACATCCAAAGCATAATAGTACATGTCCTACCTTTTATTTACAAAGGGCTACCTATTCCCTATCTTTATGGTGACTTATACGTAGTAAAAGGGAAGTTTAAGGCTTGGCAAGTAGTTCTAAATGCTAAGTCGGTGTGGCAGTAAACTGCACATACGGCCACTGCAATGGCAGGCCTGAGACAGGTTTGAAAGGCTATTGGTGTTGGAAGCACAATCAGTGCTGCAGGCCCACTAGTAGCATTTAACTTACAGGACCTGGGTATTTGGTACACCACTTAACAAGGGACTCACATGTAAATAGTCCAATCAGGTATACACCAATTATACACATGTTTTAGGGGAGAAGCACATGCACTTTAGCACTGGTCTGTAGTGGTAAAGTGCTCAGGGCCCTAAAGCCACCAATAAGATACAGCAAAACGTGGAGGTCAAAAGCAAAAGGTTTGGTGGAAGACCACCCCAAGGATGACATGTCTAACACTGTAGTTTCGTGGAATTTTGCAGTGTTTTGCAAAAGTACAGTAGTACATAGCGATGACAAGACATTATGTGATTGGCTATAGACTGCCTTCACAAAAGTTAATGTTAGAAATGGGGGTCTCTAGTTGGCAAGGGTATGAACCTTTGTCCAAGTAGGGACCCTTCCTTCTAGTCAGTATAAGGGAGTTACACTCCTAAAATAACCTCTGATCACCCCCTTGGTAGCTTGGCACGAGCAGTCAGGCTTATCTTAGAGGCAATGTGTAAAGCATTTGCACATAACCAACAGTACCACAGTGAAAGCACTACAAAAGGACACCACACAAGTTTAGAAAAATATCCATTATTTTTATATACTTAAGACAAGACCAAAAACAATAAAAATCAACAATACAGTACTTAGAAATCTTCAGTTATCAAAATAAACTTGAAAAACAGTTCCTTGAAGTCGATTTCTCAATCTTGGGCTATCACAGTTTCGTAAACAACAAATCCAAACAGTTCTGGCTGACCGCGGCATTGCGGGCCAGCTACGGTGTCGGGAAGACCCGCAAAACAAAACCTTTAGAAATACAGGGTGTCGGCGACCTCTCGTTGAGTTCCGAAAGCACAGCGTCTGCAGGCATTGGTGCAGGAGTCGTCAGGCCTTTGGAGTTACAGGCGTTGCAGATTGAACTCCTCGCAGTTGAAGTCTGGAGTGCCGGCGTCGGCAGGCGTCGGGTGCTGTGGTGCATAATGCAGCAGTGCGGCGTGGGGTGCCCTCAGGTCACGGTGCAGGCAGCGGCTCGGTAACGGTCGTCCGGCGGCATTGGTAAGACCAGGGCTGCGGTGCAAAGTGATGTGGTGCTCGTCGCGGTGCTGGCAGATCACGGTGCAAGCAGCGGCGTCATCATTGCTAAAGCGCTGTCGTCGGCTGACGAACTGGAGTCGATGGCGCCAGCGTCGGTAGGCCAAGGCTGCGGTGCGGGATGAAGGCAGTGCGTCATGTAACCTAGGAGCGGTGCCATCGAACCACGGTGCAAGCTGCGGCATCGATGTCAGCGTGAAGCAACGTCGTCGGCGTTGCGGCGGTGCCCTCTGTGGTTGCTTCAGGAAACAGAGTCGGCAGCGGCATCGTAGACGGCGTCGGCATGCTTTTTCTTCTGTTGCAGCACAAAACACACAGTCCCCAGTGCTGAGGGCAGAAGAACTTGAAGTATTTGCTGTTCCTGAGACTTCTTGAACAGGGGGCAAGCTCTACCTCAAGCCCTTGGAGAAACTCACAAAAAGAGATCACAGAAAATTCAAGTCCAGTCCTTTCACAGTCCAAGACAGAAGCAGCCACTGCAGGCCAACACAGCAAAGCACTCAGCAAAGTTGTAGTTCCTCCGTACAGCTTCTCCAGCTCTTCTTCTTGGCAGTCTTCTTGGTCCAAAAGAGTACTAAAGTTTAGGGTTTCGGCCCCACTTTATATAGCCCAAAATCCATTGTCCTCTCAGGCAGAGAGTGTCTGTGCTTAGTCCAAACCAGTTTGGTCCTCTTGGCCCAGCTTCCCAGCAGGAGGCGGAGACAGCATTGTCCAAGGCAGACAGGGCCTATTCAGGTGCAAGGGAAATCTCCTCCCACCACTTTAAATGCAGACTGGGCCTATTCAGGTGCTAGTGACAACTCCCACTACTCTGACTGCAGCCCAGGTCTATTCAGCCCATCCCTGACCCATCTAGACTCTCTGGAGCCACTGCTCCTCCCAAGCCCGAACCACTCCAAAGCCAGACAGTCAATACACATCCTAGCAGAGGCACACAGGATGGCTGAGCAAGAAAATACCTACTTTCTAAAAGTGGTATTTTCAAACACAGAATGTAAAAATCACCTTTATATTCTGAGTTCAGGCATGCTAAACTTTATTTTCCTATCAGGTCCCAATGGGAAGATATATTTATTAGATGTTATAAATTAACTAGCATGCTTTCCTATGGGACAGATAGCCTTTCCATAGTGAAAAACGAAATGCACTGTAATTCACTACTACTACTGTCACACACACGTCCTACCTTTAATATAAACTGCCCCCTGCACACAGGGGTTCCTTGGGCCTACCTTAGGGGTGACTGATATATTAGAAAAGGGAAGGTTAGGGCCTGGCAAGTGGATACACTTGCCAAGTCGACATGGCAGTTACATGGCTGAAAAAACAAACAAAAAAACGAAGCGCGGGCTCCCGTGCTTTGTTATTCTTAAGCCCCCGGGTGGGCCAGGTCCTGGGGGCAATATTTAATTATATAGCGGGGGCCCCCGCAGCCCCGGGGACCGCCACCTCCCCGGGGATTTATGCATAATGTGCGGTGGGCACGCAGCCCCCCAGCCGTCCTGGCGACGGCGGTGTCTGCTTAGAAACACTTCACATTTTGGCTAGTTTTTTTTTTAGCTGGTCCTATGTAAACTATTCTATTGATTAGACATTCCGGAAGTGGTAGACTGCTTCCGGTTGGTTGTCATTGACGCCGTGCATAGTTGGTAAACAGAGTGAATGGAACACGGGTGCCGTGAAAGGACTAGATTGGTTGCAGAGGACCGGTGCGTGTGCGCGCACTCGTGCGTCCTGAGCACCAAGCCCATAGAACGCGCTGTGTGTCCTGCATACAGAGCGGAGGAGCGCTTGCTGTGCGGACTCACCGAGGTCGAGAGGCACTGACTCCGGCGCCGACTGATTGCCTGCCTGAACTGCCTGAACTGCCTGAACTGCTGGGACGTGGTGGAGCAGCAGTGGACACCAGTGCAGAAAACCGTAGCTGCCGTGTGGAGCGGGCTGGAGGGCTGGAGGACGGACCTGCTGAGTCGCGGTGGGGTGAGAGGCCGCGGCGGGCCCTGCTCCCGGGAGGCATCAGGAGGTGCTGTTGTGGCCCACAATCGCCTGAGAGGACTCCAGTGGGGGGAGCAGAGTTTGCCTGGGCGGACCGGAAGCGGTTGTGCGCCAGGCCTGAAGCACTATCGAGAGCGGCTGAGGTGAACAGTCAGCGGAGTGGCCCAGAGCCGATCCGTAGCAGAGAGTAGCATCGCGACCAGCTAACTGCTTTGTCATACCCAGGTACCGAGCTCCTAACGCGCGGAGGTCCCCACATAGAGGGAGTTGTGGCCTCCGGCCCTTGTGGAGTATGTGGAAACCTGCTACTGAGGTTGCGGTTGCGGCAGTAGAGCAGCAGTAGAGTGGCAGCAGGCAGCAGGACCGGCAGAGCAGTGAGCGGCAGGACCGGCGTTTCCAGCTCCTGGTGTTTGTCGGATCGGATCGGTCCACCAGTTTGCCGGGTATGTTGAAAACTGAGGACCCGGCGAAAACCCACTGATATTCAAGCGGGGGTGAGCTGCGGGCTGCGGGGAGGAGCCAAGCTGAGTGGAGCTGAGCGGAGCCCATGCATGTGTGCGGAGACCAGCAGAAATCGGTTGAGAGTGCTGAGGCTGGCTACAGGTGAGAGCTGCAACGGGGAGCTGCATCAAGAGTAGCTGCTCTGTGTTCTGTGTTCTGTGCTCTGTGCGAAAAGCGAGGAGAGAGACTCCCAGGGGGAAAGCTTCAGCTGCAGCCTAGGAGCCTAGGAGTCAGGCTTTCCTCTCTCGTTTCAGTGCCCAGGCCTGAAAAACAGCCTAAAAAATCAGCTCCCTGATCACGGGTTTCACGGCTTCAAAGGCGGGCCGTGGGGGGAGGAAAAAACTAGAGATCAGTGCCAGAGGTCGCCCTCTCCACCTTAAACTGACCATTATCCTCCATTGCCACTACAAAGGCAGGACCTAGCGCCGTAGTAGCAGCATCAACCATCCAGCTAGCAGCGCCAGCGAACGCTTCGTTGGGAGTGTCAACAATACAACCATACAAATTTGCCAGAGCACCGATCTAGGGGCCATTCTATCCGACTCTTCGTTACAAAACGGCATAAACGGCATAAACAGCAAAAACAAACAACAGTACAAACAAACAAATCAACAATCAATCAAATCAATAATCAATCAATATAACAAATACAACAGGCACATCAAAAATCAATTAAATAAAACTTGATTCGAATTCAAAATACATCTACCATATTTTTCACGACAAAACAGACGAACATGAGATCTGGAAAAGACAAGACAAACATGAGATCTGGAAAAGAAAGGCGGTCTGTTACCAAAGTTATTAACAACAGGAAAAGGAAAAGTTCGATTTTAAAAGAACCAACCAGAACTCAGGTTACAACATTAATAATGCCGGGCCCAGAAGCAACAAATTTCCACAAGGCCTCTGACACACTGGTGGATATAGAGGACGTAACGAGTACACCAGCAAATCAGAATTTTTTTTATTTTCAGCCCAAAATATACTCAAAATTCTCTTTTGTAAAAGACGCAGGGGCAGTGTTAAACCTCAGTATTAGTAAGCAGCTGGGCCTCCCTTCCCCACTGCACCCAGAAATGGAAGAGGAAACGGAAACACTATCAAGGAAGGGTACTACACCAGAAGGCAGGGGTGAGGTACCACATAGCACAAAAACCAACTATGACAAAAAAGGTATAAAAGATACAACAGATATAACAGATCAAGAGTGGGCACAAGTGACAGAATGGGATGCCCTGCAAAACAATAAAAATTGTAATAAACTTACCGGGAAACGGAATAATGAAAAAACCAAGCCCATAGGAATTTTGTCTACCTCCTTCTCCCCTAAGGCAAAAAAAACACCACCAATAATTCCATTGGAGCCAGACATTAAAATTTGGGCCCGCCAAAACACAACAACTCACACAATTGCTGCATCTGCAAGATCTGTAGATTCACAAGCCCACTCAGTCGCTCCCGAGATAATTTCAACTAGAATGACCTTCTCCGATAACTCTCCAACCAAAACAGTAGAAGTTAAGAACCCGCAACTAAGTCCGGATGCCAACGCCCTTGATCATACAAACGAAAGAACCAATATGACTCCACAGGACAACGGGGTCCAGGGAAAGGCATCAGGAACTAACAACACAGATATTAATACCGACAATAATACCAATATCAAGTTCAAGTCGTTAACTCCAGCATTTATTGGACTACAATCAGAACCAGTATTCATAACATCAGGCAGTAGTATAGGGAAGGCCGGGGGGAACAAGAAGCGACACTAGCTCGCGCAGTTAGTAACGCGTCCTCTCTTACGAACGAAGAATGGGAAAATCTGGTCTCCACATACTCCTCAGAGGTTAAAGGCGACACAGTCGCCCAAGAATCAGGAAGAGCAACAAGGGGGTCGGCAAGGGGGTCGACAGAGGACAAAATATGGGGACCTCTCCTAAACACAATGCAACTTACAACTAAAGCTATGGAATACCACTCGGACAAGATGGATATACAGCTAACCCTCCTTAACTGTTTAGCCCTGCATGTTACAAGCATCGATAGTAAGTTGTCAGAATTGAACAACTTCATGAAAAGAGCTCAAACTGAAACAACAATAATTCCTCCGAGCTGTACTTGCCACTTAATCATCGACAAACTTGCATCATTACCTGCAGTGATGGGTGACCTCTTAACGGACCTAAAAAATACTAACGCAACGAACACAGGCAAATTAAAATCAGACAATAACAAACAAAAAGGAGACTTCATAAATGATAAGGCAACGCTCGCCCAGGATCATAAAGAGCACCCCAAAATCGACAAGAACAAGAATGCTCTGGTCTCTCCCTCAGCTGTGGCCAGAATCGAACAACGGCCAGGTGAAGAAGCGGCCACTGGCCTGGAACAACAAAAGGTTCCAGGAATCCATGATAGGGACAACGAGAGCATACATCTGGGTTCTGTCACTACAAGTAACTTGGATGATCCAGAACAACTAAGGGCTGAGCCGAGATCCAGCAACTGCAACAAGCAGACAAGGCCATCAAATGAAGGGGAAGTCTCACCGAATAAATGGCAATCATCCAAAAAATGCCGGAAACATAGGAGGAAAGGGAGGAATACAAATTCAACTATTAAATCCTTCTTTCAAGTACCAAGAAAAACTTTGAGTGAACTCCAGCAAGATCAAAGAGTAAGCAGGGAGCCATCAATCCTACAGTCTGAGGTGAGTGTCCCCGTTGCTTCTTGCTCAACAGTGTTAGAAGATGCAGTAAATGCACACTTAAGGGAACACAAACTTCCAGAGAGTATCAACACAACTGAACGGGCAGAAAATAACCAGGCACCAGCAACAACGTGGGGGACCACGCCTGCGACAATAGCTGCCGTAAAGGTTGTCATCATGCAAACAGAAACAGCAGACTTCAAACCAATTGTGGAAACAGCAGCAAAACCGGGCCCAGTTAGATTTAGCTGCCCCGAAACTGGGAGGAGGAATAAAGAGCCGAGCACTGAAACAGCGGATAGAGAGGAAAAAGAAAAACAGACACCCCTAAACATAGGGGGAAGGGAAAAGGACCCGTGCAGTGCAACTCTTTCAAACAATTCCTGTCGGGAAACCTCCCTGTCAATTCTGTTCATCCCAGAATATAAATCTAAAGGACGGGGCGACACCCTCAATAGAGGGAATATTCTTCGAATATTAACCGCCATTAGTAACCTGGCTGGGATCGGCACACAAGACCTGGAATCCCTTGAATTCAAAACGTTCAAATATCTATCGGAGCATAAAGCAACAAAACTACCTGGGCAAATCAGGAAATAGTGGAGAGAATTCTTAAAGAGGAGCACCAATTAGAAGCCTGGGGATCTGACTACAGATTCACCACGCAGTCGGGTACCCAGAACCCCTACTCCGACAACATCAAGGGCCTAATGACTGCAGGCCAAGTAATAAGGGTAATTCTGGATCTACTAACTCTGTGCTTAAAGGGGCATGCAGTACCTCCATTGAGGCCACGGAGAGCAGCGGAGTAACCATCCGGAACGTACAGGACAAAAGAGGAAATGACGCACCAAATGACTGGTCATGGTTAGCAAAAACCATAAACTGCAGACCCGAGAATCAATGACAGAGAGCAGAAAAGGCAAAAAACACTTCAAATCTAAAATTCTGCTCCTGGAACATAAACGGGCTTGGTGCTAAAACCTTTGACAAAGTCTTATTGATGTACCTCCAACAATTCGATTTAATTCTTCTACAAGAAACATGGCTGGAAGATCCGTATCATCTACAAGGTTTCAAATCATACCATCTCCCGGGAACCCAAAGTTCGAAATTTGGTCATTTGAAAGGCGGCCTTACGACTTATGCCTCAATTAAAACTATAACGTCCATGAAGGAACTAACAAGCAGAAACACTCCAACAAATGGAATAAAAACAATACAGATAGAAATATCAGGCATTAGAGCCAAACAACAGTTAATACTTGTTAATACCTACATACACCCCCATAACAAAAAAATAGGCGCAAATCTTCTGGTAGCCGAACTGAACAAGCTAGTCACTGAAGAGGCATCTTCAAACTTCATCGTTTCAGGTGACTTCAATATGTGCCTCACAGGGGGTGCCGACTTGGACAGGCCGGCAGCAGACCGACATGTAGCATGGGGGATCCCACACCAGGATGAGTGCAGGTGGGGTATGCAATCTAAGATCTCGAAAGACCTCTTGAACGAACTGGAGAACCTGTCCTTGGTAGCATTAAACGGTCGATTCGCGGGCGACCGCCCACAAGGCGCAACTTTTCATTATACGCTCACAAATACTGCAATAGACTACACTTTCACTTCTTTATCGCTGTTCAGTTCAATAAAAGGTTTTAGGATTGGAACGCTGGATCACAGCGACCATCAACCTCAAGAGTTCATACTCGATGCTCATGGAACGGCAACTACTTATCCAATTGAAAATTAAACTTAAAGGTCACATCGAATCACCGGCGAATTAAATGCAATACGAGCGATCCAGAAAAACTTCTGGCCCTATCAAAAAAAAGATGGGAGGAAAGCAAACAGCTGAGTGAGAACAGTTTTACAGCTTGGGAGAACTTCATCAAGAGTTTCAACTCTGCCAAGTCCAAAAGTGAGTCAACAAAAGAAAAAGCAAGGCCAAAAAACTAATGGGGGGCTCCATGCAACCTGGCAAGCAACCAAAGAATTTCTCTCTCAAGACCCCAGAACGCCGAACTAAGGCAAATAAAGAGCGAAATTAACAGAGCACTGCGCAGTCTCCACCTACACGGCCCAGTCAATAACATACAGTTCGAACTAAGGAGGCTAAAGGCACGCAGAAACAAAATCATATGGCTTGCTAAAAAGAAAATGCTGACACAACATGGCCAAAACTGCTATATGATGCAAAAATAACAACAGCACCAGGTTTTGGCAGACAGTCAACGGCTTAGAGAATCCAACAGCTCCGGGAATAAATTCACACATAACGGAGGATATTTGGGTAAAGTACCTACAGCGCCACTTCAACTCGGAAGCAGGCGAAATAAAACAAGACACTTCGCTGTACCAATGTGACCGGCAGTTCCTCAAACTCCAAGGATCGGAACTCACCCCCTTCTTTTCAAACAAACAGCTTGTGAATAGAATCTCAAAAAGCCGGAAGGATGGAGCGCCTGGGCCCAACAGCCTACCACCAATCATATACAAGCAAGATCCGAATTATTGGGCCTGAAGTGCTACTACCCCTTTACAACAATATTATGGAACTCGGAAGAATTCCCGAATCTTGGAAGGGGTCAATTATTTCACCGATCCATAAAAAGGCAGTATGACCGAGCCAAAAACTACAGGCTCATTGCACTAATAGATATCGAAGCCAAACACTACGCAGGCCTCCTACTGAATGAACTTACGGATTGGGCACAGGAAAAAGCCTTAATTCCCATCAACCAAACTAGCTTCCAAAAAAGCATGGAGACTACAACAAATATTCTTGCTCTTTCGCTCTTGATAGATGCTACTAAAAACATCAATAAGCCACTATTTGTTTGCTTCATTGACTATAAAGCCGCTTTCGATAGTGTAGACAGGGGGATACTCTCGGCGAAACTCTCAAGGTGGGGAATAGCCACAAACCTCCTGAATCAGTTAATTTTACTTCACTCCGAAACATGGGTCCAAATTAAAGTGGGAGCAGGGGATTGCTTGTCAAGGAGAATCACAACTACCAAAGGGCTGAAGCAGGGCTGTGTCCTGGCCCCGACCTTGTTCAACCTCTTCATCTCCGATCTCACCATTAAGCTGAACAACTGTAACCATCACGCCCCGAATCTGAGGGGCTTTACTCTTTCAAACCTACTGTATGCCGACGACCTGATACTTATCAGTCGTACTCCAGTAGGCTTGCAGCATTTGATAAATACCACAAGTGATTTTGCCGAGATGAACGGGTTAAGTATAAACCTTGAAAAATCCAAAGTTATGGTATTAAACAGATGGAACAACAAACACCAACCCCGCTGGATGATGGGGGGCAGGTTGCTGGAGACGGCCGAGGAATATAAGTATTTGGGAGTAATATTTGATAGAAACGGCTCGTTCATTAAACAGAAAGCAGCCATCAAGGGCAGAGGGACTACACTGGCAGATGCACTAAAAAATATCAATCACAAAATAACTGGCCCCAATCTTCTTCCTCTACTAGAAGTGCTCCGAGCAAGACTTTTACCTACGATCACTTACGGTAGTGAATCAATGAGAGGGAGAGACGAGGTTACCTTGGACAATGCGGTCAACAAGGCCGTGAGAATAATATTCAATCTCCCGCAGTTTACATCGCCAGCTCAAATAAGGCTAGAGCTTGGGCTCCAAAAGCAACAAATATCACGGAACGGCGCTTATGCCAAGTGCTGGTATAAAATAAAGGGAGCCGAGCCAGGTACAATGAACTCACATTTGTGGAAAGAAATCACAAGGAAAAAAGACAGCCCGGCCATGGGTTACCTACAATCGGCAATTAGGCTGCTTGCTTTACAGGACCTATGGGAAACCAGCATGTCCCAAAAAGTTTCAAGGACCTGGTAAATAAATCAGTAAAGATTGTATCCCACGAAGAAGACACAGCAGCACTTAGCAGGAGGACCCATGGTTGGTTTGTAATTCAGAGCTATGCGAGGGCTAAACCACAACCATACCTAGGAACAGGCTTCTCGAGAATCACCAAAGAAAGATTCTTGCACCTGAGGTTGGGAATTTTATACCCGCAAAGTGTCATCTTCCACCATGGGAACGCACAGACGCAACAAACCACTGCAGATTATGCGGAGACATCAATGAGGATGTCTTACATCTACTATGCATCTGCAAAGGCTTGGGAGCGGAACGAAGACAGCTATTAAAGCCGCACCTGATCGAAAGCCAGGTACGAACGTGCAGGCAGGCGGTAAAGGCTTGCTTTGAGGGCAGCAACGTCCGGTTGGCCTGTAGTCTTGTTCGGTTTATGACTGCAGCAAAAGCAAAGCTTTCCCTGGAAGTCCTTTAATAAACTGGACATCAATTTGGGTCCATCGTCTTCTGAGCAGTGTACAACAATCCTGTTCTAAAGAGATTGTCCCTGGCAATTATGTTTATCACTACGGTTCCTTCGTGCTCCTTAGTAGCCAATTTTGTGCTGTGGGTCAGCAACAGTGACATAAAATTCTTTATTCTATTAAGTCACCCCAGGCTCAGTAACATAGGCTAAGGTATAAGCCTATCATAGACATGGGAATTACCTGGTAAGGGGTGCTACGAACTGGGCGAACAAATGACACGATGTACTGCAAACTGGATCTGTTAACAATGAACTTTTCGTTGCCCGCTCACAGATATTAATTCTATTATATCGAAATCCTTAACACTAATTATAAAGGAACTGGCATTGCAAAGGATCCCTCAGGAAATAACACTCTAAATAATGTTGCACTTTTCATGCCACTCTATGCACCTTATTGGCTGTATTGCACGTCAGCTTTTAATCCTTCTTGTAATTTTATGGAATTATTGCTACTTTTTAATGCATTTAACTAATTCTAGTATTATATGACGTTGTTTTGCTTTTACACACATGTTTTTATTGATTGCAAAGGTTTTAATTAATCACACAATAAAGAGATTACTTACTTACTTACTTACTATTCTATTGATTAGAAGGCGGAAACAGGGTTTTAATCTTATGGAAACTGCAAAGAGAGAGATTTTAGCAGATTATGGACAGAGTGTTTTTTAGGGTCCAACTGTTTCCGTTCAGGGCAGTTACTGCGCACTCGGACTCCCATATCACAAACCTAATAATCTAAACTCATGGAAACGAGTCAGGAAATATTATTAGCTGCTGAGAACCTGCGGGGGGATCACGGTACCGCTCTTAAGTCTGTGGCGATACCAAAGGGGATAATGGGCGTAGCGCTTGAGCTAATCAAACACTCACCCCCAGTCAACTGATCTGGGTTTAATCCATCATCATTCTTTAGCTCACTCCACCACCCCAGTTCAGACATGGCCATATGCAAATCAGTCTGAACCTGTAGCCTCATGGGAACAGTCCAGCCCGAACTGCCAAGCCATGTCTTCCCTGGACCGGAAACAAGCATCCTGGGACCGGTTTCTGGCTATTCAGCCGTCATCAGCCAGGCTAGCTTGAATCCAGTGGCAAAGTGAGCAAGGGACCCACGTCTGGGCATACCCTGCCAACTTAGGGCGAACAAAGCGATACCAAAGAGGATGATGGGCGGAGCGCTTGAGCTAATCAAACACTCACCCCCAGTCAACTGATCTGGGTTTAATCCATCATCATTCTTTAGCTCACTCCACCACCCCAGTTCAGACATGGCCATACTGCAAATCAGTCTGAACCTGTGCCTCATGGGAACAGTCCAGCCCGAACTGCCAAGCCATATCTTCCCTGGACCGGAAACAAGCATCCTGGGACCGGTTTCTGGCTATTCATCCGTCATCAGCCAGGCTAGCTTGAATCCAGTGGCAAAGTGAGCAAGGGACCCACGTCTGGGCATACCCTGCCAACTTAGGGCGAACAAAGCGATACCAAAGGGGATGATGGGCGGAGCGCTTGAGCTAATCAAACACTCACCCCCAGTCAACTGATCTGGGTTTAATCCATCATCATTCTTTAACTCACTCCACCACCCCAGTTCAGACATGGCCATATGCAAATCAGTCTGAACCTGTGCCTCATGGGAACAGTCCAGCCCGAACTGTCAAGCCACGTCTTCCCTGGACCGGAAACAAGCATCCTGGGACTGGTTTCTGGCTATTCAGCCGTCATCAGCCAGGCTAGCTTGAATCCAGTGGCAAAGTGAGCAAGGGACCCACGTATGGGCATACCCTGCCAACTTAGGGCGAACAAAGCGATACCAAAGGGGATGATGGGCGGAGCGCTTGAGCTAATCAAACACTCAACCCCCGTCAACTGATCTGGGTTTAATCCATCATCATTCTTTAGCTTACTCCACCACCCCAGTTCAGACATGGCCATATGCAAATCAGTCTGAACCTGTGCCTCATGGGAACAGTCCAGCCCGAACTGCCAAGCCATGTCTTCCCTGGACCGGAAACAAGCATCCTGGGACCGGTTTCTGGCTATTCAGCCGTCATCAGCCAGGCTAGCTTGAATCCAGTGGCAAAGTGAGCAAGGGACCCACGTCTGGGCATACCCTGCCAACTTAGGGCGAACAAAGCGATACCAAAGGGGATGATGGGCGGAGCGCTAGAGCTAATCAAACACTCACCCCCAGTCAACTGATATGAGTTTAATCCATCACCATTCTTTAGCTCACTCCACCACCCCAGTTCAGACATGGCCATATGCAAATCAGTCTGAACCTGTGCCTCATGGGAACAGTCCAGCCCGAACTGCCAAGCCATGTCTTCCCTGGTCCGGGAAACAAGCATCCTGGGACCGGTTTCTGGCTATTCAGCCGTCATCAGCCAGGCTAGCTTGAATCCAGTGGCAAAGTGAGCAAGGGACCCACGTCTGGGCATACCCTGCCAACTTAGGGCGAACAAAGCAATACCAAAGGGGATGATGGGCGGAGCGCTTGAGCTAATCAAACACTCACCCACAGTCAACTGATCTGGGTTTAATCCATCATCATTCTTTAGCTCACTCCACCACCCCAGTTCAGACATGGCCATATGCAAATCAGTCTGAACCTGTGCCTCATGGGAACAGTCCAAACCGAACTACCAAGCCATGTCTTCCCTGGACCAGAAACAAGCATCCTGGGACCGGTTTCTGGCTATTCAGCCGTCATCATCCAGGCTAGCTTGAATCCAGTGGCAAAGTGAGCAAGGGACCCACGTCTGGGCATCCCCTGCCAACTTAGGGCGAACAAAGCGATACCAAAGGGGATGATGGGCGGAGCGCTTGAGCTAATCCAACACTCACCCCCAGTCAACTGATCTGGGTTTAATCCATCATCATTCTTTAGCTCACTCCACCACCCCAGTTCAGACATGGCCATATGCAAATCAGTCTGAAACTGTGCCTCATGGGAACAGTCCAGCCCAAAATGCCAAGCCATGTCTTCCCTGGACCGGAAACAAGCATCCTGGGACCGGTTTCTGGCTATTCAGCCATCATCAGCCAGGCTAGCTTGAATCCAGTGGCAAAGTGTTCCATCACCCCCTTTGGTATTGCCTTGGCGCTGGAGCATCTCCTGCGTGGACATCCAGCCAGCCCTTCTATTTGCACAATTTTTGCCACATCTGAACACAGGGGAAGACGTGCCTTTAGTATCTAGAAGACGGGTGACCCTTACAACAAAACTTAGTCCACTTTTGCATCAGGCCATTTTCTCAGGGTGCCAAGTCCCCCTTCGGCGCTCTGTGCCCAAAGGACGCCCTGATCTTGGCATCGGAACTGCATGATCAGAAACTTCGCAGGGTAAAACTTTTCTTTCAAACTGAGAAGCAGTTTACATGTGAGCGCGGGCACGAGAGTGACTGTAAAGCGCGCCTGCAGGAAGTGCCTACAAGACAGCACTGGTTCCTTTGGGTTTTTTTACAGCGAGTTTTCGCGCGCCCCAACTCACTTCAGATAGGCAAATTAATCCGTCTAAAACAAAGTCAAACCACTGCATTTTTGGCCCCAGCGCCGGGTGTAAAACTATGAGTCAATTTTAACGGCACACGCGAAAACGTAGTTAATGGCAGTTTCAGACACCCGGCTATAGGTACAGCACGAGATTATGTTATATAAATCGTTATTTGAATAAATTAGCTATCCAATTTAAACCGAGACCGATCTTTAGATTAAAACGGTTTCAACAAAGTCGTGTTTTGATTGGTTGAGGCGAATAAATTGCGATATTTGTCTGGAACTGTTGGACACCTGTCGCGCAAACTGTGATACGGAATACGCTCTGGGTATATTTTATGTTTATGGGGAAGGACTCATCGACTGGGCAAACAGCAGGCACCTCCGGCATCATCTCGATGACACGACTCAGTGAGTTCAGAGACGGGTGTCCTGCAGGCAACAAGACCAGCCCTGGCTTCCAAACTTCTGAGCCCGGGATGTACCTTACATTGGGTAATATTATTAACACTTATGATTTTCATTGTATATGCGCAGAGAAGGCCGCTGCGCTGTTTTAGACACTTAAGAAAAAAAAAATCTTGCTTTCTGCCCGTGGCCGTCGCATACGTGTTTTGTCCGTAAATACCTGGCTTCGCTGTCATCTCTTAGCCTTAGTGGTAAAATGCTGTCATCTGGCTCATGTTGGGCAGTGAGTGCTGCTCCCCCAAGCCGTGCCGAGAGCGCGGCCTCCAGGTCTGTCTCTTCTGCCCCTCCAACCCCCCCACCCCCCACACACACACACACACCCGAAGTCTGCACCATGAAGTTTACCATCTCTTTACAGCCCCCCTCGCCCACTGTGGGCGAGATCTCGCGCTTTCAGGTAGTGAAATAACACACTCCAGGGTTATTAAGACACCTTACCCCATAACTCTTATTTAGAACCCTTTTTTCCATCACACGGAGAAAGCCTGTCGACTTTACAGGACTACTAGCGCGCTACATTGTTGCCATCATGACCAATCTCTGCAATCCGCCCCATCACTGGTCTCTGGCTCCGATCAGCCTACGTCACCGGCGGTCCGAAAACCACCTCTTGGGGTCCAGTCCCTGACCCGCTGTAAACTTCTAAATGATGCCGCATATCCTGGCAGGAGCCACCGAGGGCACACACCTACGCAAGTAAATTTTCCCTTATACCTTGGAAAGGTAGTAGCACCCATGCAGCGCAAATTCGACCAAGGCTCAAAGAAGAACGAATAACTGATGTGCTCCTTGAGGGACTATCCACCCCACAAGGACAACCTAAAACATCTCAGCCTCATATGGCTTTGGCGCTAAAGTTGTTGTGTCCCTTCCCCTTATGACACAATCATAGGTAAAACTTAACGTCCAGCACAGCATCAGAATAATTCTATTGGTGATGGTCTGTCCACAGGCACCCTACGAATGACCATCTGGACAAAGTCATGTGTACATGTGTGTATACAAGTAAAAGTGCTTAGGGGCTCAGTAACTGGCAGACATGCACTGTATAAATACATATAACATGACAGGTAGAAGACACCACAACATAACATCCACTTTCCTAAACTTACACTTGAATGAATCTTGCTGAAGGGGTGCAGAGATAATTATAATAGATATATATTGGGGAGCGGATGTAGCCCTAGGGCTAGAGCTGATGACTTTGGATCTGGGTTCGAGCCTCGGCGTCAGCTCAGCGTCCTGTGATTCTGGGCAAATCACTTAATCTCCCCGCGCCTCCCAAAAAATGAATGTGTCCTTGTGTAAGGTAACTGGTGCTCATGAAAAGAGTTCCAATACCATCTGGTGAAGATTTCGCTATATAAATCTGCACAACAAATATATATATATATATATATATATATATATATATATATATATATATATATATATATATATATATCTACTGGCGGTCGCCAGTACATAGTTATAGTTAGGACCTATTTTCCATAGGAAATCCGCGACATTCTATTTGAAATAACTCTCTTGCCGGTTGACGAATCTTCGCGAATTTTTCAAACTTTATGGCCCGCTCCGGTCCGCTCCTACCCTGAAAGTCTCGGGGTGATTCGTCAAGCGGGGCCCGAGAAAAAGGGGTCCCAAACGCGTTTTCCCCATTCATTTTCCCGTAGGAAACTTTAGACACGGCTACAGCCCGAACTGCTGAACGGAATTACACCAAATTTGGCAAAGAGGTAGTTCTTGGTTCAGAAAGAACCCTTTTTGTTAAATGGTGTAAATCCGTTCAGTAGTTGCGGAGAAATTCAAAAAATAAGAGTCAAAAAATCAATTTCCCATAGGAAACTTTAGACACAGCTACAGCCTGAACTGCTGAACGGAATTACACCAAATTTGGCAAGAGGTAGTTCTTGGTTCAGAAAGAACCCTTTTGTTAAATGGTGTAAATCCGTTCAGTAGTTGCTGAGAAAATCAAAAGTAAAAGTACATATATATCTATGGTCGCGTAGGATTCGCGCACCCTCCCGATCACGAGCTGCATGCTAATTGGCTGTCAACACTCCAAACCAGGAAGTGTTGGCAGCCATTTTGTCCTCGGTAGAACCGAGGGATAGAAACAAGTGCGCAAAACGCACAAAGGGGGCAGGGTAGAAACACCCTGACCCCCTAGGTCTGCTCAGGGGTCCCACAAGAACCCTGGGCAAATTTTTTTTTTTTTTTTTTTTAAATCGGCAGGATGCGCTCAGGGTGCGCGAATCCTGCCAAAAATCGAACGCGCGGTCTCCGCGCTTCGATAGCTACTGGCCCCGGGTGGGCCAAGTCCCGGGGGCATCCTGGGGGGTTAATTTTATGTGTGGGGGCCTCTAAGGGCCCACCAAGACCCGGGGACCACCACCCCGGGGCTTTATGTATAATGGTGCGGGAGGGCTCTGAGCCTCTCCCGCAGCCCCCGGGACTGGCACCTCCCGGGGCTTCTTTTTTATTTTTAGAAAACCTGTGTGGGGGGCTCCAGCCCCCCACACGCCCGAGGACCACCCCCTCCCCGGGGCACTAAGAAAAATGAAAATGGGGGTCCGTTTTGGACCCCAAGCCCCAGGGACCACCACCTCCCCGGGGCTTTCAAAATGTAGGGAGGGGGGCCTCGCGGCCCCCTCCTGGAGACCCTTGATGGCCCTGGGGACCGCCACCCCCAGGGGCCGGCTCCTGCAGTGTCCCGGTGCCTACCCCGGGACACTGCTGTTTGCAATGACAGGACGGGAGCCTCGCGGCTCCGTCCTGTCATTGCAAACTTGCTTTGGATATTGGAAGAGAGAGCAGGAAACCTGCTCTCTCTTCCAATATCCAAAGCCGATTGCTTTCCACATGGGGAGCAGCATGTTAGCTGCTCCCCATGTGGAAAAGCAATACCGGCTCCCCGTGGGACACGGGGAGCCGGGCGGGACTGTGGGGGTTTGGGGACCCCCACAGTCCCCAACGAGATGCCAGGCCCCGGGGGATGGGGTCCCCGGGGCCATAAGTGGCCACGGAGGGGGGCCACGCAGCCCCCTCCCCAAAGTTAAAATTTTTTTTTTAAAGTGCAAGGCCGGCCCCGGGGGATGGGGTCCCCGGGGCCTTAAATGGCCTGAGGAGGGGGCCACGCAGCCCCCTCCAAATAAAAAAAAAGAGGCCATGACCCGGGGGATGGGGTCCCCGGGGCCAATACAGGCCCAGGGAAGGGGGGCCACGCGGCCCCCTTCCCATTTTTATTTTTTTTATTTTAAAAATAAAATAAAATGCTCAGGCCCCGGGGGATGGGGTCCCCGGGGCCAAAAGTTGGCAGGAAGGGGGCCATGCAGCCCCCTCCCATTAAAAAAAAAAAGAAAAAAACGACCGGTATCGTGCCGGAGGCCCCGCCCCTCCCTGCAGTACTCTGCAAACGCGCCCCCTGGCGCGTTTGCAGAGGGGAGCGACTCCCCTTGAATACTGGGGGTCCTGGGAGCCAACTAGCCCACCAGGAACCTCCAGTATGCGCCAGGGGCTGTGTTGCAGAGACGTGTACAGAGGCCATGCCCTTTTACACCTCTCTGCAACGCAGCTCTGTGGCACTCTTTGGAGGTATATGGTGGGCTAGTTGGACTCCAGGGACCCTCAGGATTCAAGGGGACTTAATCCCCCAACTTAAAACACGCCACGGGGCGCGTTTGCACAGTGGTGAAGGGAGGGGCGGGGCTTCAGGTGACATGTGTGCAAACAGGACCCGTGGCGCGTTTTAAGATGGGAATTAAATCCCCTTCAATCCTGAGGGTCCCTAGGGGCCAACTAGCCCAACAGGTAAGTCCAGAAAGTGCCACAGAGCTGCGTTGCAGAGAGGTGTAAAAGGGGTGTGGCCTCTGTACATGTCTCTGCAACGCAGCCCCCAGGCGCATACTGGAGGTTCCTGGTGGGCTAGTTGGCCCCCAGGGACCCTCATGATTCAAGGGGACATAATCCCTCAACTTAAAACGCGCCACGGGCGCGTTTGCACAGATGTCACCTCAGGCCCCGCCCCTCCCTTCACCATTGTGCAAATATTCCTCTAAAATCAGCCGAAATACGAATTCTGATTTACTCACCTATTATCAGGAGAGACCTCAGTGCTGCATCTTTCAGCGCAGTACTGATCCTGAAAAGTAATTTTAACCGTACTTACCAGTAACTTGAATTTCCTTCCATAGGCTAACATTGACTGGTTTCACTTGGAAATTCTTCTAAGTGTGGAGTTTTGGAACTTTAAAATATTCCTCTAAAATCAGCCGAAATACGAATTCCGATTTACTCACCTGTTATCAGGAGAGACCTCAGTGCTGCATCTTTCAGCCCAGTACTGATCCTCAAAAGTAATTTTAACCGTACTTACCAGTAACTTGAATTTCCTTCCATAGGATATCATTGCCTGCTTTTTGCTGAAAAAGTTTCTGTGTTGATTTTTGAAACATACAAATATTCCTCTAAAATCAGCTGAAATCCGAATTCTGATTTACTCACCTGTTATCAGGAGAGACCTCAGTGCTGCATCTTTCAGCCCAGTACTGGTCCTGAAAAGTAATTTTAACCGTACTTACCAGTAACTTGAATTTCCTTTCATAGGATATCATTGCCTGCTTTTTGCTGAAAAAGTTTCTAAGTGTTGATTTTTGAAACATACAAATATTCCTCTAAAATCAGCCGAAATACTGATTCCGATTTACTCACCTGTTATAAGGAGAGACCGCAGTGCTGCATCTTTCAGCCCAGTACTGATCCTCAAAAGTAATTTTAACCGTACTTACCAGTAACTTGAATTTCCTTCCATAGGCTAACATTGACTGGTTTCACTTGGAAATTCTTCTAAGTGTGGAGTTTTGGAACTTAAAAAT
Source organism: Calotriton arnoldi (assembly GCA_963921515.1). Taxonomy (NCBI): domain Eukaryota; kingdom Metazoa; phylum Chordata; class Amphibia; order Caudata; family Salamandridae; genus Calotriton; species Calotriton arnoldi. The sequence continues at coordinate 184,706 of CAWUFW010016367.1, read as the reverse complement.
ATTCCTCGAAAATCAGCCGAAATACGAATTCCGATTTACTCACCTGTTATCAGGAGAGACCTCAGTGCTGCATCTTTCAGCCCAGTGCACTGATCCTCAAAAGTAATTTTAACCGTACTTACCAGTAACTTGAATTTCCTTCCATGAGGCTAACATTGACTGGTTTCACTTGGAAATTCTTCTAAGTGTGGAGTTTTGGAACTTTATAATATTCCTCTAAAATCAGCCGAAATACGAATTCCGATTTACTCACCTGTTATCAGGAGAGAACCCAGTGCTGCATCTTTTAGCCCAGCACTGACCCTGAAAAGTAATTTTAACCGTACTTACCAGTAACTTGAATTTCCTTCATAGGCTAACATTGACTGGTTTCACTTGGAAATTCTTCTAAGTGTGGAGTTTTGGAACTTTATAATATTCCTCTAAAATCAACCAAAGTACGAATTCCAATTTACTCACCTGTTATCAGGAGAGAACCCAGTGCTGCATCTTTTAGCCCAGCACTGACCCTAAAAAGTAATTTTAACCGTACTTACCAGTAACTTATATTTTCTTCCATAGGAATCCATTGTCTGGTTTTCAGCAGAAAAGTTTCAAAGTGTCGATTTTCACAAACTACAAATATTCCTTAAAAATCGCCTGTATGACTTAAACGCATTCTTTCAACTGTTTACAAAGAGATGCACCAGTGCTGGATCCAGGATCCAACACTGAGTAAGAAAAAGTAACGATAACAGTTTTTACCTGCTAAGTGAATTTCCTTCCATAGGATAACATTGGTGATTCTATGAGAAAAAGTTTCAAGTTACAAATTTTTTGTAATGTAATGTATAATGTAATTACAATGTAATTTAAAAAATAAAATATGTAAAAAAAATTGTTTCTAAAAATGTAGTAAATCAGTATGAAAAAAATTAATATAACAATTAATACATTTAAAAATTGACATTTACAAAACCTTTGAAATTCACTAAAAAAACGTAGGTTTCAGACATGTTATAGTTAGGAATTAGCATTTAAAAAACCTTTGAAATTCACTGAAAAAACCATAGGTTTCAGATATGTTATAGTTAGAAATTAGCATTTAAAAAACCTTTGAAATTCACTGAAAAAACCATAGGTTTTAGGGACAGTTATAGTTAGTTGGACATTGCACTCGTACAAAACCCGTGAAATTCCCCCGTTATAGTTAGTTCAGGTAACTATAACTCGCGCCCGCAATGCACTGCTGATGACGTCACATATTACATCACTCATGACATGGTCAGTGACATCACTGATGACATCACTGATGACATCTCAAATGACATCACTGATGACATCATCCACGTGATAATCTGATGCAGCTCTTCACACCCTAATATAACCTTTGATACACCCAATCTAAATTACAGACTGCCATTCGCAAAACCATAGACACTCCAACACCAATAACTACATACCCACTCACTGATTCTTAGGTCTACACACACACATCCACTCACTCACCCGTACAGTCACTCATACTTATGGTCACTCAGTACAGGACTATCATATGAACTCTTACTCCTATATAGACACTCAAACACCGCTCACTCATCCATAGAGGTACTCACACACCTAGTCAGTCATGCAAATAATTAAACACACTGCCATTTACTCACCTATACAGTTATACACACACCAGCTCACTTAATCATACAAATACTAGCACATTGTTACGCTCTTATACAATCACTGATACAAGCACACACTCATCCATACAGCCACTATCACAATCACTCACTCTCGCTTATAGCTATTTATATACTCCAATACACATATATACTGCCTTTCACATATGTAGTTACTCACACATGTACCACTGGGACATACATTCACTCACTAACACACTCTTACACACACTTACCCACCCATACAGTCTGTCACAGATGCACTCTTGAAACCATCCACCCAGTGAATCACCCACTCACACATCTATGCACAGTCACACACACCCCATCCACACAAACACTCAGGCACCCATACAGATACTCAGACAACAAATCAATAACTCTTATAGACACTCATGTAGCTATTCACAAACCCATGCAGCCACTTACACAGCAACAGACAGATACAGACATTCACCCAGTTTAGTCACTAACCCATGCATTCAGTAAGATACGTTTAATCACTCACTTATAGAATTAGTCACGCACCTACTAAATCATCCATACACACACTTATACACCCACTCATTCTTCAATACGCCTTTCCCTATATATATTAAAAATATTTAAACTTTACAGAAACACACAGTCACTGGATGATGTCATCAGTGATGTCATCAGTGATGTCACTGACCATGTCATGAGTGATGTAATATGTGACGTCCTCAGCAGTGCATTGCGGGGGCACGAGTTATAGTTACCTGAACTAACTATAACGGGGGAATTTCACGGGTTTTGTACGAGTGCAATGTCCAACTAACTATAACTGTCCCTAAAACCTATGGTTTTTTCAGTGAATATATATATATATATATATATATATTATCTACTGGCGGTCGCCAGTAGATAGTTATAGTTAGGACCTATTTTCCATAGGAAATCTGCAACATTCTATTTGAAATAACTCTTGCGTCGGTTGACGAATCTTCGCGAAATGTTCAAACTTTATGGCCCTCTCCGGTCCGCTCCTACCCTGAAAGTTTCGGGGTGATTCGTTAGCGAGGGCCGAGAAAAAAGGGGGTCCCAAACGTGTTTTCCCCATTCATTTTCCCATAGGAAACTTTAGCCACGGTTACAGCCCGAACTGCTGAACGGAATTACACAAAATGTGGCAAAGAGGTAGTTCTTGGTTCAGAAAGAACCCTTTTGTTAAATGGTGTAAATCCGTTCAGTAGTTGCGGAGAAATTAAAAAAAAGAGTCAAAAATCAATTTCCCATAGGAAACTTCCTCGAACTGCTGAACGGAATTACACCAAATTTGGCAAAGAGGTAGTTCTTGGTTCAGGAAGAACCCTTTTGTTAAATGGTGTAAATCCGTTCAGTAGTTGCTGAGAAAATCAAAAGTAAAAACACATATATCTGGGCGGAGCCTAACCACACATGTCATCGTGAGATCTGATTGGCTGTCAGCACTTCATCCTGGAATTGCTGGCAGCCATCTTGGGACCAATATAAATGATAGTACCCTATTGAAATGCATTGTAGTGAATCGAAGATTTTGAGGGTTACCAAAAGGAGAACTGTAAAGGGTGATAACAGACTTTAGTTACATTAGAATTCATTTGTTGATGGTACCATACTAATTTCAGGAATTGTGGTGTGTTCTAAGGTGATTTTACCCTGTGAAAAACCTTCTGCTGGGATATCATGAATCATGTTTGAGAGAAAACTATTTTCACATGCTTGTCCCATACAGTTTTGGAAGGTGCTCCAGAAGCTAAAATGAGAGCATATTTTCTGTAAATTCACATTATCTTTCTCAGTCATGTGAGAATGAAGTCTGACATTCTCAGTAAAACATGTACATCCAACAATGGCAGAGACTGTCAGTTGATTCCTTTGTGTTCTACTGCAGCTTCCCAGAGTGTTCTAAAGAACAACTAGAGTGCTAACAGCCTTACTTATGACAAACGTATGGCACACCTGAAGCCATCTTGATTGGAATAAACTGGTAACACTTAAAACATTTAATTTAAAAAGAAACAAAATGATGGGGTTCATTTTGTCATAGAAATTATGGTTAGTGCTGTAGAAAGAAAAATTAGGACATATTTCAAGTGTGATCTCAAATATCTTCCTGTTATATTTCAACAGGAGCAGCCTGTCAGTTGATGCCTTTGTGTTCTACTGCAGCTTCCCAGAGTGTTCTAAAGAACAACTAGAGCGCTAACAGTCTTACTTATGACAAAAGTATGGCACACCTGAAGCCATCTTGATTCGAATAAACTGGTAACACTTAAAACATTTAATTTAAAAAGGAACAAAATGAGGGGGTTCATTTTGCCATAGAAATTATGGTTAGTGCTGTAGAAAGAAAAATTAGGACATGTTTTAAGTGAGATCTCAAATATCTTCCTGTTATATTTCAACAGGAGCAGACTGTCAGTTGATGCCTTTGTGTTCTACTGCAGCTTCCCAGAGTGTTCTAAAGAACAACTAGAGTGCTAACAGCCTTACTTATGACAAAAGTATGGCACACCTGAAGCCATCTTGATTGGAATAAACTGGAAACACTTAAAACATTTAATTTAAAAATGAACAAAATGAGGGGGTTCATTTTGCCATAGAAATTATGGTTAGTGCTGCAAAAAGAAAATTTAGGGCATGTTTTAAGTGAGATCTCAAATCCTCTTCTATTTCATTAGAAAATTCTGACATGCAGACTGAAACAATCACTTTCAATACCAGCAGTAGACTTCCAGTTAACTCCTTGGTGAGCAGTGGCTTTACTACAGTGATCTAATGAACAACTAGAGTGCTAACATTCTGAATTTATGGCAAATGTGTGACACATCTGAATGCCTTCTTGATGGAATCAAAGTAAAAACTGAAAGCATTTCCTACTGAGGAGACTGTAGTAAATGAGGAAATTAGGAAACTTCATAACAAATAAGTCTCCCAAGATGGCCACCAGAGAAAAAAGAGCCCAAATGTAGCACAAATATCACCCAGAGGTAGCCCACGTATAGCCCAATGACAGAAGTGTGCAAAACACTTTTTATTTTTAGTTTTTTTGCAGTTTTATATAGTGAAGACTGGTCAGGTATTGGAGTGCTTTACATGAGCATTGGTTACATCACACAAGGACAAATTCATGTTGGTTGACCCCTACACTACCCAAACACCACTGCACTACCCTAAACCCTAAAACACTACCCCCAGCACGACCCCTTCACTACCCAAACACAACTGCACTACCCTAAACTCAAAAACACTACCCCCAGCATGACCCCCTACACTACCCAAACACCACTGCACTACCCTAAACCCTAAATCTACCCCCTACACTACACAAATACCACTGCACTACCCTAAACCCTAAAACACTAGAACCCAGCACGACCCCTACAGTACACAAACACCACTGCACTACCCTAAACCCTAAAACACTACCCCCTACACTACACAAACACCATTGCACTACCCTAAACCCTAAAACACTACCCCCAGCATGACCCCCTACACTACACAAACACCACTGCACTACCCTAAACCCTAAAACACTACCCCCAGCACGACTCCCTACACAACACAAACACCACTGGACTACCCTAAACCCTAAAACACTACCCCCAGCACGACTCCCTACACTACGTAAACACCACTGCACTACACTAAACCCTAAATCTACCCCCAGCATGACCTCCCACACTACACAAACACCACTGCACTACCCTAAACCCTAAAACACTACCCCCAGCATGACCCCCTACACTACCCAAACACCACTGCATTACCCTAAACCCTAAAACACGACCCCGTACACTACACAAACACAACTGCAGTACCCTAAACCCTAAATCTACCCCCAGCACGACCCCCTACACTACCCAAACACCACTGCGCTACCCTAAAACACTACCACCAGCATGACCCCCTACACTACTCAAACACCACTGCACTACCCTAAACCCTAAAACACTAACCCAGCACGACCCCCTACCCTACCCATACACCACTGCACTACCCTAAACCCTAAAACACTACCCCCTACACTACACAAACACCACTGCCCTACCCTAAACCCTAAAACACAACCCCCAGCATGACCCACTACACTACACAAACACCACTGCACTACCCTAAAACCCCCTACACTATACAAACACCACTGCATTACTCTAAACCCTAAAACACTACCCCCAGCACGACCCCCTCACAACACAAACACCACTGCGCTACCCTAAACCCTAAATCGACCCCCAGCACGACCCCAAACACCACTGCCATACCCTAAAACCTAAAACACTACCCCCAGCATGAACCCCTACACTACCCAAACACCACTGCACTATCCTAAACCTTAAAACACTACCCCCAGCACTACCCCCTACACTACACAAACACCACTGCACTACCCTAAACCCTAAAACACTACCCCAGCACTACCCACTACACTACCCAAACACCACTGCACTAACATAAACCCTAAAACACTACCCCCAGCACAACCCCTACACTACACAAACCCCACTGCACTACCCTAAACCCTAAAACACTACCCCGAGCACGACTCCCTACCCTACCCAAACACCACTGCACTACCCTAAACCCTACATCTACCCCCAGCACGACCCCCTACACTACCCAAACACCACTGCACTACCCTAAACCATAAAACACTACCCCCAGCATGACCCCCTACACTACACAAACACCACTGCACTACCCTAAACCCTAAAACACTACCACCAGCATGACCCCCTACACTACTCAAACACCACTGCACTACCCTAAACCCTAAAACACTAACCCAGCACGACCCCTACACTACCCATACACCACTGCACTACCCTAAAGCCTAAAACACTACCCCCAGCACAACCCCCTACACTACTGCATTACCCTAAACCCTAAAACACTACCCCAGCACGACCCCCTACACTACCCAAACACCACTGCACTACCCTAAACCCTAAAACACTACCCCCAGCACGACCCTCTACACCACCCAAACACCACTGCACTACCCTAAACCCTAGAAAAGAAACCCCCACCCCATGCCCAATCCCCCTTACCTCTCACTCCTCGTGGTTCCTCTCTCCTCGTGGTTCCTGCTTCACGTTGTCTCTGAGGGGCGGTGCACGTCGTTGTGAGGAAACGGAACAGCCTCTGTTTCCTTACAACGACATGGATCGTCTACATGTTTTTTAGAACGCATGGTCATTTACCATACATACCTTTACAACAAAATTTGTTGTAAAGGCATGCATGGTAAATGACCATGCGTTCTAAAAAAATGCGTAGTAATGACTTCGTGATGTACAACGCATGCGTGGTAATGCATGCGTTGTAATGGTATCGCAAAGTAAAAAAGTCGTTGTAACAGCTGTTTACCGATCGAAGCTGGCCCCTGTTCTTCAGTGAGACGTTTATTTGATTAATTAGGAGGAAGGAATGTGTTTTTTTTACCGAAAAGTGCATTCCCGGCTGTTGTATTGTGAAAGTGTCCGCGTGGCCTGGTTTCACTTTCGGTGAGAGAGTGGAAGAGTCTGTTTGGATCTAAAGGAGTTCTGTTGTTGGACGGGGCCGGCGCGACATGTCATCAGAAAACATAGCTAATGGAAAGCGTCCTCCCTGAAGTGTGGAGCAGTGCCATGAGAGGTCAACGAGTGTGCGTCCCACCGCAGTATGACCGTACCGCGTGACCCATGTGCCACCTCCAGGGTACGGGAGGCAGAAGCGGCATCGCAGGTCCTCTTGAAGACCGTTGTAGCACTAATTCTACATTTTGGTACTAGGGCATTTTAACTTCGTTGTTCCTGCCAGATACAAAGAGAAGATCCTGTGTTATTCAGTGCCCTCGTTACCTTTTTGTGGGTTGTGGTGCTTGTCACTCGCTGCCCCGCCGGTGCACACGACTGGGCACCCCACCTCATGTGCTATCTGCAGGGCCTCTGCCCTCGGATCACTGGTTTCGGTTTCTGGAGTGGCAACATAAACAGTTGCTCCCTAAAGGACTAGCCTGAACACTTAGGTGAATATCCCCTGCGCCAGCATTCCACGGAAATTCTTTCCTAGCTCTCCCACGTCAACGAGGATGTCATAATAGCACGGCTCCGCTCGCGACACCGTATGACGTCATCAGAGCCATAAGAGAACCTCATCGGCGTGCTGACGTCAGTTCCACCCATTTTTTCCGTGCCACCGAGGCAAACAGGGGACCGAGACATTTTCACATGTATACATAGTAGAATAAATATATATATTCACTGAAAAACCATAGGTTTCAGGCACGTTATAGTTAGAAATTAGCATTTAAAAAACCTTAGAAATTCACTGAAAAAAACCATAGGTTTCAGGGCGTTATAGTTAGTTGGACATTTCACTCGTACAAAACCATAGAAATTCCCCCGTTATAGTTAGTTCAGCTAACTATAACTTGCGCGCCCGTAATGCACTGCTGATGACATCACATATTACATCACTCATGACATGGTCAGTGACATCACTCATGACATCACTGATGACATCTCAAATGACATCACTGATGACATCACTGATGACATCATCCAGTGAATGTGTGTTTTTCTGAGAATTAAATATGTTTTATATATGTATATCTCAAGGTCGATGGAAGAATAAATGGGTATATAAGTGTCTAAATGGATGATTTTGTTTTGTAAAATTGATTGTATAACTGACTAAGTGTATCTTTGTGAATACATGGGTTAGTGAGTAATGTTTAAATATGAAAATATCTGTATCAGTCTCTCACTTTGTGTATAAGTGGCTGCATGGGTTGGTGAGTAGCTACATGAGTGTCTATATGGGTTATTAGTTGGTTTTTTGAGTATCAGTATGAGTGTCTGAGTGTCTGTATGGTTCGGTGGGGGTATTACTTAATGCATAGATGCATGAATGAGTGACTCACTGTTTGTATGTGTTGAAGACAGCATGTGTGCAGGACTGTATAGGTGGATGAGTATGTGTATGGGTGTGTTAGTGAGTGAATGACTGTCTCAATAGTGTCTTTATGAGTAACTACATATGTTTTAAACTAGTATATGTGAGTATTGGTGTATATAAGGGAGTATATGTGAGAGTGAGAGATTGGAAGAGTTCCTGTACAAATAAGTAGGTGTTTCTATAAGTGATTGTTTAAGTGAGTAAGTATGTGTAAGTTTCTGTAGAAGTAAGTGTGGTAGTGTGTGTATAACTGTATATGCAAGTAAATGGATGTTTGATACTTTGTTTGCATGTGTGACTATGTGTGTGAGTAACTCTATGGATGAGCGGCGGTGTGTAACAGGATGTATAGGTGTATGAGGACATATGATGAGTGAGTACATGTATGAGTGACTGTATAGGGACTGTTGGTGAATGAGTGGATATGTGTGTAGATCTTGGAATTACTGAATAGGTGTGTTGTAACTGGTATTGGTATGTCCATTGTTTTGAAAATGTTAGTTTGTATTTTTGAGTGTGTGTATCAAAGGTTATATTAGGGTGAGAGGAGGTCTGCCACTCTATCACAAGGATGATGTCATTTGAGATGTCATGAGTGATGTCATGAGTGATGTCACTGACCATGTCATGAGCGATGTAATATGTGACGTCATCAGCAGTGCATTGCTGGCGCGCGAGTTATAGTTAGCTGAACTAACTATAACGGGGGAATTTCTATGGTTTTGTACGAGTAAAATGTCCAACTAACTATAACGCCCTGAAACCTATGGTTTTTTCAGTGAATTTCTAAGGTTTTTTAAATGCTAATTTCTAACTATAACGTGCCTGAAACCTATGGTTTTTCAGTGAATATATATATATATATATTCACTGAAAAAACCATAGGTTTCAGGGACAGTTATAGTTAGTTGGACATTGCACTCGTACAAAACCCGTGAAATTCCCCCGTTATAGTTAGTTCAGCTAACTATAACTCGCGCCCCGCAATGCACTGCTGATGACGTCACATATTACATCACTCATGACATGGTCAGTGACATCACTGATGACATCACTGATGACATCTCAAATGACATCACTGATGACATCACTGATGACATCATCCAGTGACTGTGTGTTTCTGTAAAGTTTAAATATGTTTAATATATATAGGGAAAGGCGTATTGAAGAATGAGTGGGTGTATAAGTGTCTGAATGGATGATTTAGTACGTGCGTGACTGACTCTACAAGTGAGTGATTAAACGTATCTTACTGAATGCATGGGTTAGTGACTAAACTGTGTGAATGTCTGTATCCGTCTGTTGGTGTGTAAGTGGATGCATGGATTTGCGAATAGCTACATGAGTGTCTATATGGGTTGTTGATTGGTTCTATGAGTATCTGTATGGGTGCCTGAGTGTTTGTGTGGATGGGGTGTGTGCGACTGTGCATAGATGTGTGAGTGGGTGATTCACTGGGTGGATGGTTTCAAGAGTGCATCTGTGATAGACTGTATGGGTGGGTAAGTGTGTGTAAGAGTGTGTTAGTGAGTGAATGTATGTCCCAGTGGTACATGTGTGAGTAACTACATATGTGAAAGGCAGTATATATGTGTATTGGAGTATATAAATAGCTATAAGCGAGAGTGAGTGATTGTGATAGTGGCTGTATGGATGAGTGTGTGCTTGTATCAGTGATTGTATAAGAGCGTAACAATGTGCTAGTATTTGTATGATTAAGTGAGCTGGTGTGTGTATAACTGTATAGGTGAGTAAATGGCAGTGTGTTTAATTATTTGCATGACTGACTAGGTGTGTGAGTACCTCTATGGATGAGTGGCGGTGTTTGAGTGTCTATATAGGAGTAAGAGTGCATATGATAGTCCTGTACTGAGTGACCATAAGTATGAGTGACTGTACGGGTGAGTGAGTGGATGTGTGTGTGTAGACCTAAGAATCAGTGAGTGGGTATGTAGTTATTGGTGTTGGAGTGTCTATGGTTTTGCGAATGGCACTCTGTAATTTAAATTGGGTGTATCAAAGGTTATATTAGGGTGTGAGGAGCTGCATCAGATTATCACGTGGATGATGTCATCAGTGATGTCATTTGAGATGTCATCAGTGATGTCATCAGTGATGTCACTGACCATGTCATGAGTGATGTAATATGTGACGTCATCAGCAGTGCATTGCGGGGGCGCGAGTTATAGTTAGCTGAACTAACTATAACGGGGAATTTCACGGGTTTTGTACGAGTGCAATGTCCAACTAACTATAACTGTCCCTAAAACCTATGGTTTTTTCAGTGAATTTCAAAGGTTTTTTAAATGCTAATTTCTAACTATAACGTGTCTGAAACCTATGGTTTTTTCAGTGAATTTCAAAGGTTTTTAAAATGCTAATTTGTAACTATAACGTGCCTGAAACCTACGGTTTTTTCAGTGAATTTCAAAGGTTTTTTAAATGACAATTTTTAAATGTATTAATTTTTATATTAATTTTTTTCATACTGATTTACTACATTTTTAGAAACAATTTCTTTTGCATATTTTATTTTTTAAATTACATTGTAATTACATTATACATTACATTACAAAAAATACTTTCTCAGAATGAATTACTTTAGTTTAAATACTTTGCACATAGGCAATAGACTTTTAAGTACAGTAGTTACAGTTGTTGCAATGGGCAACACATTTTCAAACACAATGCAACATTCAGCTCAATGTGAATTTCTAGTTAAATGCAATTAGTTACTTTATGGATTACTTTTCTAACCACAGGACTGGATCCTAGATTCAGTCCTGGTACATCTCCTGTAAACAGTTGAGTAAAAGCGTTTTGGTTACAGTCGTGATTTTTAAGGAATATTATTGTATTTTAAAAGTTGACACTTAGAAACTTTTTCTCATGGAATCACCAATGTTATCCTATGGAAGGAAATTCACTTAGCAGGTAAAAACTGTTATCGTTACTTTTTCTTACTCAGTGTTGGATCCTGGATCCAGCACTGGTGCATCTCCTGTAAACAGTTGAAAGAATGCGTTTAAGTCAAACAGGCGATTTTTAAGGAATATTTGTAGTTTGTGAAAATCGACACTTTGAAACTTTTCTGCTGAAAACCAGACAATGGATTCCTATGGAAGAAAATATAAGTTACTGGTAAGTACGGTTAAAATTACTTTTCAGGACCAGTACTGGGCTGAAAGATACAGCACTGAGGTCTCTCCTTATAACAGGTGAGTAAATCGGAATTCGTATTTCGGCTGATTTTAGAGGAATATTTGTATGTTTCAAAAATCAACACTTAGAAACTTTTTCAGCAAAAAGCAGGCAATGATATCCTATGGAAGGAAATTCAAGTTACTGGTAAGTACGGTTAAAATTACTTTTGAGGATCAGTACTGGGCTGAAAGATGCAGCACTGAGGTCTCTCCTGATAACTGATGAGTAAATCGGAATTCGTATTTCGGCTGATTTTAGATGAATATTTTAAATTTCCAAAACTCCACACTTAGAAGAATTTCCAAGTGAAACCAGTCAATGTTAGCCTATGGAAGGAAATTCAAGTTACCGGTAAGTACGGTTAAAATTACTTTTCAGGACCAGTACTGGGCTGAAAGATACAGCACTGAGGTCTCTCCTGATAACAGGTGAGTAAATCGGAATTCGTATTTCGGCTGATTTTAGATGAATATTTTAAAGTTCCAAAACTCCACACTTAGAAGAATTTCCAAGTGAAACCAGTCAATGTTAGCCTATGGAAGGAAATTCAAGTTACCGGTAAGTACGGTTAAAATTACTTTTGAGGATCAGTACTGGGCTGAAAGATGCAGCACTGAGGTCTCTCCTGATAACAGGTGAGTAAATCGGAATTCGTATTTCGGCTGATTTTAGAGGAATATTTTAAAGTTCCAAAACTCCACACTTAGAAGAATTTCCAAGTGAAACCAGTCAATGTTAGCCTATGGAAGGAAATTCAAGTTACCGGTAAGTACGGTTAAAATTACTTTTCAGGACCAGTACTGGGCTGAAAGATACAGCACTGAGGTCTCTCCTGATAACAGGTGAGTAAATCGGAATTCGTATTTTGGCTGATTTTAGAAGAATATTTGTATGTTTCAAAAATCAACACTTAGAAACTTTTTCAGCAAAAAGCAGGCAATGATATCCTATGGAAGGAAATTCAAGTTACTGGTAAGTACAGTTAAAATTACTTTTGAGGATCAGTACTCGGCTGAAAGATGCAGCACTGAGGTCTCTCCTGATAACAGGTGAGTAAATCGGAATTCGTATTTCGGCTGATTTTAGCGGAATATTTTAAAGTTTCAAAACTCCACACTTAGAAGAATTTCCAAGTGAAACCAGTCAATGTTAGCCTATGGAAGGAAATTCAAGTTACCGGTAAGTACGGTTAAAATTACTTTTGAGGATCAGTACTGGGCTGAAAGATGCAGCACTGAGGTCTCTCCTAATAACAGGTGAGTAAATCGGAATTCGTATTTCAGCTGATTTTAGATGAATATTTTAAAGTTCCAAAACTCCACACTTAGAAGAATTTCCAAGTGAAACCAGTCAATGTTAGCCTATGGAAGGAAATTCAAGTTACCGGTAAGTACGGTTAAAATTACTTTTCAGGACCAGTACTGGGCTGAAAGATACAGCACTGAGGTCTCTCCTGATAACAGGTGAGTAAATCGGAATTCGTATTTCGGCTGATTTTAGAGGAATATTTGTATGTTTCAAAAATCAACACTTAGAAACTTTTTCAGCAAAAAGCAGGCAATGATATCCTATGGAAGGAAATTCAAGTTACTGGTAAGTACGGTTAAAATTACTTTTGAGGATCAGTACTGGGCTGAAAGATGCAGCACTGAGGTCTCTCCTGATAACAGGTGAGTAAATCGGAATTCGTATTTCGGCTGATTTTAGAGGAATATTTTAAAGTTCCAAAACTCCACACTTAGAAGAATTTCCAAGTGAAACCAGTCAATGTTAGCCTATGAAGGAAATTCAAGTTACCGGTAAGTACGGTTAAAATTACTTTTGAGGATCAGTACTGGGCTGAAAGATGCAGCACTGAGGTCTCTCCTGATAACAGGTGAGTAAATCGGAATTCGTATTTCGGCTGATTTTAGAGGAATATTTTAAAGTTCCAAAACTCCACACTTAGAAGAATTTCCAAGTGAAACCAGTCAATGTTAGCCTATGGAAGGAAATTCAAGTTACCGGTAAGTACGGTTAAAATTACTTTTCAGGACCAGTACTGGGCTGAAAGATGCAGCACTGAGGTCTCTCCTGATAACAGGTGAGTAAATCGGAATTCGTATTTCGGCTGATTTTAGAAGAATATTTGTATGTTTCAAAAATCAACACTTAGAAACTTTTCAGCAAAAGCAGGCAATGATATCCTATGGAAGGAAATTCAAGTTACTGGTAAGTACGGTTAAAATTACTTTTGAGGATCAGTACTGGGCTGAAAGATGCAGCACTGAGGTCTCTCCTGATAACAGGTGAGTAAATCGGAATTCGTATTTCGGCTGATTTTAGAGGAATATTTTAAAGTTTCAAAACTCCACACTTAGAAGAATTTCCAAGTGAAACCAGTCAATGTTAGCCTATGGAAGGAAATTCAAGTTACCGGTAAGTACGGTTAAAATTACTTTGAGGATCAGTACTGGGCTGAAAGATGCAGCACTGAGGTCTCTCCTGATAACAGGTGAGTAAATCGGAATTCGTATTTCGGCTGATTTTAGAGGAATATTTTAAAGTTCCAAAACTCCACACTTAGAAGAATTTCCAAGTGAAACCAGTCAATGTTAGCCTATGAAGGAAATTCAAGTTACCGGTAAGTACGGTTAAAATTACTTTTCAGGACCAGTACTGGGCTGAAAGATGCAGCACTGAGGTCTCTCCTGATAACAGGTGAGTAAATCGGAATTCGTATTTCGGCTGATTTTAGAGGAATATTTGTATGTTTCAAAAATCAACACTTAGAAACTTTTTCAGCAAAAAGCAGGCAATGATATCCTAAGGAAGGAAATTCAAGTTACTGGTAAGTACGGTTAAAATTACTTTTGAGGATCAGTACTGGGCTGAAAGATGCAGCACTGAGGTCTCTCCTGATAACAGGTGAGTAAATCGGAATTCGTATTTCGGCTGATTTTAGATGAATATTTTAAAGTTCCAAAACTCCACACTTAGAAGAATTTCCAAGTGAAACCAGTCAATGTTAGCCTATGGAAGGAAATTCAAGTTACCGGTAAGTACGGTTAAAATTACTTTTCAGGACCAGTACTGGGCTGAAAGATACAGCACTGAGGTCTCTCCTGATAACAGGTGAGTAAATCGGAATTCGTATTTCGGCTGATTTTAGAGGAATATTTGTATGTTTCAAAAATCAACACTTAGAAACTTTTTCAGCAAAAAGCAGGCAATGATATCCTATGGAAGGAAATTCAAGTTACTGGTAAGTACGGTTAAAATTACTTTTGAGGATCAGTACTGGGCTGAAAGATGCAGCACTGAGGTCTCTCCTGATAACAGGTGAGTAAATCGGAATTCGTATTTCGGCTGATTTTAGAGGAATATTTTAAAGTTCCAAAACTCCACACTTAGAAGAATTTCCAAGTGAAACCAGTCAATGTTAGCCTATGAAGGAAATTCAAGTTACCGGTAAGTACGGTTAAAATTACTTTTGAGGATCAGTACTGGGCTGAAAGATGCAGCACTGAGGTCTCTCCTAATAACAAGTGAGTAAATCGGAATTCGTATTTCGGCTGATTTTAGAGGAATATTTTAAAGTTCCAAAACTCCACACTTAGAAGAATTTCCAAGTGAAACCAGTCAATGTTAGCCTATGGAAGGAAATTCAAGTTACTGGTAAGTACGGTTAAAATTACTTTTGAGGATCAGTACTGGGCTGAAAGATGCAGCACTGAGGTCTCTCCTGATAACAGGTGAGTAAATTGGAATTCGTATTTCGGCTGATTTTAGAGGAATATTTTAAAGTTCCAAAACTCCACACTTAGAAGAATTTCCAAGTGAAACCAGTCAATGTTAGCCTATGAAGGAAATTCAAGTTACCGGTAAGTACTTTTAAAATTACTTTTGAGGATCAGTACTGGGCTGAAAGATGCAGCACTGAGGTCTCTCCTGATAACAGGTGAGTAAATCGGAATTCGTATTTCGGCTGATTTTAGAGGAATATTTTAAAGTTCCAAAACTCCACACTTAGAAGAATTTCCAAGTGAAACCAGTCAATGTTAGCCTATGGAAGGAAATTCAAGTTACTGGTAAGTACGGTTAAAATTACTTTTCAGGATTAGTACTGGGCTGAAAGATGCAGCACTGAGGTCTCTCCTGATAACAGGTGAGTAAATCAGAATTCGGATTTCGGCTGATTTTAGAGGAATATTTGCACAATGGTGAAGGGAGGGCGGGGCCTGAGGTGACATCTGTGCAAACACGCCCCGTAGCGCGTTTTAAGTTGGGGGATTAAGTCCCCTTGAATCATGAGGGTCCCTACGGGCCAACTAGCCCACCAGGAACCTCCAGTATGCGCCAGGGGCTGCGTTGCAGAGACATGTACAGAGGCCACACCCCTTTACACCCTCTGCAACGCAGCTCTGTGGCGCTTTCTGGACGTACCTGTTGGGCTAGTTGTCCCCAGGGACCCTCAGGATTGAAGAGGATTTAATTCCCCATCTTAAAACGCGCCACGGAGCCTGTTTGCACACATGTCACCTGAAGCCCCGCCCCCTCCCTTCACCACTGTGCAAACGCGCCCCGTGGTGCGTTTTAAGTCAGGGATTAACTCCCTGAATCCTGAGGGTCCCTGGGGTGCAACTAGCCCACCATATACCTCCAAAAAGCGCCATAGAGCTGCGTTGCAGAGAGGTGTAAAAGGGCGTGGCCTCTGTACACCTCTCTGCAAGGCAGCCCCTGGCGCATACTGGAGGTTCCTGGTGGGCTAGTTGGCCCCAGGGACCCCCAGTATTCAAGGGGATTCGTTCCCCTCTCTGCAAACGCGCCAGGGGCGCGTTTGCAGAGTGGTGAAGGAAGGGGGCGGGGCCTACGGGCCCGATCGTGTGGGGGGTCAGGGTGTTTCTACCCTGCCCCCTTTGTGCGCTTTGCGCACTTGTTTCTGTCCCTCGGTTCTACCGAGGGACAAAATGGCTGCCAACACTTCCTGATTTGAAGTGTTGACAGCCAATTAACATAAAGCTCGTGCTCGGGAGGATCTGCGGCCCTAGATATATCTATCTTTTTACTTTTGATTTTCTCAGCAACTACTGAACGGATTTACACCATTTAACAAAAGGGTTCTTTCTGAACCAAGAACTACCTCTTTGCCAAATTTGGTGTAATTCCGTTCAGCAGTTCAGGCTGTAGCCGTGTCTAAAGTTTCCTATGGAAAATTGCATGGGGAAAACGCGTTTTGGGACCCCCTTTTTCTCGGCCCCCGCATGACGAATCCCCCAAGACTTTCAGGGTAGGAGCGGACCGGAGCGCCCCACAAAGTTTTGAAAATTTTGCGAAGATACGTCAACCGGCAAGAGAGTTATTTCAAATAGAATGTCGCGGATTTCCTATGGATAATAGGTTGTAACTATAACTATCTACTGGCGACCGCCAGTAGATAATATATATATATATATATATATATATATATATATATATATATATATATATATATATATATATATATATATATATATATATATATATATATATATATACTGCACACCTTTTTCTTCATGATTCCCTGCCACTGGAATCAAAAGGAACGGTCACCGCTTTGTATATAAAATTAAATCATAAATCTCCATTAAACATGGTCGTATGCAATCCGTATGTATACAGGGTCTGATGAACAAAGCACATGTTCATGGACTTTGAATGCTTTCATAGTTCCCGTCCGGAGTAAATGGTTCTGGAGTAGAAAACCGCATGCAAGGAATTGGCAGCACAAAGCATGGCTTGCCTTGTAAATGCGTTTGTGGACACCCACAAATGTGTGAGCTTGTGGCTGTTCACCAAGTCTGGCACACCCCTGTGATACCCTGGAAATAGTCATAGTTTTACTCCAGTATGGGACTGGTGTAACTCACCATCAATGGTGGGATGGGAATGGATCAGGATGTAATGGAAGGTGTTTCTTCACCTTCCGCTAAAGCCCAGTGTTTCCCCTAGACTAGAGAAAGAAATCATGTGCATCTGCACACATGGCTGCGTTTCATCAGTGTGTAATTGTACACAGTTTACAATTAAGCTTTAGAGAAATGGAAGACCAGGGCTATGTCACATGACCCTTCTAGTCATCTCCCAGCAGATTTCCAGGTGTTTTACTACAATGCTTGAATTGCAAAACAATTAGACAAGTTCGTTTAAGAAGTTAATTCTTTATATGTGTTTTATAGCTTTATAATTTATTTTAGGCCTTTTAATAAGCACAGAATTCGTAGTAGCTGGTTCGCTAGGGACTGTGGATAACACTCAGGGCAGGGCACAAGTCATGTGTGGACACAGAAGTACAGAGTCCTCTTACATTTTTTTGACGAAGGATGTCTGCCCCCGCCCTCACCCCAAGGAAGTATTGGACAGGTACTTTATTTTCAGGACCTCCATTGGCTATTTTTCCCTGTTTCACGATTGCTGCTTGTTCCTCCTTCCTTTTGCAGACACAACACATGCTTTGGTATACACTTGCAAAGCTGCCCCACAGGTTCATTTTTAACACCGCCTGCACAATTCTCTTTATCTCAGAAAATGGCCAAGGAGGGTGGAAATAATTCATCCCAGCGGTAACCACCCACCCATTTAATTTTTAGAGTTTTATGCAGTACCAATATCTTCACAGGGTTGACAGAGGCAATTTGGTGCCTAAGTTTATGAAAAATGTTTCCACCAAGCACCAAAATGTCGCCATTTTTTAGTGCTTTTGCGGTGTCAGTTGCCTTTTTATGTGTGATTAATACAAATTGAAGTTAACACTTTCACGTTTATCTGTGCGCATATTTATTTTTTCCATTTAGTTTTGCAGTCAGGAAACTATTTAATTGAAGCATATACAGTGTGTTGAATATGTCTACAATTCGCTTTCTCAATAAAAATCTGATCATACATACAAAGCTATGTTTTTAATGTCCATAAATAATCTCACCGGGGCCTCGACCCCTCCCTGCACCACTCTGCAAACAAGTCCCCCGGCACGTTCTAAGTTGGGGAATTAAGTCCCCTTGAATACTGATGGTCCTGGGGCTAACTAGCTCACCAGGTACCTCCAGTAAGCGCCACACAGCTGGATTGCAGAGAGAGTGGTCCGAGGCCACGCCCCTTTGACACCACTCTGCAAACGCGCGTCTTGACGCACTGCTGGTGGGGCGATGAGGTCCTCTTGTGTCCTGAGGACCTCAGGACACAAGTGGACTTCAACCCCCAAGCAGCAGTGCACCAGGAGCCGGGTTTGCAGAGTGGTGTAAAAAGGGGGCGTGGCCTCGGACTACTCTCAGCAACCCAGCTGTGTGGCGCTTACTGGAGGTACCTGGTGGCTAGTTGGCCCCCAGGGACCCTCATGAGGAAAGGGGACTTCATCCCCCAACCAAGAGCACGCCAGGAGGCGCGTTTGCAGAGTGGCGGAGAAAGGAGGCGAGGCCTGTGACCACCTCTCAGCAATCCCACTGTGTGTGGCCTACTGGAGGTAAGAGGTAGGCTAGTTGGCCTCTAAGGACCCTCAGCTGTGAAGGGCACTTCAATCCCAATCGAAGAGCGCGCCATGGAGCGCGTTTGCAGAGTGGTGGGCAAAGGGGGCATTGCCTGTTATGAGAACTTAGCAGTCCTGCTGTGTGGTACTTACCAGAGGTAATAGGAGAGGTATTTGGCCCCCAAGGATGTCCTTGGGGGCCAAGTACCCTCTTGTTACCTCCAGTAACTCCCACACAGTAGGATTGCTAAAACGTCTTCGGAGGCCATGCCTCCTGGCAGACTACGGGATGGGGGATGAAGTCCACTTTACTCTTGAGGGACTTTGGGGGCTAAGACCCCTCCTGGTACCTCCTGTATATCCTACACAGCTGGAATTCCTGAGCGCTGGTTGGAGGCCCAGCACCCTTTCTCTACCACTCTGCAAACGTGACTACTAGTTAAAGAAGCATGTTTCTGCCCCTCTGACTTAGAGGTAGTTTTAATCCCCCTGCCCTAATATGTACTAGGCCGTTCCAGGGGAGGTCATGCCAATCACAGGGTCACCCCAACCCATAGTGTACCCTAGTGTATATAGGTGTTTTCACTGTATTCTAAGTGTCTTTTAGTATAGCACTGGCTCTAGGCCTGGTTAGTCAGAGTCAGTTACCACCAGTACCCGTCAGCACAAATTTGGGGACTTTGCTACAAGGCCTCTTTCTGCACCTCTGTTGGTACTTTTTGCATATCTCTTGCTTCTTTCTGCACCTTTCTTTGACTTTCTGGACTTCTGTTGCCTCTTTCTGCATTTCTCTTGTATCTTTCTGCGCCTTTCTTCCTCTTACTGCACATGTCCTACCTCTGTAGGCATAGTTAGAAATTAGCATTTAAAAAAACTTAGAAATTCACTGAAAAAAACACAGGTTTCAGGGACGTTATAGTTAGAAATTAGCATTTAAAAAATCTTAGAAATTCATTGAAAAACCACAGGTTTCAGGGACGTTATAGTTAGTTGGACATTTCACTCGTACAAAACCAGTGAAATTAGGACGTAATAGTTAGTTCAGCTAACTATAACTCGTGCCCCCGCAATGCACTGCTAATGACGTCACATATTACATCACTCATGACATGGTCAGTGACATCACTGATGACATCACTGATGACATCTCAAATGACATCACTGATGACATCACTGATGACATCATCCACGTGATAATTTGATGCATCTTCTCACACCCTAATATAACCATTGATACACCCACTCTAAATTACAGACTGCCATTCTCAAAACCATAGACACTCCAACACCAATAACTACATACCCACTCACTGATTCTTAGGTCTACACACCCATCTACTCACTCACCAATACAGTCACTCATACTTTCGGTCACTCATCAGTACAGAACTATCATATGCACTCATATACCTATATAAACACTCACACACTGCCACTCATCCATAGAGTTACTCACACACCTTGTCAGTCATGCAAAGAATTAATCACACTCCCATTTACTCACCTATACAGTTATACACACACCACCTCACTTACTCATACAGATACTAACACATACAAGCACACACTCATCTATACAGCCACTCTCACAATCACTCACTCTCACTTATAGTCATTTGTATACTCCAACACTCACATATACTGCCTTTCACATATGTAGTTACTCACACATGTACCACTGAGACATCCATTCACTCACCAACACACCCATACACACACTCAACCACCCATACAGTCCATCACAGATGCACTCTTGAATCCATACACCCAGTGAATCACCCACTCACACATCTGTGCACAGAGTCACACACCCCCACCCACACAAACACTCAGGCACCCATACAGATACTCAGACAACCAATCAATAACCCATATAGACACTCATGTAGCTATTCACAAACCCATGCAGCCGCTTACACACCAACAGACAGACTGATACAGACATTCACACAGTTTAGTCACTAACCGATGCATTCAGTAAGATATGTTTAATCACTCACTTATAGAGTCAGTGACGCACCTACTAAATCATCCATTCAGACACTCATACACCCACTCATTCTTCAATACACCTTGGCCTATATATATTAAACTTATTTAAACTTTACAGAAACACACAGTCACTGGATGATGTCATCAGTGATGTCATTTGAGATGTCATCAGTGATGTCACTGAACATGTTATGAGTGATGTAATATGTGACATCATCAGCAGTGCATTGCGGGCGCGAGTTATAGTTAGCTGAACTAACTATAACGTCCCTAATTTCACTGGTTTTGTACGAGTGAAATGTCCAACTAACTATAACGTCCCTGAAACCTGTGGTTTTTTCAGTGAATTTCTAAGATTTTTAAATACTAATTTCTAACTATAACGTCCCTGAAACCTGTGTTTTTTTCAGTGAATTTCTAAGGTTTTTTAAATGCTAATTTCTAACTATAACGTCTCTGAAACCTGTGGTTTTTTCAGTGAAGAGATATATATATATATATATATATATATATATATGTATATACTCCAAACATCTTCTCACTTCCGAGAAAGAGACGGCACTCCGGAACAGAAGTGAATCATTTCTGTTTAGTGGTCACTCCGGAAAAACAGGACGCGTTTCGGCTGCGCAGCAGCCTTGATCACCTGAAGAGGCGCCATCTTGTAACAAATATATATACTTGATTTACGTATAAACATAGACAAAATACTTACATAAATATATATAATTTTTTTAATGATTCGGTATGTTTGTTTCAGGCTGACACACTCAAGGGTGAAAAATATATTATGCAGAACTCTTTGTCCCAGGATGCACCATAAGTAAAAACCCACTTGGGAGGCCCACCAGAGGGCACAACAAATTAATAGGCAGTGGGAAAATAATATGTAACAATTTTGAAGCCTGTCGAACATTTCTCCTGCTGGAATCCTGTGATCAAGAACTTTGTTTAGTTCGAAACGCTTAAGGGAAAAGCATAATATTATTTTATTCTAATTGAATAAATACCTGAATCAGGAGTGCTCCTCGTTCTTTGGACAAACTTGCTTCATAATCAAAACGGCTGTCTATTCGGGAGGATGCAACACCATTTGAATTAAATTAATGGGTCCTAGTGGAGTACATTGGACCTGCCACATAAAGGAAGATTCAGTGGCACAGAAAAAGACTTGCAATTCCGGTATGTTTGGTTTAGGCTGACCCACTGAAGGGCAAAAAGTATATTGTGGATATTATTTTATTCAAACCGGAAATGTAACTGCCTAATTGAATAAATACCTGAGTCAGGAATGCTCCTCGTTCATATATATATATATATATATATATATATATATATATATATATATATACTAGCCGCTCTGTAGTTATAGTTAAATTTCCCAGAAAAAATAATTCTTTGGATTTTTCACTATTAATAACATAACTTTACACCCATTTGACAAATCTCCACAAAACTTTACAGACCTATTGTTTTTTCTACATTGGTGGAGAATGGAAAGTTTTGCTGTGATTGGTGAAGGAGAAGCAAAGATAAAAGGGAGGGTCTCAAAACGTGTTTGTGCAACAATGGATTTTTCAATGGACGTTGTACCATGGGTAAG
This sequence comes from Calotriton arnoldi, assembly GCA_963921515.1. Lineage (NCBI taxonomy): Eukaryota > Metazoa > Chordata > Amphibia > Caudata > Salamandridae > Calotriton > Calotriton arnoldi. Next base: position 161,827 of record CAWUFW010016367.1, on the reverse strand, counting down.
TATTTTTACGTTATAAGGCATTTGAACTTGGTGATATTGGTTGTTCCGGAATTTTATGAATTGGGTTTCTGCTTGGCAACATATGCACCCTGTACAAGCAGAAGCCACAATACTAGTCAGGGTAAGCTAAGTACACACTAAAAGATAGCCTGTGCTCACCCTCTGGTAGCTTGGCACAGAGCAGTCACGCTTATCTAAAGAGGCAATGTGCAAAGTATAGCTGCAATACACACACTTTAACACAATGAATATACCACAAAAAGACTCCACACAGATTTAGAATAATAGATTATTATATTATGAACAAAACAAGAGCAAAACAACAACAATCTACTGTATAGAAGTTGAGATATTGAATTGTAAAAGAATAATGCAGTAAAGCACTTAGAAGCAAGAAGAGCTAAAAAATGGTAGAGTTTAGGTCACGCTGTACTGGGGCATAGTCAAAGTTCAGGCCAACCTCGTGAAAGCAAAGGTCGGCTACAGGACCCACGAAGGCTCGGGTGAGCAAAGTACCCTTCCTGGTTACAAGCAATGAGATATGTTGATCTGTTGATCTTCTCCAAGCAGTGAAGGCAATGCGTTGGTGCCAGAGTCGAGAGGCATCAAATGATGCGCTGGATTCTGTCACACAGTCGAGGGGATGCATTGATCTCACCAAGTTAAAGCAGTGGCAATATGTAGGAAGCTGGCCCTGTATATACTATACCAAAGTAAGGTATAATATGCACAGAGTGCAGTAGAACCCCAAAGGTAGGAAGAGGTAAAAGGAGATAATACCTTATTTTCTATTTATGGTAGTGTGGGCAAGCAGTAAGGCTTTATCAGAGGGTAGTGTTAAGCATTTATTATGCACACTCAGGCTAGAAATGATTTCACACACTCAGAGATTGAACTCAGACATATTTGTTTTTCTAAAAATATTATTTAGTTATTTTATTTCTAGAACCAAGCCAGGCCTGGTGCAGGTAAGAGAAATAATACTTTGCAGGTATATTGCAGTTGAAATGCAATTGAAATGCAGTTGGATGCAATTGGTTTGCTTACAGGTTTCAATCGGAGTTGCTGGTTTTGGAGTTTGGCTGCAGGCTCGGTTCAGGAAGTCTTCCGGGCGGAACCAACAGCTGGGCAGGTAAGTTGGAGGGCTTGGGGACGTAGGTGTACCTCGGGTTCTCTTCTCCAGGGCACAGGGTTGCTGGATGCAGGGGTGTCTTTGAGGTCAAATTCACCTTATCGGGCCCCTTGCGGTTGGGCAGGTCTCCGTGCAGAGGCTGCAGGTGAAGTAGGGAAGTCCTAGAGGGGTCAACCCATGGTGGACTCAGACTCTGGAGCACGGGGGGACCTCGCTGAGACCAGTGGGCCACTCGGACGCGGGCCATAGGCGCCGGGTGCAGTGGTGATTCCAGGTGTTGCGTTTCTTTGTCCTCAGCAGGCTCGGAGTCTTTCTTGGCTGTTTCTTTTGAACAGAGCTGCTGTTCACAGGAGATCCAGTCTTTGTTGAAGGCAGTCAGTCCTCCCAGGGGTTCTGGAGGACTTTGGCTGCAGGAAAAGGTGACTTTTAGTGCAGGATCTCTGGAAACTGCAAATGGGCCGGTAGGGCTGGGACCAAGTCAATCCTTCTCTTCAGTCTCCTCTGCTGAGCTTCTACTTCGTCCTTCTTCTTTGTAGATGGCAGGAATCTCCCTTCTTGGTTCAGGGCTGCCCCTAAATACTGCATTTAGGGGACTTTTTAGGGATTTTGAGGTCAGTAGCCAATTGGCTACTGACCTTAGGAGTGACGACACCCTTGGTGTGCTCACCCCACGTGGGGAGCCTGAGCAGATTCCCTAATCCTGATTGGATGTCTTGTGGTGGCAGGCTGGTGTTTACCAGTCAGGAAACCCACCAGAGGCTGGTCATTTTTCAGGCGGCATCTCTAAGATGCCCTTTGAGTGCAAGGTATAATAAATCCCACACTGGCATCAGTGTGGGATTATTGTGCTGAGAGGTTTGATACCAAACTTCCACGAATTCAGTAAAGCCATTATGGTGCTGTGGAGTTTGTAATGACAAACTCCCAGCCCATATACTCTTTATGGCTTTACTGCACTTACAATGTTTAAGAATGGACTTAGATACTGTATGGGTACAGTGCTCATGTAACTGTACCCTCACCAGTGGTATAGTGCACCCAGCTAGAGGGGTGTCTTACCTATACCATAGGCAGTGGGTTGCAGGCATGGCACACAGGTATGTGTGCCATGTTGACTCTTCACTTTTCTCTACACCAAATTACGCAGCCTGCAATGGCAGTGTGTGAGTGTTAAGGTACAAGACGTCTATGGGTAGCACAATATGTGCTGCAGCCCTTATAGGTTTCCACTGGTCACAGTGTCCTTGGTACCCTTGATACCTTTTACAAGGGAGTTACATGTGGCCAGAGAGGTGCCAAATGGGGGTACAAAGGTACAATTTTGGGAAGGAGCACAGGCCCTGGGAACCTGATTGGCAGGGACCCAGGGCACATCAAGTGCATCTGAGATCTGGCAAAAAGTGGAGGGTTGCTGCAACAGAAACACAGCATCCTAAACAATACACTATACGATGTGTTGATCTCAGGAGGCAAAGCTCCGGCTCTGTACTTATGCGCCGATATTACCCCTGCAACCGGGTTGATGTGCTGGTTCTGCTTACACACATATAGGAGATGCATCAAAATCCATGTCACACGTATGTGGACGAATTCCAGTGAGCCAGGCACAGGAGCAGGGGCAGAGTCTTTGAAATCCCTGGGTCTCAAGGATCAGGGGAAAGCAACAAGCCTTTGGAGATCACTTGCAAGAAGGCAGAGAACAGATCTCCCTCACCAGAGTCAGAGAGCAGCAGGCAGCAGGACACAAAACATAAAAGTAGGCCTACCAGACCCACAGTCCACTTTAGTCCTTTAAGCAGCACAGCAGTTATTCTGGCAGAGCTACAGTTACAAGTCAAGTAGTGTTCAATTTGATGGGGTCAGAGACCCAGTACTTATACCAAAAAGTGCCTTTGATGTAAGTGCAGAGAAATGTCCACTTTCTAAAAGTGGCATTTCCTAAAATTGTAAGGTTAAATCCCACGTTACCAGTAACGAGGATTTATCATTACAATTCCAAAGATAGAAAACCTGAAGTAGCTACTCCTTTCTGATCAGGAATTACCACTTAAAAATGTGTAGGGGAATTCTTAATACTAACCTATGAGAGTAGTGGCCTCACAGTAGTGAAAAACAAATTTAGCTGTTTGTCACTGCCAGGATATCCAAAGCATAATAGTACATGCCCTACCTTTTATTTACTAAAGGGCTACCTATTCCCTATCTTGATGGTGACTTATATGTAGTAAAGGGGAGTTTAAGGCTTGGCAAGTAGTTCTAAATGCTAAGTCGGTGTGGCAGTAAACTGCACATACAGGCACTGCAATGGCAGGCCTGAGACAGGTTTGAAAGGCTATTGGTGTTGGAAGCACAATCAGTGCTGCAGGCCCACTAGTAGCATTTAACTCACAGGACCTGGGTATATGGTACACCACTTAACAAGGGACTCACATGTAAATAGATCAATAAGGTATACACCAATTATACATATATTTTAGGGGAGAAGCACATGCACTTTAGCACTGGTCTGTAGTGGTAAAGTGCTCAGAGTCCTAAAGCCACCAATAAGATACAGCAAAACGTGGAGGTCAAAAGCAAAATGTTTGGTGGAAGATTACCCCAAGGATGACATGTCTAACTCTGTAGTATCGTGAAATTTTGCAGTGTTTTGCAAAAGTACAGTAGTACATAGCGATGACAAGGCATTATGTGATTGGGTAATGACTGCCTTCATAAAAGTTAATGTTAGAAATGGGGGTCTCTAGTTGGCAAGGGTATGCACCTTTGTCCAAGTAGGGACCCTTCCTTCCAGTCAGGATAAGGAGTTACACTCTAAAATAACCCTGCTCACCCCCTTGTAGCTTGGCATGAGCAGTCAGGCTTATCTTAGAGGCAATGTGTAAAGCAATTGCACATAACCAACAGTAACACAGTGAAAGCACTAGAAAAGGACACCACACAAGTTTAGAAAAATATCCATTATCTTTATATACTTAAGACAAGACCAAAAACAATAAAAATCCACAACACAGTACTTAGAAATCTTCAGTTATCAAAATAAACTTGAAAACAATTCCTTGAAGTCGATAGCCCAATCTGGGACTATCACAGCGTTGTAAACAACAAATCCAAACAGTTCTGGCTGACCATGGCATTGCGGGCCAGCTACGGTGTCGGGAAGACCCGCAAAACAGTACCTTTAGAAATGCAGGGCGTCGGCGACCTCTCATTCAGTTCCAAAAGCACGGCGTCTGCAGGCATCAGTTATGGAGGTCGGTGCAGGAGTCGTCAGGCCTTTGGAGTCACAGGCGTTGCAGATTGAACTCCTCGCGGTTGAAGTCAGGAGTGCCGGCAACTGCAGGCATCGGGTGCTGCGGTGCGAAGTGCAGTGGTTCGGCGTGGGGTGCCCTCAGGTCGCGGTGCAGGCACCGGCTCAGTAACGGTCATCCAGCGGCATCGGTAAGACCAGGGCTGCGGTGCAAAGTGATGCGGTGCTCGTCGCGGTGCTGGCAGGTCACGGTGCAAGCAGCGGCATCATTATTGCTAAAGCGCTGTCATCAGCTGATGAACTGGAGTCAATGGCGCTGGCGTCGGTAGGCCTAGGCTGCAGTACGAGATGAAGGCAGTGCGTCGTGTAACTTAGGAGCGGTGCCATTGAACCACGGTGCAAGCAGCGGCGTTGATGTCAGCATGAAGCAACGTTGTCGGGGATACCAGGGCGATGATGTGAAGCGAGGCGGTGCGGAGTGCGGTGCCCACAGGTTGCGGTACAAGCATCGGCTCGGTGGCGGCATCAGCAGGCATCGGCGGTAAGACCAGGGTTGTGGTGCTGCGTTGCTGGCGGTGCCCTCTGCGGTGCCTTCAGGACACGGAGTCGGCAGCGGCATCGTAGACGGCATCGGGTTGCGTTTCTTCTGTTGCAGCACAAAACACACACTCCCCAGTGCTGAGGGCAGAAGAACTTGAAGCCTTTGCTGTTCCTGAGACTTCTTGAACTGGGGGCAAGCTCTACCTCAAGCCCTTGGAGAAACTCACAAAAAGAGATTACAGAAAATTCAAGTCCAGTCCTTTCACAGTCCAAGACAGAAGCAGCCACTGCAGGCCAACACAGCAAAGCACTCAGCAAAGTTGGAGTTACTCCGCACAGCTTCTCCAGTTCTTCTTCTTGGCAGTATTCTTGGTCCAAAAGAGTTCTAAAGTTTAGGGGTTTCGGCCCCACTTTTTATAGCCCAAAATCCTTTGTCCTCTCAGCTAGAGAGTGTCTGTGCTTAGTCCAAACCAGTTTGGTCCTCTCTGGTCCAGCTTCCCAGCAGGAGGCGGAGACAGCATTGTCCAAGGCAGACAGGGCCTATTCAGGTGCAAGGTAAATCTCCTCCCACTACTCTGACTGCAGCCCAGGACTATTCAGCCCATCCCTGATCCATCTAGACACTCTGGAGCCACTGCTCCTCCCCAGCCCCTGTCACTCCAAAGCCAGACAGTCAATACACATCCTAGCAGAGGCACACAGGATGGCTAAGCAAGAGAATACCTACTTTCTAAAAGTGGTATTTTCAAACACAGAATGTAAAAATCACCTTTAGATTCTGAGTTCAGGCATGCTAAACTTTATTTTCCTATCTGGTCCCAATGGGAAGATATATTTATAAGATGTTATAAATTAACTACCATGCTTTCCTATGGGACAGATAGCCTTTCCATAGTGAAAAACAAAATGCACTGTAATTCACTACCAGGACATGTCACACACACCAGTGCACACCGGCACGGCAGGGGTGATCCGCCCGCCATCGTAATGCCCCCCCAATTCTCCAAACCAGAACACATAATATAAAATGCAATATAAAATATACAAAGCATAAAACTTCATTTACAATACATAACATAATACAAAACATAGCAATAACATATCACACCCTGTAAAAAATGTTTTAAAATGTGGTTTACAGTTTTGTGGCTGAAGACAACACCATAACAATCCATAAGGCAAATAATAGCTAATTAAAAAAAGTCCCCAAAAAAGAAAAAATATCAAATACAAAAATAAAAAAATAAAAAGAAGTAATAACAATCCATGGAGACCACCCAAAATCTGAAAGGTCCCGATCTGCGTTCCCATGGACCTACATAGAAGTAACATTAATCTGTCACCCCTTTATTTACCAATGTCCTATATGTCACTAATAGTTGCTCATTATCAATCTCAGGGTCTCAGCCTATCATTGTCCCTATCTTCATGTAGGGTGATAAGGGCTATATCCATTGCTAATACTCTATCATGCTCATTGATTCAATCTTTAAGGTGGCTGGCAGAGTACTCCTTGTTATGATTTTGTACTGGACAAATGATAAAAACATTCTATCAAGCACTCACTAGGGTTTTAGGGCAAACAGTGTTTAAATCTCTATTAATTGATAAACAAGCACATTGTGTCTGCGAAGGGAAGCCTTGACTCGACCTTTGACCAAGTCAACAGCTTCTAAACCTTGGTCCATTCTTAAAAAAAGCATCCAATTCATGCCTGACTTTATGCAGATGATTACAAACAAAAGCTCTATCCTGAGCAAATGTCCAATTCAAAATTAAATCCACCAGGGTGTTGTCATAGAGACTTCCTCTATTTATTTTCAGTGTTGCATTCCAAGATAAGCAACATTACAACCAGTCCTTCTTCATTTTATTTTCAGTGTTGCATTCCAAGGTGTACAATGTTAGAGCCAGTCCAAAGCACAAATGTAGCCAACACGTGTTTCGTCTTGTGGTTAATATCACTCCGACTTCCTCAGGGCTACAACAAGACAAATAAAACCCATAACCATATGGACTACTACCCCTCCCCAGGGTTAGTATGGTATAAGTCATCCAAAAGTTATGGAAAGAAATGGAAAGAAAGGACTCGTGATCATGAGTAATATAGTGAGAAATTGGGTAGGAAGGGTGAAAATATTAGAGGAAAGGGGAGAAATGAAGAGTTTTACATCTATAAACGAGGGTCTATGTCAAATCCAGAGTATATCCCTTGTGCATCTTTATAACTGTGCCTAAATACAGTCCGCAGAAGGAGCCATGTAAGTGGGTAAGTGAAAAAGTAGTGCAATTCCAACTCACCACTAGTCCCTAGTACAAATATAAATCATCTCACCACATTAATGAAAGTAAAGGCAATTTCCATGTCACAAATAGAACCGTAGGTTCTCTCCAACAACCTAGGCATTGAGATGTGTCATTGGCCAAGATCTGGCGATAAAGTCAACCATAAACAAAATATTAAAAAAATTATATGTATTAATATCTCATACCCGTGGTTCTAATATAATCTTCACCGTACAGACAAATTATTGGTGTGTGATCTGTAAGCAGTAGGTGCTAAATTACCAACACATTATGTTTTACAGAAAGTGACAAATACGGAAGTAAATCAATCTAAACGAAGTCACGCATTTCAATATCACATGCCAGTCAGTATAGATAGTGCATTACGGTTCTGTTTGTGACATGCACAAGGAATATACTCTGGATTCGATTTAGACCCTTATTTATAGATGTAACTCATCTCAATGCCTAGGTGCTGGAGAGAACTTACCATAGTGGAGCAAAAACAAACAACACAGACAGCATTCTGGTAGAGAAGTACAAATGATTAATTTATCCAGTATGGACCTTACTAAGGATATGATTTCTTTCTTGCAAAGTTGCAAGACTTACGATATTACTGATGTCAGAATTGAGGTTTATAAGTTTATTAGAATGAGTAACAAGCTTTATTCGATTTAAAAATAGATCATAAAAGCACTTGATGCTAATTTTCTTCATAAGAACATGCTTGAAAACTTTTAAAAAGATAGAACGACAAAATTCATCACTTTAAAAAGGTAAGAAGGTGGCAGTGTCTCCATTAAAGCGGAACTACAGTTGAAGCAGTCTAATAGCAACATTTTCTTCATAAGAGCATACTTAAAAACTTTTAAAGAGATAAAACGACAAAATTCATCACTATAAAAAGGTGAGAAAGTGGCAATGCCCCCATTAAAACGGAACTAAAGTCCAAGCAGTCTAATGGCACCCACAATTTCTGGCTTTGTAAGCCTTTGATTAGATGAAACAGACATTGGAGGGCTTCAACCAGACTGAATTAAATTAGAGGCTTGGGAGACCTTGAATCGAAGATAAGCCAAGTGGATAAAAATTGTGAAGTTATTGTTTAAAGCCATGTTCTCTGGATTCAGGGCAGCTATAATGCCCTGCCTGCAAGTCCGAATTCCTAATTTGTTCCACTCGGACCTCAACTTTGTTCTACACAGGGACCACAGTGCTGGGCAAATAAATGCAATGTGCTCCATGGATTCATCTGACTTGCCACAACCTCTACACGCAAGTTCATCGGAGGAGCGCCACCATGAAGGTAGGTGTTTCGAGAAGAGCCACTCACCCATCCTAAGGGCCAAGAATCTTTGTTTAAGGTATAAAAATAAGAGCAGCCATGTGTGGCAGGGGAGGGGTCAACTGGTACGAGTTGATTACTGCCCATGCGTGCTTCCTTTTGGGTAGGATCTCTCTGTCTAACAGTCTGGAGCATAGTTGGATGCGCTTTTTGATACTTAATTTAAAAGCTTTATACCCAGGATTAAGAGACCAAAGATTGTCTGCTGATAGTTGTGACCTGCATTCATTGAAGTACTGACTGTGTGGACCGCTGCCGCTATAAGCAGTTATGTCCAACCATAACAAGGACTCAAGGCTGCCAGCTCTTTCCTGTCTCAGCTTATGACAGAGGTTGAGAAAGGACCCCATGCTTTGCAAAGTATAGTTTGGGAGGCCCAGCTCCACTCGGATCTGGGCAGCAGATGAACTACTTGGTAACCAAAGCACCCTTTTGTAGATTTTAATCGAGTATTGATTAAGGATGGTACTGAACTTGCCAAGGGAGATCTCAAAACCGTACGACAGAGTGTGACCTATCTTGGCTCGCATGACTTCCAACATTGCAGCAGATTGGGGCAAGTCAGTTTTTTAGAGAACTTGGAGAGGCTAACCTGAAGAGCCGTGGCTTTAATGACAATTTTGTGGTGGTGTTTCATTAGTGTACCCCTTGAGTCCATAAGGAGTCCAAGGTACCTGTAGGTTTTGCCAACGCGGATTTGAGCATTGTCGTACAACCAGCCGCCAACTCTGTACTGCTTCCTGCCCAATAAGACCACTTTGGTCTTCTTAAGATTTACCACCAATTTGTTCGCTGTGGCGTACACATGCAGGGAGTTTAACAACCATTGCAATCCAACTCTTGTGCGACTCAAAAGAGCAAGGTCGTTAGCGTATAACAGATTGCTGATTTGTGCGCTGCCAATCCTGGGGGGATGGCTATTTATTGAGTCCAAGTCTGGTGAGAGATCGGCTAGGAAAAGATTAAAAGCAGCGGGGCTAGCACACATCCCTGTTTCACTCCCCTTGTCATCTGAATTTCTCTAGAGAGGTGCAGTCCAGTGCCAATTTTGACTTGGATCCAGGTGTTAGTGTGCAGCTGCGTAATTGGCTTCAATAATTTAGCAGGTATTCCCCAGCTGGATAGCTTAGCCCAAAGAGACTCCCTTGGAACATGATCAAAAGCGGCTTTAAAGTCCACAAAGCAGCAAAACGTTGTCGAGGCAGATGCAATAGCTTCGTCAGTAAGGATGGATGAAGCTAAAAGGTTGGTCAATGTGCCTGAGTTTGCCACAAACCCTGTTTGGTCCTTAGGTAACAGCCCTTTTGCGTCGCCCAGCTCTTCAGGTCTTCCAGCAGCAAGCTGGCTAAAAACTTCACCTCATTGTCCAAAAGTGCTATCAGCCAATAATTACTTGGGACTGATTTTGGGCCAGATTTATGGATAGGCTGAATGATCGCGCCGCGTCAAGAATCTGGAATGATTGACCTCCGTAATGAATAATCGAACAGGCTAGATAACTACTTGGACCAGAAGGGTATGTTCTTTTTGAACAGTATCTGTGGCAATCCGTTTGGGCCTGGAGCTCCGTCCGATCCTGCTTTAGATAGAATGTTTGCCAGCTTTGAGGGGGGGAGGGAGACCTCTTCCGTCGATGTTTCCTGCACACCTTGCGGGATGTCCTGCCATTTCCGGGGAGGTATTGTCGCTGGTGATGCTTTCCATTCTTCCACCTGGAAATGACCGGTGAGAAAGGTTACCCAGTCATTCTCAGCGATGTTTGCACTTCCCAGGCCGCGGTTTACATTGTATTGGTTGTTGACTAATGCCCAGAATTTCCGGGAATTCCGACTTTTGCTTGCATAGAGGAGAGAATACCAGAGTTGTTGGAGGTGTTTTTTTTTATTGATTAGACATGCCTGTTTGTAATTGTTTTGGGCAGATTTATAGCTCTTCAGTAAGGATTCTGAATTTGGATGACTCCTGGCTGCCCTAAGGGAGGCGTTTCTGATGTTCTTTAGTGCTCTTATCTGAGGGGAGAGGGGTACCTGCTTTTTGCATGAGCCGACAAAATGTTGTGGTGGCAGGATAAACTGCTTAAAGAGGTAGTCACAGAACATTGCCCAGTCGTTTACTGGGGAAACTGACCGCTGGTTGAGCTTGTGATTAATTGCTCACATTCTCCCATAATATTAGTTCTCATAGTGTCAGACCATCTTAGACATTTTAGATTCTCGGAGTATATTCCCGAGTTAGTGGGTTTGGCAGGATCGTGGTGCTCTAACTTCAATGCAATGGTAGTGACCTGAGGTCGATGGTTGTTTTCTGAGCGTGTTACAATACTGTAATTTTCTATGTATGGCAGTAACTCCGAGTTACAGATAGAGTAGTTGAGGTAGGTGTGCTTGTGGTCATTTGCCCATGTCCATTTTGGGGGAGTGTCCATTAGGAATCTCCCGTTCAGGACAATGAAGCCAGCACTGTAAAGTTGCAGGACCCAGTGTTCCCCTAAGCCACAGCATTTTTGATTTAAGGGTTTTACCTGGATCTTTAATTCGGGTGGGATGAGCGGGAACAGATTGTATAGGTCCTCCAGGGTCCCTTGGAAGAGGTTGCTATTAAAGTCCCCAGTGAGGAAGCAGTCTGCGTGTGGTTATTCCCTGCCAGGTCACACAGAAAAGTGGATAGATAGTCGAACTGGGACCTTTTATTTCTGGAGTTCGGATTGATGTAGACGTTGAAAAGTAGCAAGAAGTGGTTCAATCTCCACAGGGTGATTTTAATTCCAAGGAGCCAGTTCACCAGAAAATGTAGTTTTTTCAACAGGGCCTTTTAAACTGGTGGAAGTGTATATTGAGAGGCCCTCAAGCCTGCCAAATTTCTGGTCTCTTATGGCCGGCTTCCAGAGTTCCAAATAGCCATTTAACGGATGATTTTGTGTAGCCCAAGTTTCCTGGGAAGCAAGAAAGTCGTGTCCAGAAATGAATTTACAAATTTCGGGAGATTTTATTTTGTGGTGAAGCCTGGTAATGTTTCCAAGAACATATGGTTGATGAATTATGCTGAAGCATGATGGTGGCGGTTTCAGGGAGTAAGTAAAACCCGTTATTGTCGATGATTTTATGTTTATTGGACAGCTTAAATTGAAAAAAAATTGCAATTAACTAACCCTGGGACGTAGTTCGCGTAGTAGCGCTACGCGTAGCTACGCGAGTACACTCTGCACTATGCGAGCTACGTGTAGCACTACGCGAACTGCGTAGTGCGGTAGAAATGCTGTTCGCAATGATTGCACAGTGCCGGATGCTTGTCCGCACTGTGCAATCATTGCAAACGGCATCTTGCACAGTGCAAGCGGTCGTTTTCTGCCGCTCGAGTAGATTTGTACTTGAGCGGCAGTTTTCTCAACGCGGACTGGTAGTTTCTCATTGCGAGCGGTCGCGAGCATACGCGACCACTCGCAATGAAACCTGACCTCCCGCGTTGATCTGCCGGAGGTTTATTTTCTACGCTGGCGATCGGCAACTTGATGTTGCTGATCGCAAGCGAGGAAAAATCTCGCTGGGATGTCATTTTGCTGCGCTCGCGGTCGCGAGACTTGACGTTGAGGACCGCGAGCAAGCAAAAATGCCCGCTACGCTACGCGCTTTTGCACTGTGCTACGTCGCAATTTGCGTGAGCGCGTAGTCTGCGCAAACTACGCAAACTACGCGAGCGTAGCATAGTTTTCACGCCAGGCCTGCAATTAACTCCAGGTCTAATAAACCTACCATACAAGCTGCAGTAATTGGTGACCTATCTATCCAGGATATTCATGATATGACCACACTGCTTTCTCTTACTAAAATGAACATGATCCAGTGACTGTTTATGATGTGTTCAATGATTTGGAACGGTGTGCTAACCTTAGCGAGGACAGTGGCTTGAAGACAAAATCTAGATGAACCCCACAACTAACTTGTGGAAATAATATTCACTTATTTCATAAGATAGTCAACACTGAGATTGATAAGTGGGAGGAGACAATGATACGGAATGGTCATACACCTTATATTAACAACTTTACATATAAAGAATGTGAAGCATTTAAACAATTGCACTTGGATGATAGTATTATTATCAGGGAAGCAGATAAGGGTGGAAATATGGATGTTATTGATAAGAATCTGTATGATGCTGAGATCATGGTACAACTTAACAATACCCTATGGTTTAAGTAATTGGACCGTAATCCCATATTTGAGATAGCTAAAAATATCAATAGATGCCTAAAACAGTGGTTGGAGATAGGTTTACTGAATGAGGATGAATATTTGTATTTACTAGTGGAAAGACCAAGATTTCCATGCGTATATGTGCTTCCCGAGATCCATAAGAGTCTGGTCTCCCCTCCGGGAAGACCTATTATTTCAGGGATTGGTGGTCCTACGGAGAGACTATCCGAGTTTGTAAATATTTTCCTGGAGACATTTGTAGTGAATCTCCCATCACATATCAGGGACACAAAGCATGTACTGAATATCTTGAATGATCTGACTTTAGGACTCGAATATGAATTTGTGTCCATGGATTTAGTATTGTTATATACGAATATTACTCACCAACATGGCTTATCAGCACATAGGTATTTTCTGTACAAGCTAATAATTGAACCCATGGAACATTCAGAAATGCTGATTGATATGTCACAGATGATACTGAAACATAATGCCTTTTTGTTCAATGGCGAATGGTAGCAACAAACATGTGGAACTGCGATAGGTTCCAGATTTGCGCCATCTTTTGCCTGCCTCTTTATGGGTTGGTTTGAGGCGCTGCATGTCTGGGGGCCCTTCAGGAGCTAAGTGGCATGACTTTATAGTCTATTTTGGATGATACATTGATGACTGCCTCTTGATCTGCACTGGCAATCAGGTGGATCTACAGGAACTTTTTCAACATATGAATAACAACGCATACAATATGTCCTTTACTATGACACATAGTCAGGATAGCATTGTTTTTTGGACATTGAGCTATCCATTGACCAAGGGAAGATTAATACCAGGATGTACAGCAGATTACCTCCTGCAACTCCATATTACAAGCAAAGAGCTCACACCCTAAGAGTCAAATTAACTTCATTCCCTTTGGGGAGATGTTTAGAGGATGCAGGAACTGTAGTAATAACACAGAATTCACACTTAATGTTGAGGGCATTGAACAAAGGTTCCTAGCCAGAGGTTACAACAAGGACATTATCCTAAGGGCTAAGAAAGGATCCCTAAAATTGAAATAGACAGATACCATTAGAGATAACAAAAAATACAGAGATATTAAAACACCTATTAGACTTGTGACAGGTTATCATCCCTGGTCACACAAAATATATAACATACTGAGATGACATTTGCATTTGCTCACACTAGATGGAATACTCCAACCTTATGTATTGGGACATCCAAGTATAACTTATCATAGGGGCAAAACTATACGGAATATAGTGATTCCCAGTTATCCTAGGGGTCAAGTGTAGAGGAGTACATGGTTATAAAAACTGAATGAGGGGTCCAACTCCTGTGGAAACTGTAGTATGTGTAAAATGTCTATAAATGGAATTAAGGAATTCAAATACAATGATTCCCATAGGTACCGGATAAGCACACATATTGATTGCATGACGAAATATGTTATTATCTGTAAATGTGGGAAAATCTACGTAGGGAGTGCTATACGATCATTGAAGGATCGTATTGCGGAACACTTCGGAGCTCTCAAGAATTTGGACGATTGATACCCTATTGGGGTTCATGCAAAGGAATGTGTAGCACAAAGCATGCAATTATGTTTCAAATTTCATGGTATTGAATCTGTGATCCATATGTAAATGACCTGATTATATTGAACACTATAAACTTTCAATGTACAAGGGGCAGTTTTTGTAACAAATCTCTTCCCGGGCTGGCTCCTCTATTTGAACAGTCCTCCCCAGCTCTAAGTGTTCTGTACTCTAAACTTTAAAAGTTTGTCAACCTACCATACATAGCCACACATCATAAACAGAAACAAAAAAGGTGTGAGAGGTCAGAAAGTACCTCACGTAAGCATCACCCAAGGAGCTGCTGGTTGGTACTCACCAGTTTGCTCACGTTGTCATCATTGGTAACTTTCATGACCGAAACAAAAGAGGAAAAAAGTGAAAAATGATTATGCTTTATTTAAGTTTTAAAGTTGTGTGAGAAAAGGTGAAGAAAGATAAAAGTGTGGTGTCGATGCTTGTATCATCCATCAACCATCTGGACCCCGTAACGTGAAAAAAGAAAAATTGCTTTTGAATCTGTGATGCCTGATGTGAGGGGAGGAAATCAGGAACTCAGGCTTAGACAATATGAGGCACGCTGGATAATGAAATTACATGCTGTAGATAAGGGCCTCAACACAGCACTCACAAATGCAACTCTTTGAATATAATTCATGTAAGTCTGTTGACGATTACCAGTAACTATGTATTTCTGGTGTATATGGACGTTACCAAATGGCGTGCATGCGATATGCCGCTGTTCAATGAGGAGCACTCTCCTTTTGAGTAGGAGGTAAGGTATAATTCAGGAATGCAAGACGTCGCAGTCTGGATGACCAACAGCTGCCTGAAGCTCAATGCCGAGAAGACAGAAGTCCTCATCCTCGGTACCACCCCTTCTGCATGGGACAGCACCTGGTGGCCGACTGCCCCTCGGAAGCCCACCTACCCCCTCAGACCACGCCAAGAACCTTGGCATCGTACTCGACTCATCACTCTCCATGACCCGACAGGTCAACGCCGTCACCTCCAGCTGCTTCAACACCCTCCGCATCCTCCGCAAGACCTTCAAGTGGATCCCCCTGAGTCAAGGAAGACAGTCACCCACGCACTCATCACCAGCAGACTGGACTATGGAAACGCACTCTACGCCGGCATCAACAAGTCCCTACTCCGCAAACTCCAGACAGTACAAAACACCACCGCCAGACTCAGTCCTCGGCATCCCCCGACACGAACACATCAGCCAACACCTACGAAGTCTCCACTGGCTCCCCGTGGAGAAAAGAGTCACTTTCAAAATCCTCACTCACGCCTACAAATGCCTACACAACAACGGACCCAAAATACCTCAACGACAGAATCAACTTCCACGTACCCAAAAGAAACCTCCGATCTTCCAACCTCGCACTGGCCAAAACCCGCGCATCCACAGAGCCAGTTGCAGGCAGAAGATCCTTCTCTCCACATTGCAGCCAAGACCTGGAGCGAGCTACCGGCAGACATCAGGCGTGCCTCCTCCCTGAACATCCTTCAGGAAGACCCTCAAGACCTGGCTCTTCGGCTAAACAGATCTGCGGACCCCCCTCAGCGCCTTGAGACCATCACGGGTGAGTAGCACGCTTACAATTCCCTGATTGATTGATTGATTGATTGAGTAGTTTTACTGTTCTATCACAGGTGATATCTTCCTGATTAGAATGTAGACTGGAGACTGTGTTTGCGGTCCCCATAAATTTTAATTACAATGACCTGGAGGGTTTGTAGCTCAGTTGCTTGAATTTGAAAATAACAGTGTTTTCTGGACTGTTTTGTGATATTGAATATGTGTGACCTCATCTGTACTATATGTTTAATGCACTATCTATACTGGACTGTTGTATGATACTGAAATGTGTGACCTTGTTTAGATTTATTTTCTTTCGTATTTGTTGCTTTCTGTAAACATGATGTGTTGGTAATTTAGCACGTACTTCTTACAGATTACACACCAATAATTTGACTATCAGTGAAGATTATATTAGAACTATGGGTATGAGATATTAATACATTTAGGGGCATATTAGCAAGACCGGCGATAAAATTATATCGCTGTGTTAGCGGCAGGAAAAATGTTGCTAAAGCGGCGATAATGGGCTTGACTAATATGCGTTATAGAATTCCAATAGAAGCCCAGGTTAGATGTGCAGGACATCTAACCTGGGCTCTATGGAATTCTATAGCGCATATTAGCAACCCATTATCGCCGTTGCAGCGGCTAGTTTCCTGCCGCTAAATCGGCGATAATTTTATCGCCGGTCTTGCTAATATACCCTTTAATTGTTTAATATTTTGTTTATGGTTGACTTTATCGCCAGATCATGGCTAATGACACATCTCAATGCCTAGGTGTTGGAGAGAACCTACGGTTCTATTTGTGACATGGAAATTGTCTTTACTTTGATTAATGTGGTGAGTTGATTTATGCTTCTACTTGGGTCTAGCGGTGAATTGGAATTGCACTACTTTTTTACTTACCCACTTACTAGTCCCCTTCTGCGGACTGTATTTAGGCACAGTTATAAAGATGCACAAGGGATATACTCTGGATTCGACTTAGACCCTCATTTATAGATGTAAAACTCTTCATTTCTCCCCTTTCTTCTAATATTTTCACCCTTTCTACCCAATTTCTCACTATATTACTCATGATCACGAGTCCCTTCTTTCCATTTCTTTCCATAAGTTTTGGATGACCTACACCATACTAACCCTGGGGAGGGGTAGTTGTCCAGATAGTCATGGGTGTTATTTGTCTTGTTGTAGCCCTGAGGAGTCGGAGTGATATTAACCACAAGACGAAACACGTGTTGGCTACATTTGTGCTTTGGACTGGCTCTAACATTGTACACCTTGGAATGCAACACTGAAAATAAAATGAAGAAGGACTGGTTGTAATGTTGCTTATCTTGGAGTACAACACTGAAAATAAATAGAAGAAGCCTCTACAACAACACACTGGTGGATTTAATTTTGAATTGGACATTTGCTCAGGATAAAGCTTTTGTTTGTAATGACTTTTGGGGGCATTTGTCTTCAAATCTTGAAACGTTGGGTGGCCATTTCCTTTTATCCTTTGAGCAATTTGGAAGTTAGTACAGTGTAACTCTGTAACGACTCTGAGCATAGCTTGGCCATGCCACTTTCAATTTTATTGATTATTTATGCAAATTATGCCATGCTCATGGCTCGAACTGTTAATTTCTTGAAAAAGCTTATTGAGACCTTTGTGTGAATCATGAATGATCATAACCTGGACAGTAATTTCTCTGAGACCTTTGTCATGATGACTGATCCTAAGCATACTAAATCCCATATATATACAAGTATAAATCGAGTGATTGCTAAATTTCTCTGCTTCTTGCATCTAGGAGTTTCCTTTCATACCGCCATTTGTTGATCTAATTTAATATCCTTAAAGAGAAAGATTCTTATTCACTCTAGGTAGAATTTTCAATTTTGCTTCCAAATTCGGGGTCATGTCCTTAAACACATGATAGGGATCTACAATAGTAAATGTATTTCTATTGTTTGATATGAGTGCATGGGTTTGTGGATATGCCAACTTGAGTCATTGCCATTAATTGGGAAACAGATTCTGATGTCACATTTGTAACCCTACCTCTCAATGGTCTACATTATTCATCCCTTGAAGAACTTGGACTGCCATATCTTGAAGACTGTATCAAATTGTTGTCCTTATTTTTTGGGATATCTATCTAGCAAATCTTACTACACATTTGAATAGAAAACATCTGAAATATTATTTGGAGGTTGGACGATTGTGTGAAGATCATAGTGCTCCATTGTATCAAGACCTTGTGCCACGATCTTAGCAGTCCTGAATTGTCTGCTAAACTACAATTGGTTGATACAAACAATGAAGCTGGAGCTAAGAATGCCTTTTCTTAAATGAGCTGCCTGAAGAGGAAACATTTTCCATTATCTACACTATCCATCAGGTCTTTCATTTTAACTAAGGCTACATTTGAAATGGAGCCTTACCTATATTGTGTGACTGATATGCAGAAACGTTTTTATTTTATTCATTTTGGATAAAGCTTTATCCATCACCTCTCAAGTTTCTCCCAAAGGATGGGTCAATGTAGATCCCTGCTGCCTTGCCAAGGTGATCAGTTTTCTACCAAATCTCTAATGCACTTTTTATTACTTTGTAATATTTTTAATTTATGAGATCATGTTAATCCTCTACTCAAGAACAAAGGTTTTTCTGGATGTATACCTGTTTTTCTATATCTTCAGATGTTGCCCAATCTTGCTAGTTTGTTTTGCTGATGGGTATTTTCTATGTGCTGCCACCAAGGTCAGTGACAGGCTATTAAGCTAGAGATAGTTGTTATTATTTGCTGGTCACTGTATTCAATGTATTGTTTGTCTTGTCATGTTTATTAATTGCAAATATGAATTGTCTTTTGATTTTATATTGTTTAAAGTTTTCTTCCATGATTTGAATTAACCAAATAAAGATTTGTTAATTGAATGCCCATGGGCAGCACTTGCAGCTCTATTAAGTACAAAAGACTGGGAAAGAGTGCAAGCACCGAGCCAAAAAAAGGATATTCTCTACAATTGCAAACTTACGGCAGCCATGACAAACACAGTTAGGAAAATAATCAAAAGCAAACTTCATTTTTGCCTGTGGGGTCAATTTAGAGCTTCTCTGAAAGATTACCCTCAGCTAAAGGTTTTCAGAGTCCATAATCCAATATAAATGGTGACCAAAAGATGTCTGACCAATCTGACACAGTTTTAGACAAAAACACATTTCTCAAGGAAGGGGCACTGTCACTTGTTTTGTTAGATCTATCTAATTTCCCTCTTAAATATGCAGGTTAGAGGTAAGGACTGAGATTAAGGAAATAAGGATTCTTACAGATTGTTCTAAAGAAGCATCAGTTGCTAATGTTTATGATCTGTGGGTTTCTGACAATTTATAAAAATCAAGTACAAAATCTATCAGCTAAAATGAGGAACTCCCCATTCTTTCCCACTGATAAATGAATTCAATTCAAGCTTTATTTCAGCAGAAATGGCATAAAAGCACAGTATAAGAACAATGTAAAGCTACTTTAAAACAGTTAAAGATTACCTAGTGGTGCAGGTCTAGAAAGCAGAAGCTGCATATTTATAAATATGTAAAAAAATCATTAGGTTATTGTGCAAATGAGTACATAGAAGCATAACTCCATATGATCATAAAGTGCTTGATGGCCGGAGAGCAACTGCATTAGGGTGCACATTGACTGGAAGAAAGGACAAATAAAGTCTTGGAAAAGCTTGGGGAGTAAACATACAATTAGAATAATAACTTATAAGTATGGTAATGCTATGTA
The DNA here is from genome assembly GCA_963921515.1 of Calotriton arnoldi. Taxonomy (NCBI): domain Eukaryota; kingdom Metazoa; phylum Chordata; class Amphibia; order Caudata; family Salamandridae; genus Calotriton; species Calotriton arnoldi. Next base: position 142,123 of record CAWUFW010016367.1, on the reverse strand, counting down.
GCGAGCTTAGAGTCAACGCATCAAAGATGGACAACATTCAGTTCATTTCAAACTCGCAAATGAATAAAAAGGAGAACAAAAACCTCAAACAGGGTCCGTTATGTGCTACTACATTTAAGGTAATTGCATTCAGTACTTTGTTTTGGCTCATTCAACTCTCCTAAAATTCTCAGATAAATGTGACAAAGAACAAAAACTAGACACAGGGTCCTTCTTGTGTTTCTGCCAGCAAAGTAGTTATATTCAGTAGTTTGTTTTTGAGTGATTAACCCATAAAATGAATAGCGTAAAACATTTAAAAAATCATGGTCTGATTCCAGATAGTAATATTAAAAGCAATACATACATGGCTTAGTTAAAGGTTTAACTAACAGCTTCAAACTTAGAAATATAGGTACAGTTTGTCATTTGACCAGAGACATTAAGTCCAACTACAGCATCCATCTAGGCTAACACGGATATCTTGTTTAATCTGATTCTCCCTGCTCACATTAGAAATCTAGAAACAGCAAAACACAATTCACTCCTTTGTGTCATGTCTTAATAACTCTAGATGTGTCCCAATAATGGGAACTGCCCAGTAGCTTGCTTACCAGGATAATCCATTTTTTCCCGGAGGAGATTGTAACTAGAGCAGAAAAAAGAAAATGATCCACAGTTTCTTCAAGCTGCAGGCTAAAAGGGCAAAGGGAAGTTAAAGAAAGTTTTTGTTCCATCTGGAAGTGAGAGGGTTTAGCGGCAAAATGCAGAGTCTGAATTTTAACCACAAATGTTTCACTTGGGCGGGTCTTATCCTGTCCAGCTTATTGTTCAAATCTAAAGAAGTATTTGTGGCTCAGGAATTTCTCAGTGATGCTCTCCAGTTTTTGATCTTTCCAAATTTACTTCAGCATAAGGTCCTAATAAGCTTGCTTCATTTTTGTGTGGATATCTTTTGACAATGAAGCAGGAGTGAGACAGAGCTCATTCATTTTAATGAGCACACACAGGGTTTTTATTTTCCTAAGCCACGGGATGCAGGCACCCCTGCTAATGGCAATTATCTCCACCACAGCTTTCCTATAGATCTCAAGTTCCGGTGTCATCCAGAGACAAATCCAATATGTCAAGAGTTTTAATGGATCATCTGGTCAGTCCTCTTTAGCACTAAGTCTAGTCGGAGTGGTGTAAGGGATATGCTAGCTGAAAGATAGGCCAGTATCCTAATTAACTGGTTATTAGTCTGATTGAAGAAGGACACATTGGCACATCCCAAAAGTTCTGCACCGTATGTTGCCCCTCAGAGAGTTGTGGCCCTATGTACTTCAAGGGCAAGGGAAACTACTTCTCTGGAAGTTGGCTTGTATTTCCTTCCTATAGCCAATGCCCTTTGGAGCATGATGGTTTTACTTTTCCGCAGCTGTGGTGTCCAGGACATGTCAGCCAATCTAGTATCCAGGTAATCAAAACTCTTTATTTGCTCCAGGGGCATCCCTTCAGTACTCATTCTGCCTCTAAAGGAGCAATGGGGGTTTAGTGCTATAAATTTTGACTTTGAGGGATTTTTTTCTAGCCCCCTTGTAAGACAAAATTATGTGACGTCATCCAGCAGAGCCGGAAGGCCACGCGGGGTCCGAATATTAAAGGTGTGTCATTGGCAAGCATTAGGATGGGAGTGTTGATATCTGCAGATTTAGGGGCAACATGATTACATTTTGTCAGCCATTCTAACACTCCATTAATATATACGCTAAAGAGTGAGAGGGTGAGCAAACATCCTTGCCTAACACCACAGCTTATGGGTATTCTAAATGTGAGGTCCCTCCTGAGTTCCCTCTGACTTGAGCATATGTTTCTGAGTGCAAGGTTTTCAAGACTCCTAAAAGATTACCCGGAATGCCATATCACTCCAATACCATCCATGGGTGTTCCCTCAGGACCAGGTCAAATGCTGCCCTTAGGTCTATGAAGGCAAAATAGAGGTGGTCCCGCCTCAGGGTGATGTATTTCCAGCAGGTCTCCCTGAAGCAGAACACCTGAACAAAGGTGCTGATCTTAGCCGTAAACCCTGCTTGACTATCAGCCAGAATATGATGGTCTGTTGCCCAAGTTAGAAGTCTGGCTTCAACTATTCAGTAACTATTCTGTTTCAGCATCTTCACAATCAAAAGCACTAAAATAGGTCTTTACCCTCTTCGACACTTATGACGAGCTCAGCTCATCATGAGGCACAGTGGAGCTGTGCTCATGATGAGCTGAGCTCAAGTCATAACTGCTATGAACGCCACGCAGAGGCTAATTCCCCTCCTGTGCGGGCATTCTAAAGGAGTGGGCGGAGTTGTGACGAGCCCAGCTCGTCATGAGCACAGCTCCACTGTGCAGCATGACGAGCTGGGCTCAATCACAGCTACCGCGAGTGCCGTGCATGGCCCCTCCCCCTCCCGCACCGCGGGGGAATTAGCCCCGCATGGAAGGGGTTAAGGATTTATCAGATAAGCCCAGACTTCACACCCTTTGCTATCAATGATAGAAAATATATCTTTTGATTCTACCTTATTACTCTCATGCTTAGCTTTAGGTAAACAAGCAAGTAATATCAGGAGGATATAAGGGAGGTGAGGGGCCTTCCGGTACTGTATTAAAGAACTTTGGAAATGCTCATCATCAACCTAATCTCCAATCAACCAGTATAGGGGCAACTGTTGTGCATGGTACAGGGTAAGCAACTGTTCCCATCTTCAAACAGGGTTCATCAATTAACTTACTGCCATATCTCTGAAATTTGTAGGATAAGACAGTTATGACACTTCCAAATCATATATAAAATGGGCAAAAAGAATTTACAGCCTCTCAAGACAAAATAATTACCTCCTTAAGTCAAAAAATTGATGTCTTAAACATGAAACTACAAAGCTTTTTGAACACAATAAGTGAATTAGAATAGTGAGTCTGAGAGATTGAAAACTGTAACCAGAAATCAACCTGGCAATTTTCAAACCTGACTAAGGAAGTAGAGGCTTTAAAAATGAAGCACAAAGACCTAGAATTTAAGGCTGGTTGAGATTCCAGAACAGTATGAAACCAGAGACAAAGATGAAGGTGTGAGATCTGTAATAGAGAGTTTGATTTAGAAGAATGTCTTCTGTTTTTCCAGAGAAATAGAACCATTACTATGGATCATTGTGTGCCATTCACTCCTCCTAAACCAAGGACAAGGACTTTCATAGTAAAATTTGTAGACTGTTGCGTTCAAGAAAAGATGATTTCAAGGGCAGTTGTCCAAAGATGTTTAGTGTCAGGAATGAATTCGAACTTATGAAGCATTCAGGCTTAGATGGAAAATGAAACTGGTGCTTCTTCAGTTTTAGCTACTCAAGATTCAAGCACAGATACTCAGATAGCAACCAAAAATTCTACATTCTGGTAGATTCTAAATATTTTTAGATGTGAAGCTTCTGAATGAATTCTTGGGGGAACTTAGAGGCCAGACGAAGAGCTGAATAGTCCAAGATTCTTTAGTTATCTCTGAAGAATGCGATGTTTGGGTATAGAATAGTCAAAGATGGTTTTGCTCTGCTATGTTACAAGGAATGTGGTGCAAGGTCATAGCAGAAAGCATCCTTCTTCTCCCCTTCACTTTTTTGAGAATATCTTTCACTTTTCTTTTTCCCTCTTCTCCCTTGGTGGGAAGGGAGATTTTATCCTGAATGACACAATACCAAAATGAAGCTAATATAGAATATGGCAGTGTCAGGGTAGTGCTGCATAAAGGTGCAGTGGCTTCCCTGAAACAAGTGTGGGGTTGGAGGGAGGGAGCTATAGAAGCATGGGATGGATCTGAGATTTTGTGGGGTTTGCAAGAAAAAGGATTCATTAGGAGGCAAAGGTTTGAAATCATCTGAGAATTTTCTTAGACTTCTTGGCTGCCATTTCTTTGTACATTGACTTTACTGGCCAAACTGAAAGTAGTTAGCCTGAGTGTGAACGCTTTTTAAAGTGAACTAATCAAAAGGTTGTGATGGCATAGTAGAAACATTTCAAACTTTCCATTATCTTTTACCAGGTAAATCAGTGGAAAAGAGGAAAGATCATTATATTGATTGTGGGTGGATCTCCTGGGGGGGTGGAATTCTGTTTAGCAAATACAGTTCCAATATAAAAGTCTGCCTACGATTTAGATCAATGTGATGAGCAATAGGTGTCAAATAAACAACCATTTTTATCAATGGGGGTATACTCCCCAAGTGCAGTTCCCCACCCCCCGGAAGCCCGTAACGGGCCCCCAAAGCAATTTCCATCGGCCTTTCCATGGCGGCATCGCTGCCGTGGAAAGGCCTTTGAATTTGCACATCATAATATGGATGGCGGTGCCTGCTCGGCACCGCCACCATATTATGCCCCAGATCCGCACGGCAGGCAATCGTAACGATTGCCTCCCGGAGGAAATGCGGTGGACCATCTTTCCGTCCGCGCAGCACCCCCGCCATACTAATATGGCGGGGGTAACTCAGGTACAGATGGCAGGCGGATCGCCATCATAATAGGCCCCTATATTTTAGATGCGATTAGTGGATATATTCCAAGCTAAATAATAATAGAGCGGATGGCTCATCAGTAATTCAGCAATAATATGTAGCTCATTGATAAAAATGGTTGTTTATTTGACACCTATTGCTCATCACATTGATCTCAGTCGGTCCCATTTTCCCCGCCCGCCATCGTAATGGGGCCCTTAGTTCTAGCAGAAGATTTTAATTTCTTTCCAAATGCCTTTCTGGATTAGTCAAATCTCAAAATAAGCCACATACTGTACGTACCTTCAGAGCAACAAACAAAGAGTTAGGAGTGCATCTTTAAAACAAGATAGTCTATCAGCAATGCATTTCACTTGCATCTTGTGTTGGTATATGTCAGCATCAAGCTAGATTTATTTGTGATTTCTGTGAACCTTCCTGCTGAGGTAAAGCATTTCCCTGCTTGCTCTTCTGATCATGTGACAGTTATTACAATTGTGAAATATTTTCCATTTCTTTTATATTAAACAGACATTTTGGAGATTAAGCAAAGCATTGCCTAATTCAAATCACTGTCTTTTTCACTCTCAGTATATCCAAAACAATATTGGTGTAGCATTTGCTGGGACAGGAATGTCCTCTGCATGGTCAACAGGTGTGTACCCCTGATGTGAGTGGCCCAACTCCATGATAAGCTGGTACCAGGGCATTTTGTTGGCCTAGCCGATATGCTACTCTAGTGTGTGTGCTCAGATCTTCGCCTGTCCATGAGGATTCTGAGGTTAAGAATTTTGATCTGTGATCTGGAGGGACACACCAAGCATGCTCCCTTTATTTACTCAGGATTACTGCCCATGCCCTGGGTTGATCAAATGAAATAGTGGTGGCAGCATACTCTTTTTGTTTCAACAAATCATACTGAATAGTTCTTTTTTCTTTTTTCTTGTTCAGGAGGAGTAAGGAATACTGGCCCCACTCGTGTAAACTCCTGCTTAGATGTGACACCAAGACAGTTGTGCTGTCATTCTCTGTCTGGGCTGAGAGTGTGCATGTAAGGTATGATTGGCAGCACCACTTGGTGTTGTGGTGAGACCAGCAGGATTCATTTTGAATAGCTTCTGGTTTGATATATGAAACAAGATGGAGGATGGAATACTGTTTTCCCTGATAGTAGAAGACATTGCTTGCATTCCTGGAGCTGAAAACAGGAGCCCCAGACAGGAAGAGGGATACAAGGATACTGTTGGAAATTCTTTGAGGACCTCTAAGCAGATGGTTGCCAATTAATCCTTCCTGAGCACTCACATTTGGTTGATGGTAGGGGAGTTGGGGTGATTCAGCAGATTCTGTTGTTCTGAGTGAGTATTATGAGTGAGGAAGTTTTGAGGCAAGGCTATGCTACCTAAGGAAGGTGGAAGACAGGCCATTGCAGTCTTCAAACTTCAATGTGTCGATATTTTGGATACTCCTTCTTGAAGCCTGCATCATCACAAGAAAATTAAATTTAAAATGGATCTACTCCCAACTGGTTACTGGACTTTAGACAAGGGAACAACATCCCCTGACTGGACAATGAGAAAGAAGTCTGAACACAAACGATTATACTTTGTTCTAGAAAAGAAAATTCTTCTTGAACAAGAAATTGAAACCCCTGCAGAGTACTTGAAGAGCTGCTGTGAAGGAAGGCTGGTGTTTGCATGACATCCAGTTTCCCACAGCTGTGGGGACAATATCCCGAAGGCTGCACAACTGGTTGGAAACAATGCGGCTCTAACTAGCACCTAAAAGCCTGACTGCCTGCTCTGAGATAAAAGGAGAGTGCCTAGCCCTGCAGGAGGATAGACTTGCACTGAGTATATCACCAGCGCCGACCCAAGCTGAGAGGGGTTACCCATACTCCAAGCATGTTTCATGTGACAAAGTATTTGGAAGCATTGATGAAGCCTGAATAACTGTGTGCCATCCAGTAATTCCCACAGCCTCATGAGGAACCTGTTTTGTTGATGCCCTGAGGGGCTGTGTGACCTACAAAGCGGCGGGCACCACCATAGAGAGCAAACCCCTGCCCCATGGCCTGGAGGCCGCAACCGCTTAATACGTGGCCACTACCAAGTCCGGCCATAATGATTGTGTTCTAAGGCATACAAAAAAGTGATGGATGTATTGCTTGAAATAATCTCAGCCACTGGCAAGTACTCTGGCAGCTTCTCAATCCATCGTTATTTTGCACACCATGCCGCCTCAGTGGACCCAGCCATATGCAAATCAGTCTTTACCCTTCTCCAATGGGAACAGTCCAGCCAAACTGCTAGGCTCTCCATGAACCAGAACTCAAGCAACCTAAGACTGGTTTCACCCTTTTTAGTGCTTACCAGCCAGTTATAGCTTGACTCCAGTGACAATGTGTGCATGGTACACTTGGGGCCACACACTAAAGTATACAAAAAAGTTATTTATAGAGTGCTTAAATTATTCTCAGCCACTAGTAAATACTTGGGGCCGCCTCCCAGTTCATCATCATTGTTTTGCACACCATGCCAGCTAAATACTAATCAGTCTTCACCTTGCTCCAATGTAAACAGTCCAGCTGAATCTGCCAGGTCAGTCCCTCCCTGAAGCAGAACCCAAGCAACCCACGACCGGTTTCACCCTAGATAGGACTCATCGGCAACGTACAGCTTGACTTCTAGTGACAAAGTGTGCACGGGAACCACGTCTGGGCAGACCTGTCCCACTTAGGGCAACACACACTAAAGTATACCAAACATTTGGTGGATAGAATGCTTGAATTAGTCACTGGCAAAGATTGGGCCACATCCCAGTTCACTGCTCTTTTGCACACCATGCCACCTTAGGTTGGACCCAGCTATATGCAAATCAGTCTTGACTCTGCTCCAATGGGAACAGTCTAGTACAAACTGCAAGGACAGGTCCTTCCAGAATCTAAACCAAAGCAACTCAGGACCGGCTTCGCCCTAATAAGGGGCTCAGCAGCCAGGTATAGCTTGGCTCCAGTGACAAAGTGTCATCTGAGGAAAGAAGGTATGGAGCTGCACTATCCCCAATTTGAAAGAAAGGTTGAATCCCACAGGGGAGTTGCACAAGTGCCTTATTAACAATGGCGCAAACCTAGCTGACTGACCCATAGGAACGGGGGAGGGATGCGCCCGTCAGAGAGAACTCGGGAGTGGGAATAATCAAATGCCACAAAAAGGGAGAAAAACATAAACAAGCACCAACCAAAGAAGAAGGAACACTCAAAAACAGGCATATGGACTATTAATTAAAATGGCACTAATCTCACTTTTGAAAATTAACACAGTCTAACACACAAATGTGATGAGAGGAAATCACTGACATAATATCGAAAGACACAATATCGACCTATCATATTATTGACACAAAAATATCGATTACAGTAATATCGACATCCTATACTTATTTTAAAAATACACTAATATCGACACCAAAATATTGTCATACACTTACATCGATATCAGTATTATCGAACACAGAAATATAGCTATCAAAAATATCGAACATGTTTAAAAAGATGCAAGATGTCAATAATATCGAAATAACAACAATAAAGACACCAATAATATCGTTATAAAATAATATCAACATATTAAAAACAGTTATAAACATACAAAACTTAACCCAAATAATACAAATGTATCAATAAACATACACTACAAACAAAATAAATCAAATATAACCTGTTTTAAAAATATTTAAATATATTATCATAAAATATATTAAAAACACACTATTAATAACTATATAAATATTCTACCTAAATAAAAGGCACATATTATTTAACATCTAAAACAATATAATTCACATTTAATAGATTAAACCAGCAAAAAAGAAAAATGTAATAACTCAATCTTAATTAGCGTTTCCAAATATGGAAAGCAACGACCAAAACAATTAAAACAATAAATGACAACCAATGAAACACACACACTATTAAAATAAACCAATGAAATTAAACAAACTATTAATTAAACACTATATAAACACACAAAAATTCATCTGTATTTTACACCTCAAACCAAAAGAAACAAAAAGACGAAACTCTGCTGGATTGCTACCAGAACACAGGACTACATTAAAGAAAGCTCTATTTCCTACTCCAAAAAGTAAGTAAAATTACTTTTATAATCTGATGGTACTGCTAATCTTCTAAAACAACTATTTTTACTGACAAAATAATTAATATATATTTTTAAACGTATGTCTCCTCTACAGATAATTCTGAAAACATCCAAAATACCTACAGAAACCTGTGAAAAATCGACTTGGAAATAAAGTAAGTATCAAACTAAATTAAAATAAAACAATTAGCTAAAATACCCAACCAAACTCCAACTTTATCCCAACTTCCCCACTTCATACACAGTTAAACAAAATTATTAAAATTACTTTTTTGCACCAACAGAAATATCAGCAGCAAAACTGAAATCAAACAGCAAAGAAAGCGCATCAGCATTGAAAATGACTTCAAATTCAACATTGTAAGTATATAAATGACAATGTATATATCTAAAAAAATAAGACAGCGCAATAATATTTTTAGTAATTTTTATATACATTTTTCTTAGCATTTGAAACATCACAATGACTGAAGGCGCCCAATTCATAACTTCACAAAAAGGAAAATTTTTACTATGTTATATGAGGGTATGTGTATACCAAGAAAAGCAAACTGGGCTGAGAGTAAACTGGAAATGTAGTAAATACTATTCGAATAAATGTTATGGGAGGGCTACAACTAAGGAAACAACTGTACTGTATGTGAGGGAGCATAACCACCCCCCTAACGTTACTGAAATTGAGGTTAGAAAAGTCTACCACAGAAATACTTAGGAAATGCTCCCCAAAATACCACAACAAGCTACTGGCCATATGCCCTCAATATCTTCCCTAAAAGAACAATAGATAGAACTAAAAAGCTACTACCACCACCACACCTGTCCCCAAAACATTTGAAGAAATAGAAATCTCCCCAGAACTCTCAATTACACATAATGAAGAACAATTTCTTCTTTATGATAACAAATAAAAGGATAAAAGAATAATTATTTTTGCAACTGCTAACAATTTACTAAAACTCCAACAGTCTGAAACTTGGATGATGGACGGGACTTTTAAAATATGTCCCAAACCATTTTATCAGTTATATACTGCCCATGCACAATACCAAAATACAAACATCCCTTTTCTATGTGCTTTATTACCAAATAAGCAAAACTCCACCTATATTGAACTACTATACAAAATTAAACAGGAAACCAATAATTGCTTCCCCCAAAAAATAATCATTGATTTTGAGCAGGCAATGATAAATGCAATACTAAAAACCTACCCTCACACAGCAATTCAGGGTTGCTACTATCATTTTAATCAATGTATTTGGAGACACCTCCAAAAATCCACACTAAGGGGTCGATTATGATGGCGGACGGAAAAGCATTCCGACCGCCGTGGTAGCGGAAAATAACCATCCGCATGTACAGCGGCAAAACCGGTGGTCAGATTAGGATGCACTGCTAGAAAAAATCTGACCGCGGCGGACGGATTCCACAAAACTCTGCCGAGAACGGCAGGAAAAGCTAAAATCCGTCCGGCGGACGGAATTGCGCGGAAAGACCCAAATACGCCGATCGACCTACTGAAATTATGATACGATGGTGGAGCCAGCGGAACGATCAGTTGTTCCTGACTGCCGCGATCGCACGAAATGATGAATGGTAGAGCCAGCGGAAGGACCATTGCATTCAGACTGCTGCGGTCGCGCGGAAAGAGGAATGGTGGTCGAAAGCAATCACACAACAAGGCTACCAAGTGTGGCTGTTTTACTGGCGCTGCCTCCAAAAACATCTAACACACCCCAATGACACATCCCCATGGCAAGAACAACTGCACAACTCCAGAACTGAAGGGCCCAACACCACAGCACAAAGGAGAGGCAAATCAGCACACATCACACCATCACAACCACCCACACACCACACACATCTCCACCACCACCTTCACACTTGCACTTTTCAACCATTTGCACATCGCACACCATGGCACAGAAGAAAAATGCCCAAATTCATTGGCAATGAGTTGTCAGTCATGGTAGATGAGATAATCAGAGTAGAACCACATTTGTTTGGAAGAATGGTCCAACAGACACCAGTAGCCAGAAAAAAATCAAATGTGGGAAAGGATAGTCAACAAAGTCAATGCAGTAGGGACCACCCTGCGCACCCTGCGTGACATCAAGAAGAGGTGGCATGACCACAAGAGAAGGGTGAATAAGCGTGCAAACAAGAACCATGAGCTGGCTCAGAGGACTGGCGGTGGCCCTCCCATTCCACCACTAACATTCACCGAATGGGAGGAGAAGGTGCTTGCCATACTGCATCCAGAGAGTCTCACAGGAATACCCGGGGGAGTAGAGGCTGGTAAGTACCAACAAATGTCTCCCATTACACTGCTATGTACTGTCTTGCACAACTAGAAAGCTACACTTCCTAGACTTAAATGCACTTACGTACAACACACTCTTCCCAACACATGTCTCACATATCTAACATTTCCTTCCTCTGAATCACCTCAAAGGTAGCTAGCAATATTTCCATGGGGGCATGTGTACAGGCAGCCAGCACTACAACTCCCACTAAGGCACCCTTGTCCCACAGCAGAGCAGGATGGAGCACTCCCCACACCCAGAACCATGTGGCAACCATTTCATTGCACTCCTCAAACTTACAGGTAGGTAGCCTTCTCATGTTCTCTTATCCCACAGCTGAGCAGGATGGAGAACTCCCCACACACTGAACCATGTGGCAGCCATTTCATTGCACTCCTCAAACTTACAGGTAGGTAGCCATCTTAACATCGAGGGGTGTTTGTGGGTAGGAAGCCAGCACTACAACTCCCACCAGGCACCCTTGTCCCACAGCTGAGCAGGATGGAACACTCCCCACATCCTAAACCATGTGGCAGCCATTTCATTGCACTCCTAAAACTTACAGGTAGGTAGCCATCTTAACAGGGAGGGGATTTGTAGGTAGGAAACCAGCACTACAACTCCCACCAGGCCCCCTTGTCCCACAGCTGAGCAGAATGGAACACCATACACACCCTGAGCCATGTGGCAGCCATTTCATTGAACTCCTCAAACTTACAGGTAGGTAGCCATCTTAACAGGTAGAGGTGTTTTTCGGTAGGAAGCCAGCACCACAAATCCCACCAGGCCCCCTTGTCCCACAGTTGAGCAGGATGGAAAACTCACCACACCCTGAACCATGTTGCAGCCATTTCATTGCGCTCCTCAAACTTACAGGTAGGTAGCCATCTTAACAGGGAGGGATGTTTGTGGGTAGGAAGCCATCACTACAACTCCCACCAGGCACCCTGGTCCCACAGCTGAGCAGGATGGAACACTCCCCACACCCAAAACCATGTGGCAGCCATTTCATTGTTCTCATCAAACTTACAGGTAGGTAACCATTTTAACAGGGAGGGGGGTTTGTGGGTAAGAAGCCAGTCGTACAACTTCCACCAGGTTCCCTTGTCCCACAGCTGAGCAGGATGGAGCACTCCCCACACCCAGAACCATGTGGCAACCATTTCATTGCACTCCTCAAACTTACAGGTAGGTAGCCTTCTCATGCTTTATTGTCCCACAGCTGAGCAGGATGGAACACTCCCCCACCCAGAAACATGTGGCAGCCATTTCATTGCTCTCATCAAACTTACAGGTAGGTAGCCTTCTCATGCTCTCTTATCCCACAGCTGAGCAGGATGGAGCACTCCCCCTACCCAGAAACATGTGGCAGCCATTTCATTGCTCTCATCAAACTTACAGGTAGGTAGCCTTCTCATGCTCTCTTGTCCCACAGCTGAACAAGATGGAGCACTCCCCCACCCAGAAACATGTGGCAGCCATTTCATTGCTCTCATCAAACTTACAGGTAGGTAGCCTTCTTATGCTCTCTTGTCCCACAGCTGAGGAGGATGGAGCACTCCCCCACCCAGAAACATGTGGCAGCCATTTCATTGCTCTCATCAAACTTACAAGAAGGTAGCCTTCTCATGCTCACTTGTCCCACAGCTGAGCAGGATGGAGCGCTCCCCCATTCAGAACCATGTGGCAGCCATTTCCCTCTACTGTGTCACCAAACAGGAAGGTAGTCAGTGCATCCACCCTGCCATGCTTATCAAAATGCATGGAGCTATATGACCACACCAGCCCTCACATGTCAGTCAACTTGGCATAGATCCAAAATTTACATCCAGTGTGCAGACAGCTAAGTGCATGTAACTGTCACAGAAATTAAAGTTTGACTCACCAAGTCACATGTGAAAGAAATTCAGGGCCCAATCATGCACAGAATGCAATGTGTAAGTGCCATGGAGACCCATATGAACACAAGACATGCATGGTCAATCTGACAAACAAAGTAAAGGACATGATATGAAAAAGGTATGTATAACATTCTAATGGCTAGTTCTTGCTTAGCTGAAACTGATTCCATGAAGAGTAAACAAAAAGACACATTATCAAAAGTTGATGTGCCATAAGTTGATAGATGATGACATTTCCTTGTAATCACACAATCTGTACGTGGCACATGGTTTCAATTGACATGTCACACTATGGACAAGTAATATATATACCTCAACATCATGTCATGATGCTCCTTATCTTTAGCCATACCAAGTGATTGCAATGTAAAGTGTTTGGTGTATCAAATGTAACATCCAAAGTCTAACACCAAGCTTGTGGAGTGCACTTCAATGACATTTTAACCTCTGTTCAACAGGAGCTCCACAAGCAACTGCAGCAGAAAACTCTACCAACCTACAGAGCCTGCCCCCCCCCCGGAAAGTGAACTCTCTGATGCAGTCTCCCTACGTTTCTCAGATGAGGAGCAACAACCTGGCCCCTCAGGCCTGCCAGGGCGCACTACGTCTCAGGGCCTCATTGTCCCCACCACCACCACCACCACAGCAACAACAACAGCGCTGACCCCTGCTACAACGACCTGCGCGGCAGCCACTTCCACCATCACCACTGCTGCCTGCAACACTCTCCCTGCCTCAGTGGTTACCAACACCACCACACAATCCGAGGATGCCAGGGAGAGTGTGCAGGTGCGTCGAGTCCCAACGCCACAGGTCCATGTCAGCAGGGCAAGTGGTAGGGCTACTAGGGGACAATCACAGGAGGACACTGAGACTGAAGCTCTGGCCACCATCACAAGAGTCCTTGGGGCATATGAACAGAACCACGGACAGATGGGCCATGTTGTGGAAGAAAGTGCGTGAGCTCCGCCTTCTGCTGAGGTCCATGGACACACGTATGGGCCAACTTGTGGACCTCATGGGCCAGCTTGTGGGTGTTCTGAGGGACTGACATGCGGCTCAAATGATGGCTCAACCCCCCTCCAGTGGCCCGCATGCTGATACTCCCACCACCTCAGCTGCCGCCACAGAGAGGGGTGAGCTGCAACCAAATGACTCCTCAGACACCGCTGAGCCTGCAGGAGAGGCCCCCCCTGCCAAATGCAGGAGGGGACGTCCGAGAAACACCACGGGAGGATCACGTGGGAATGGCCCATACACCAATGCACCATACAAAGGCAAGTCGCTGAGCCAGCCATGATGGCACTTATGTTGCCCTTGACATTGACTTTGTTAACTTTCCTTACACACATTGCCATGTTGATGGCAGGAGTCTGTTGGACTGTGTGACTACATCAATGTGGTGACTACTCTATTTGTCTCATTTACAATCACTGACAACTCATAAATTCACTTTGCACAATTTTAAAAACAATCACTTCTCTTTCACAAATACTTATTGTAAATAAACACTCCTTACACACCTATGTCTTTGTGTCAGCTCCATGTTTATCACAGTATGTACAATGTCAACTCAGATTCCAATGTACCACAAGCTCTGATTATGACGAGGCATTGATAGGGTGAAGAAACCTAGAAAGACACAAAACAATGTCATTTACTTGTCAGGTGATGCCATTACAGCTAAAACACACCACTAGTCATCAACGTACAAAAACAAGCACACATAACAATTAGCAATAACATCAACATAGACATGAGGTACGTTGAAAACAATACCCTGTGCCACACACATCAGCCATTAGCACGGAGCCAACAACAGCCAGCAGTCAAAAAGCTCAGTCACCTAGATGTGAGATACACAGACCAATTTGAAATATAAACAGTAGCTGAGAACAGCATGTCACACATACAGCACACTACTTGACTCTGCATACTCACCAACAAGCCACGCACGCTCCGGATGCAGATTTGTCATCAATTGTGGGATGATGCTGTTACGCATTATGTAGGAGTTGTGCTGAACTGGGAAATTTGGCACAGACATGGGAGATACTCATATCCGCTTGGCATACCACTTGCACATTAATCGAAAGGAAATGCTTCCTGTTACGGTAAATGTGCTCATGTGCCACTGTGGTGGAACTAGGCCAACATGTGTGCAGTCAATGGCTCCAACAACATTAGATATGTGTCCAAGATCATAAATATCACCCTTCACATCTGCCAATTCATGTCTCCTTGGAAAGTGGATGTAGCGGTCCTTGTAGGGTCAACAATGCGGACAGGACATCACATAGCACCATGCTGAACATAGCTTGAGACTTCCTCACGGCGATGGCCACCGTGTACTGAAACGAACCAGTGGCAAAGAAATGCAGGGCCGCCATCACCTTAACTGTTGGCGTCAAAGCAGTCGGATAGGCTCTGTGAGGCCTCAGATGGGGCTCCAACTGACCACAAAGGTCTTGAAGGGTAAGGCGATCCAGATGGAATTTCCTTATGATGTCCTCATCCTCCATGTTCGCCAGCACTGGGAACGGCCGATGCACATTTGGCCGTCTCCTACATAATATGAAAGAGGACACCTGTAATTTGAATTACCAAATGAGATGTGTCAAACATATTACATATTGACTGACACTGCGCCAACATTGACTGGACTGTAACAGCTTAATGCACAAGTCACAGGCAGAGACACCTTGATCTCATGTAGTCATACATGTGGTCAGTATGTACATACTGACTACTTCCAAAACATAATCTGACTATGTGAATGGTAAATGGTACACTCCTACATCTTGTGTCACCAGCCCTGGGTGGAGGTGAGACAGCACATGTGGCAAACAGCAACACAGCTGACTTCTACGCAGCTGCTGTACCTGCCACACCTTCTTGCTTAAGTCACACAGAGCACAACTTTTCTACACAATGAGCTCAGTGTGTGTAAGCTGATCAACTATCAAAGTGAATACAGCAATGTACACAGTGAAATAGACACATCATGTGGTCAGTCCATCATTACTGTGGGTTGATTTGCCATCTCACACATTGACATGTTCACAAATATGAGACTCCATTACACAACCAAATCTGTGAACATGCACACAAATATCATATGTGACATGTGAGTAAGTACATGACAATGCATGTAATCAGGTGCACTGACATGGCATGTGTAGGCATCAGTGAGTTAAATGTCACAGTTGCATTTAACTTTGTGAACAGGTGCCAGAATACATTGTTAAGTTATAGTGTTCAATGATGAAATTTGGCTAGTGCCAATGCAATAGCACAATGTGTCCATAGGTGCAGTAGGCGTGCTCCGCCACCTCGATCACGGTCATTGGCCACAACTGAAATATGGCAATTTGCGGTAGGAACCACCTGGCCCCCGCGGTGTGACACCACCAATGCCCATGCCTTTGCAGCCAATGGGAACCACGATCGCGGTAGTGCTATACAATTTTGAAACCCACGGGAAGCATGCTCTGCCACCGCGGGCCCGGTCATTGGATATAATTGAAAAATGCCAAATTGCGGTAGAGACCGCCTGGACCCCATGGTGTGACACCGCCAATGCCCATGCCATTGCAGCCAATGGGAACGCGATCGCGGTGGTGCTATACAATTTTGAAACCTGCGGCAGGAGTGCTCCGCCACCGCAGGCCCGGTAATTGGATATAATTGAAAAATGCCAAATTGCGGTAGAGACCGCCTGGACCCCGCGGTGTGACACCGTCAATGCCCATGCCATTACACCCAATGGAAACCGCGATCGCGGTAGTGCTATACAATTTTGAAACTCGTGGTAGGCGTGCTCCGCTACCGCGGTAACGGTTATTGGATACAATTGAAAAATGCAAACCAGGCAGACCAATTGCAGCAGCAGAGTACCACTGAAACAACCCCAGGGGCCTATAAATGTCTGTGAGAGAGCCACACATGCCACTTGCATTCAGACATTGCTGCCTGCCATTCATCACCACCAACTGCTGCTGTTCCTGTATTCTGGACCCAGTGATGGCAACAACTGAGAACATCTGGGCCCGTCCCTTCACCACAGAGGAGCTTGAGGTCCTGGTGGACGAGGTCCTTGCACAGTATGGGTGGCTATATGGTGCCCCAGATGTACTGGTAAGTGTCTGAGTAAAAGTTTGAGAGTGCTCAGAATGCTCACATGATGTTGCTCTGCAGTAGTCAAGTCAATGTGCATGCATCCATATTTTTCCTATAGCATGCTCCATACATGGTCTATTAAGAATTGCATTTGAGTATGTGGGGAGTATGGCAACATGGACATTTCTACAGCCCTTCTTCAGCAAAAAATAACGTTGCTCTGAGACTGATAATGTAAATATGTGATACATTGCCTACCATGCTGACTTCATGTCAATGGGGTGTGTAGCCTTATTTCCACAGATCCATGACTGCATTGAAGGGTGGGAGTGACATACTGTGGTTTTGCAGCCATACAGTTACAATCCTGGTTTGAGACACTCGAAGTTTGAACAAACATTGCCTGTGCTATGTGATATCATAGTCCATTAAGTGTTCAGAAGCTCATTTGTGACATTTCAAATGTATTTTGGCCAGAGGGTACTGAATAACATGTGTACATTTTTCAAATTGACCTGGAATACAATGCCTGAGTGTAACTCTCTTGTTGGTAATTCACCTATGACACATCAGATAAATGGGAGTTGGAGATGTCATCCTTCCATTTATTCCATGATGTATTCAGTCTTGCATGTGTAGGCACTGTTTATCCTCTCATATTGTACATGCATGTGATTTCTCTGATGGGCCACGTTTAACCTCAGTGTGAGGCCCTCTGGCCTGCACAGAAACTGCCCAATGTTACAAGGACCCATTACTAAAAGGACTGAGTGAATCATATGTGTTGTCCACCACCCTGTTTCTCAATGAGCTATCTTAGGCCTGAGGATTGCACCTTGTGAGAAGACTGTGAGAATGTAAGATCATGGCCCTAAATGTGACCACCATGATTCATGTAGCCATGCACTGGTCAAGTACATTAAGGGGTATGTAGTGTTGGACACAGTGAGTCTGCCACAACACATCATTTCCAATGTATTGTATGTCATGCTCACTCGCATACTGCATCACAGATGAGGGCCATTTTCACATTGGTTGTTGTGCTGGCACTCTGCATGTGTATGAGATGGCCATGTAGTGTGTCCATCAGCATACATGTATGAATTTCTATGAGATTATTTGATCCAAGTGTACTATGTGTCATGTTGTATGGCCTCAGCTCAACATTTATGTATTAGTGTGCTATGTATTTTCATGCTCCTGTACTGACACACAGTGGTACACAACACAGTGTCACTGAAACTTCCTCTTCTTGTCTCCCATGCCTGCAGTTTAAGGTACATCAGCGTAAGGCGATATGGAGGGCCATAGCACGCAAGGTGCGGGCTCTGGGTGTCTCCAACCGACGGCATACACACTGCCACAAGAGGTGGGATGACAGCTGCCGGCTGGAGCAAAAACGTGGCACAGATGATGCTGGGGGTGCTCCCTCAGAGTGGCAGGTTGGTGCGCCGGAGCATGGTACCACGAATGGCCCGCATCTTGGCAGTGACACAGCCAGAGCTGGATGGACGCTTGAGGGCCCATCAGCAGCAAATTGGGGGTGAGTATTGTGCAAAGTGTGACTTTGGGTGTGAGTGACTGCATGAATCCAAACCCTGAGCCAGTGCAGAGCTCTGTGATGTCTCTAGTGTGTTGCAATGGCTTCTAAGTGGCCTCAGTGTTGAGTGCAGCTGTTATGCATTTGTACAACATTTTGTTTCTCATGTGTTTAAACCCATGACCCTTGTCACATAACATCAGCTTGGCATTTTTTCATCTCACATTGTATAAATGTTGTCAGAACTGAGACCTTCCTACACAGGATAATCCATTGTGTGAAGTGGGTAGCCCAGTACACTTATCAGACTTGTGTGCGCTGTGTGGCTAGCTCAATAGTGTGCTCATGTGATGATGTGTCAGTGGCTACAGACATGCACAGATGTGGACTCAGGGAGCAGTGAGTTGGTACGGGTCACGCCTGTCCCTTGGGTCCCTTTTTTCACAATCTTTTAGAGAACAGCACCATTGTGAAGTATAGTAGCCCAATATCAGCAGCATGGCATACCATGGTGTACTTACCTGCAATAGTGACAGCAAGTGCACACAGGTGCTGAAAGGGTAGATGGTGATGATTGCAGTGATGCATTAGCTAATTTACCTTTGCCATTTGTGCACATGGCAACATGACTGGGATGTGTTTCAAATGCAATGTAGCAGAACCTGGCTATTGCAAAATAGTTTAGGCACTATGGAGTGTCAGTCGTCAGTATGTGTGCATTGTGGACGGGTATCCTTGTGCATCAGTGCATGGTTAAGTTGTGGCTAATGCTTTTACTCAGTGTGTGACTTATTGGCACATTGATGTGTCCTCAATGTCATCAGTCAGCACAACATATGGATGTCATATGCCAGGCCCTAGGTATTGTCACACATTAGCTGTCCTTATGGAGTCCACCAACTTCATCATCAACAGTAGACAGAATCCTGCCTTGGATCAATGAGGGACTGTCAGGGACTTGTGGACATATTGGTATGTGACATATCACAACCTATGAAGGCCTTGCATTCACTTCACATTCTCATGCTTAAGTGCTTTGTGTTTGTGACTACATTGTGCAATGGTGCTCATTGCCACTTCATTGACAGATAAGATGTGGCCTTGTGACATATGCTGCAGTGTGAGTGTCATAGACATCAACAGGCAGTGATCAGCAGTGAGCATCATGTTTGTGTGAATTCATAGATGTGTGCTGTGCTGACACCAATATACAACTGTAGTTGTGCTTAGAAGCCCAACATGGTGGATGTCAGGGAGCTTGTAGCCCTTGCAAAGGACATATTGTAGTTTGTATCTGTGGTGTTCCCTTAAAGAGACTCCATATGTGACAGAGACAACATGGTTTGATGTATAGCTATCTCACCTACAGGCAAGTAGGTATGCTTACAGACAATAGCATGTGTGGTTACAGGGAGGCACAGGCCCAGCTATTTGGCTGTGTCTATGCCACATGGAGCATTACTATCAACAATGCATGTTTCCATGCATCATCTGATGATTGCATAAATGTAGCATATGCTGAATGTACATGGAGGAGTTCAACATTGGTGTGTCATTTTAAAGTTTGGTGTTTTGCTGGCATATGATGTTTGTGAGTATGGCACTATACTGACCCTATGTCTCTGTCTCTTGCAGCATCTACCAAGGGCAGGGAAGGACGGGGGACTGACACCGGTGTGGAAGCTACTGGCATGACTGCTACACTTGAGTTCAGTGACACGGATGGGACCAGTGCCTCGGAGGGGGACAGGAGTGTCCTTGATGATTCCCACCCGGAAACACCAACTTCCACATCTTCAAACTCCAGCAGTGACTCCTCGGTGTTGGCGGGCACAGGATGTTCAAGATCTGCATCTTCTTCCACCACACCTCGTCCAGTGCCCACCCTCCCAGATGCTCCCCCAAGTGCTGTCCGTGCATACAGCCCTAGGAAGGGTAGAGTCTCCTTCCCCCAGACACCGCTGCCCCTGCCCCTGTCTCCCCTGCTGCCCTCAGTGTGGAGGCGGTAGACATGTTGCGCCAGCTGTGTGTGGATCAGAATGCTCTCCTGAATGCCTTCTAGGATCATGACAAGAAGTTGGCACAGGTTGTTGCGTTCATGGAGGGCATTCATTCGGATGTGGGTGGCCTACACCGAACTGTCCAGTCTTTGTCCTCCACAGTGACGGCAGCCATTCAGCAGTCCCAAGCTCCCAGTCCAGCTCCTGTCCCATCAGCAACCACCCTGCCCGTGGCACCACCTGATGAGAGTGCAAACATGCCAGAGCCCTCAGGCACCCAGTCATCCACACGCAGCACACAACATCAGCACTCTAAGCATACCAGACCACAGACACCATCACCACAACACAAAACGGGCATACTTGAGCGCAAAACAAAAAGCCCATCACATGACACTCAGGGACATAGGGCAAAGACGCATGCATCCACATTACCTGCGTCAAAATCATCACCATCCAAGGGCACTCCCATCCCCACACCTGATCCCAAAGACACACAAACACTTTCCCTATCTGATGTGAACCTGGTGCCTGCCACAACAAAGTCGAAAGACATTCAGAAGGCAGATTCACCCAAAACTTCAACTCCCACCCACACCCGTGTTAAGCAGGGACAAGAGAGCAAAGTGGAGGCTTTAGCTCAGAAATAGGGGATGCAGGGGAAAAAACAAGGTCACACCCAGCGTACCACCAGGTCCAGCAAATCACCACATGGAGAGGCACCTGCACCTGCTACACCTTTGGGTAAGGGTGAGGCTGTTGTGCCCACCTCACTTCCCACTCTGGCCAAGACACTTGTGGGATATCGGATCCCCAAACAGTTGAGACCCAGCCCTCAACATTCCCCCTCAGCCACTGAGCCTCCACACAGCATGTCACCACCTCCACGTACCACCACTCCACCTGGTCCAAGCAGCCCTCAGGCTCCCACAACCACGGATCCCTCTACCTCATCCAGTTCTCTCCCTCCCAGGTCCAGTCCTCCAACTGGCCCTGACAATCAGCCACCTCCCAGTTCAACTTAAAGCCAAAGTTGAAGACAAGTCCCCCTTCCCACACCATTTCTCCCTCAGCGGTGCCTGGACTGCCCATTCGAAGCCCTGACCTGTGGTGATTCCCATGGCAGTGGACTGTGTTACACATTTCAGTTGCAAGTTCTCATGCACACATGTGCGGACTAGAAATTTGTACTGTCCAATGGCCTTGATGTTTTGCACTTTTGATGCCCATTTCCTGTGCAAGTTCTCATGCACACATGTGCGGACTAGAAATTTGTACTGGCCAATGGCCTTGATGTTTTGCACTTTTGATGCCCATTTCCTGTACAAGTTCTCTGCACACATGTGCGGACTAGAAATTTGGTCTGGCCAATGGCCTTTATGTTTTGCACTTTTGATGCCCATTTCCTGTTCAAGTTCTCATGCACACATGTGCGGAATAGAAATTTGGACAGGCCAATGGCCTTTATGTTTTGCACTTTTGATGCCTATCCGGAGATTATGTTATAAAGACTGTTACTCATGTTGTCTGCTTTGTCCCTGCCCTTGCTTAATAGAAAGTTTAATGTATGGGTATATGCTCATGTGACACATGCTCTGTATGCCACATTCACATTGACAATAACTTGATTTACTTTTTCAGAGGTTGCCAGAGGTTACAGGCACTTTGTGCTTCTTGACTCTGAGGCTTGAGGGTGCAATGATGGTTGTTTGTGATGATCTACTCTTATCCTAATCATTCTATTGTCAGTTTTGCAAAATTGTAGACATGCCATATTAGGATGCAGTACCACAAAAGAAGTGAATTCTATCCACAGGATAACTTTCCGGGTGGGCATGGTCTGTCATATCTGTGGGATCTTTCTTGAAGTGTGAACAGCAGTGTAGGTGTGTAGTCATCTTGTGTAGGTCTGTCTTCATAGTCACATGGGTACATTTGAATGTGTGCACTTGAGTTGTCACACAGTGGGATTGGACTGTCATTGTCAGAAGTGTTGAGGTGTATGTGCCCCTGCACATGACACCTACACACATGTATGATCCAGGTAATGAGTGCCTGTTTGTTTACATTATCAGACATGTGCTTCAGATTGTGTGCACATGTAGGAGTTGTAGGTTGAGCACTGTACAGTGTGTCTGTGTGACCTTGCAATCCTGGGGTACACCTACTTGTTGTCACTGTCAGTTTTGAGTATGCAGAGTGTGTCACTGCAATGTCTGTGTTGTGTTTTGTTGATCAGCCATGGGTCTTGTTTAAGTTTGTGCTCACTGTTCCGACCTGCTCAGCCACACTGACATTGTATGTGGCTTTTCTCATACATTGCTGTCACTTGACACATTTTTGGGACAAGTATAGTATGTGGTATGAAGAGTCATACCAGCCCCTATAGGTGCTTTTGATGCCTACACATTGTGAATTACTCCTCTATGTGTTTTTGCACTGTACACTCTCACCTGTCCAATACTGATGTACACACCACTTCCAGTCTCATGTCTTCCACCCCATGCCTTGCCAGTGTGTGATCCTCCCCACCACTTCATAGTGTGCCACTATACTGTGGGAGGATGATCTGTGTACAGGACCAATGTGCCACTCGGGACATTAGCACAATTTGTTATGTGGTATTTTCTTCTACTTGATTGCAGTCATGGTTGCTCATGTGCAGTGCATATGTTTGAGCAGCACAGTCCTCTAGTCATGTTGGATGCATCTGGGTTTTCCTGAGTTGTGTAGCTGCTGGGGTGATGGCTAAGGTGTATGTCTGTTTGCTGAGGTACTGCTACCCTTCCTGAGTGTGATGTGATCTGTGGCCTGTGAAGATTTGTGGTGTGGAAGTTCATGGTGGAGCACTCAGATATGTGTGATACTTGTTTTGTTGGTGTTCACACACTGCTTACAGTGTATGCACTGCTGTCAGTGTATGTTGCCTTGTACTTGCCTGGTGTGCATCCCCCTGATGTCCAGCTGAGTTTGCTATGTGATGAATTGGTATGTGCATATGTTGTGTTTTTGTTGTTGATGGATGCAGTGTTTGGCCTGTGTTGGCTCTTTCTACTGACAGGTGCATGTGTGTGTGATGTTCTATTTGCATGACATTGTGTCTGAGTAGTTTGTGGATTGTAATTCATTCAGATGTGTATTGAATTTGTAGTGTGCATTTCTTGTGTGAATGTCACATGCAGTAATGTGGATTATTGTTCATGAGCTTCTTTTGAGTGCCCATTTGTGATATGTCCTCCTATATTTGACCTGTCACATGTCAGGAGTGTGCATGTGCATGCTTGTGCTACACATTAACACCATGCTCACTTGATAACTGGTGTAGTGTGTATGTCTGTGTTAGCAGATTTGTTGTATTGATCACATTTAGGGTTCATGATTGGCATTTGATAATGCAATTTGTATTTGGGTAGGGGTATGGTGTCTGTGCAATTGTCCAGAGTGAAAATGTTGTGTATTCCTGTTCTATCTAGGGTCACATTGCCTATCCACTGTTTGACTGCACATGGCTGAGCTTGTTGGACTTCTTTGGATGTTTGTGAGATTTGTGTTTGGCTACTGGGTTTGATCAGCATTGGTTCAGACATCCCTGAGTGGGATTCTGACATTTGTAGATACACACCAGGGTGTGTTATTGGTTATCAGGAAACTCACAGGACTTTATTTGCACCTTTATCTGTGTTTCTTACAGATGTTGAGTAGTGCAGGTGTGAGATAGGTAGAAGAGGGGTATGTGTGAAGGTCCTACTTGGGTTTGACAGTCAGGGAGTGTGACAATGAGCCATGTGTGTTGTGCTGGTGGCATACACATGTCATGGTAGTTGACACAGATGTGTGGCTGGGCACTGTATGGCTTTTGACACTTCCTATCATTACTGGGCCAATGCATAGCTTGCATTGCTGTATCCCAGAGATATTGCACAGATGTTACTTTAGTTTAATTTCAACCACTGTGCCACCCATGTCTGATTTGATGGCCTAAGGGTAGTGTGATATGTCCCTCCTCTTGCATGTCATGTACAAATGCTATGTGGCTTGCTCCATGGTTTTCCTGCACTGTGCACTCCACTTTGGGCTAGTCTATTTATTGTCATACATAGCTGCTGACTTATGATATGTGTATATGGCAGAGTTTCAGTGTGTGATCTGTCTGAGGGACTTGACATGCAGTGTGAACAGTTCCATGATTGTTAATATGCAGGGTGACTCTTCATTTCTTATTCCACTCACTTTGATTCACATGAGTGGAAGGCAGGTGTGAGGAGGAGGGTTGTCCCGCCCCTGACCTTCTGTGCAGGGTGTTAATCTTCACCCCCACCTTCCCAGACAATCTACCTTGCCCTTTAAAGTGTGAGGTGCAAGGTTGAGCCACACCTGGCTGCTAAATAGTGCATGGATGGGGGGCACTAGAGGAGCACACAGCTTGGGCAGAAATGGATGTGGGAAGCATGCTGTGGGCTGTGACCAACTGATGTGGGGCACCTTGTGGGTAGGGTAAAGTAGGGGCCCTGGGCAGCTGCACACACTGCCCATGCGTGGCGCTGGCCCTGCCTACTACATTGTGGGCAGGTTTTCCCGCGTCTTCACCGCTGCGGTGACATGACCGGGACCTTGCAGTGATTTATATGTTGATGGGTGACCCCGATGCAGAGGTGGCAATTTCTAGCAAGCAGGACATGTGTAAGTTCACTGGGGGATATGTTCCTGTCCCCACCAGGGTGTCTGATGTAGACAGGAAACGTATTTCAGAACAAAAGTTGTGTGTTGTGGTTGTATGCGGAGATGTGTTATTTACTTACCTGCGGTGTTGACCGCGGCGGCATCTTATCTGCTGGTAGTGGATCAGGTACAGCAGCGGAAGGGCTTGAAGAGCTGGATCCATGCCGGTCAGTAACGTGTGGAGGTGCCCCGGAATCGAGCTTCTATCTCCGCAGTTGTGCTTCCACCATCTCCGAGTGGCTGGTTTCTCTGCTGCGTTCTGATGGGCTGTTTGAGGCATCGCGATTTGTCCGGCGGTCGTCTTGTCATTCCGCACGTCGGTCAATCTCTGTTGGCTCCCTTCGCCACCTCTGCGGAACGAAAATTCTGGCTGATCCGGATACACCGCGACAGATGGGAAATGTGCTATCTTTGCCCATTGTAATATGGCGGACGCAAGGACCGCCGCACGAGTGCGGAAATAGACGTTTTCCAGCACCGTGGATGTGCCAAAAACCACCATCCTAATGAGCCCCTAAGTGTTGAATATGCAACAAATAGCTCCTTTGCATATCAAATAGAAAAAAAACTTATAGCACTGGCCTACGTCCCAGTTACTGACGTAGCCGAACACTACAACTTATTAATAGAAAGTACATACTATCAACAAAATAAACAAAAACTAAGTCCCCTTCTTGACTATTTTGAGGATACCTGGGTGGGAAGGCTACACAGATCTGGACACAGAAGGCAACCTAAATACCACATTCCATGGTGGAATGTATATCACAGTACACTAAATAAAGAAGCTAAAACTAACAATGCTGTTGAAGGATGGCATAATGCCTTCCAAGCAACAAACAGGCAGAACTCTACCTACTCTACATAAACTACTACTATCTCATCCAAAAAGAACAGAGCTACCAACAACTAAGAATGGAGCAATCTGTAACACAAATAGGCCCAAAACTTACCAAACAAACTAGACAAATGTTAGAATACTTACAATATAAAGTAGGACTATATCCAACAACTAGAGGCCTAGAATACCTTGAAACAATAGCCAAAAGCCTACTTTAACTTAAAAATCCTCAAAATAGCCAAATACTCATCACCATAATCAAATCAAACAAATAAATATAATTTTTATATTTCCAGAAATATAATTAACTTGTCAAATATATTTACTAATGAACCAAAAATATATTGACATATTACTTACATTTCTTAAAATATAAATCACAATAACAATTATTTTTTAACATTTCCCTTCCACAATGAATATTTAAAATTACTTACTGTTTCAGTAGCTGAAGAAAGGAAATCCCAACTGCTGTAAATCAATCCAGGTTTAGCATAATCCCAATAGATCAAAAATCCCCCAAAAATGTAAAAATCCAACTGTTAAAAAAATAATCCACCGAGCGTAACTCCACCAACGATAAACCACAAAAAATCCCAAAAAATGTATTTAAAAAAAGAAACGCTCCATGAAAACTCGAAAAATGAAGGAAGTGTAGAATAATTATTAGTTTACTAAAACTAATACACACTTCCTTATCTAAAAGAAAACGCAATCTTCTCCCAAAAGCAACTTCAAACAACCAAAACCTGTAAAGAAAACAAACAATACCACCGACACAAACATACACACAAACTATAACTTAATACTAATAAATACATTACTAACACCATATTTAAACATATTTTCACATATTTATAAATTTCTAACATAAGCCGCTAAACAAACTGACGACATATCGATAAAACGTAACTAAAACATAAAACTCACTAAAACTTCAAAACCTAACACTACACACACTACCTAGCACTTAACTACCTTCAAATTAAACTAAAAGTTAAGTTTAAATAAAGAAAATTAAACTTACCTTAACCGATGCGATGCAGCTTCCAACCGCGAGCTTCTCCCCTCAGAAATGACCTAAAAGAAATGCGAGCGGTTACAAAATACAAGTAATAAACAAATATGTCTGCTTTAAACAATAAAGATTTATCTATTTCTTTCATAAACTGTTACAACATTATAAATGCGTTACTACAGACTTTTGTAAAAATACTACAAATTATTATTTATGTATTAAAAATTATGTTATGTTTTTTCTGCAATGTATCTTTATAATAATAAAAATAATAAAACATTTAGGGGTCGATTCCGATTCCAGTCAGAAACCCTCCCGACCGACACGAACCGGGAATGGCTTCTGACCGACACGTACGCTCGCTGTCTGACCATCGTAGTACGATCCAACGAGTGTCAAATATAAGCGTCTCGGACGTTACACAATACGGACGACCTACACGGACGGGAATCAATCCGTCCGAGCGAAATCTCCGGAAAAGAGCCCGACACGACCGACTCGTACGCGAATGCTGCAACATAGTGTAGCGTGAATGGGACAGATTCGGAGTACCCCGCAAATACATGAAAAAGCATCCGTTGCGGTCATCGGAACTTGTCCGTCATGTTCAACAAAAATACAACAGAAACAGACAGAGAAATGTCCAAACAAGAACTATCAAAGGCAAAAAAAAGGAAGCCACACCCACAACTCCTCCTGTATAAAGGGCCAAATTCCTTACCATGATCCTTTGTAAATTCCAACAGACCTGCCAGCAGATACCACCACTACACTGCACTGATACAGACACTCAGAACCAACCACACACACAACCTGTACACCACCAGCACCTGTCAAATACCACACTCACAAACACACACCTTTACTCACACTCACTCACCCTCACCTTCACCTCAAGCACACATCCATCTCCACCACCACCCATCACAATGCCCCCAAAGAAGAATCCAATGTTCACAGACAGTGAGTTGGAAGTCATGGTAGATGAAATTCTCAGAGTAGAGCCACAGTTATTTGGCTCCTTGGTCCAACAGACCCCCCTGTCCCAGAAAACCAAGATGTGGGAGAGGATTGTCAACAAGGTGAACGCTCAAGCACCTTGCCTGCGCACAACGGATGATATCAGGAGCAGGTACTATGATGAGCGAAGAAGGGTCAAGAAGCTCATCAACAAAGAGCAGGAACTGAGTCAGCGGACTGGCAGTGGCCCTCCTGCAACACCTGTGCACTTCACTACCTGGGAGGAGAAGGTGCGGGCCATCCTTCCACCGAACGGCTTATATGGAATATCAGGAGTACCAGAGCCTGGTGAGTACAGACTCAAATAGCCAATATTGATAGAAAATACACAGACATCACTGTCAAGGACACAGCAATACAAATCACGGTCAGCAAAGCCATAACAACATTAAGCAAATGAGCCTGTGACTTGTATGCCAGTTAGACAAACAAAATACCTGCAATCTCAGAGTAATATGTAACCATTTGATGAAATGTAACAACTTACTAAAAAAACACAGCAAGGCTTTTGCTCAAAATAGCAACCACCACTGTCAGTCATCTTGCCAGCACTGTTTCACTCACTCACAGTGAAGCCGAGTCACAGGAAGGAAGGTTGGGTTTGCTGGGAAGGTGGGTGTAGCTGAAAGCAGGATGGGAGTTGTAGTCACAGCCAACATTCCCCCTCCCACATGGCCCAACAATCCCACCTTAAACCATTCTCATCTCACAGGGAGTAGAAAAAGAACTGCCAAGATGGCTGAATCTGGGCTCTGGTGTAGGGAGCACAAGGCCCTGTTGGGAGTTGTGGCTTAAACAAACACCAGGCCCCTTTGCCTGACATCTTGAATGTGACGTTTGACTCACTGTCATGGAAGCATGGATCATGGTGGCCCTTTTGGCCTGGGTGGAGGAGGAGTGCTAGCTCTGACAACATCTACCAGCAGGCCCTGTCCACACACACCCCTTCCACCAACACCAAACAACACACCTGGGACTATGCACTCCTTGAGAGTTAAGGAAATTCTTCTCCAAAGATGCTTCACACTGGGCTCTGGTGTGGGGAGCACAAGTCCATGCAGGGATATGGGTTCAAAAAGAGATGTGTACCAACAACATACCTGCAATGTAAGTGGGAAGCTTACCATTCACAAAAATTTACTAACTTAGCACCAACCCACAGCAAGGCGATGTGATCCAAACACCAGTCACGTCCAGCAGCCATCTTGTTGGCACACATTCACTACCAGGAAAGCAGAGTCACAGGAAGGAAGGTTGGGTTTGCTGGGAAGGTGGGTATAGCTGAAAGCATGATGGGAGTTGTAGTCACAGCCAACAGTCCCCCTCCCACATGGCCCAACAATTCCACCTTGAACCATGCTCATCTAAGAGGGATTGGAAAAGAACTGCCCAGATGGCTGACTCTGGTCTCTGGTGTAGGGAGCACAAGGCCCTGTTGGGAGTTGTGCTCAAACAAACACCAAGCCACACTGTCAGACATCTTGTACGTAAAGTTTGACTCACTGTCATGGAAGCATGGATCATGGTGGCCCTTTTGGCCTGGGTAGAGAAGGAGTGCTAGCTCTGACTACATTTACCAGCAGGCCCTGTTGCACACACACCCCTCCCACCAACACCAAGCAATACACTTGGAACTATGCTCACCTTGAGAGTGAGGGAAAATCTACTCCCAAGATGCCTCACACTGGGCTCTGGTGTGGGGAGGACAAGGCCCTGTTGTAAATTGTGCACAAACAAACACCAGGCCACCACCGACAGCCATATTGCCATCGCTGTTAAAACCCTCACTCACAGGGAAGCAGAGTCACAGGAAGGAAGGTTGGGTTTGCTGGGAAGGTGGGTGTAGCTGAAAGCATGATGTGAGTTGTAGTCACAGCCAACAGTCCCCCTCCCACATGGCCCAACAATGCCACCTTGAACCATGCTCAACTCACAGGAGGGAAAAGAACTGCCTAGATGGCTGATACATGGGCCTTATGTATGAATTGGATACAAGTCACAACTAGGCCCTGGCCCTCTCATACCAGTCCCCACTCTCAGCCATCTTCACTGTACATTTCCACTCACTGTCTGGGGATGCATTGTCCCAGGTGTGCTCCCTGGGCTTGCTGGGAAGGTGTGTGGAGTACAGGACATGGTGTGAGTTGCAGTCATAGCACTCATCACTACCCACACACAAAGCAACTTGTCCATCTGTGACAAGCGATACCTGACAGTGAATGTAAGGGCCACAACAAGATGGCTGACACTGTTGCATGGTGTCATGTACACAAAGCACTGTTGGGAGTTGCATGCAACTCCTACATCATGCAGCGTTGTCAGCATCCTTGCCACTACACTCCCCTCATTGTCATTGATACTTTGTCCACGAAGAGTAAGCTGGACTGGGTGGGAAGAGGGGTACAACTTCCAGCAGCATAACACAAGCACACAAACATCTGTACCTCACAGCTCTGAGCCTGAAAAAGCAGAAAAGCAGCCTTGGTTACCTCATCTGTCCATGGAGGACAAGGACAATATACATAATGTGATCAGGCACAAAGCAAAGCAGTCAAACCATTTGCTACTGACAGCCATTCACATGTGTGCAATGAGATAAGAACTAGGAACACATTCATCAAAATACCATAAACCAAACGCCACATACATTCCGGACTGTGATTGTGTAGGCAGCCATACCAATTTGATTGTAAGTGACATGCACAAACGCCAGCACACATCCACATATCTTGAAACATATCGTAAGAGGAAGAGTACATGTATCATTTGAAAAGCACAGATGTGGAAAACACCATCACTCTCCCTCCAGCCATTTTTTTAATACACTTCTAGGACTTCACTGCCACTTACACCCACGCACCCATACGGCTTTATCAAAAGATCTCTGAAAAGAGACCCTTCGGGGGACCCGTAGGGCATTGCAGCGCCCGGCCCGACGAGGAGCAAAAGCCCAATGATGAAGCATGGCATCCTTCGGGGTGTGTGAGGGCATCAAGATGAGGACACCCTGCATCCCACAAGCAAAGTAGCACACGACAAGAGTACCCCCTACTTCCCTTCTCTCCATCTCCACTCAGGAACGGTGACTCCCTTTGGTATAAGTTTAATTTCAGGAGCACGGGTCACCGGATCTTTTAGAATAGCTCCTAGAGTCCCCTTCTTTTAATAAATAGGAAAACACCAACACATCTGTGTCATGCACAGGGTGTCACTTGCCAGTCAATGCCTATGTACAGTCAAATGAACAAAACATGCCCACATTCATGCACAGTGCTGGACATGCTTAGCAAAACACTTCTTGTTAAAACCACAAGGTTTCCCGAAAAACATAGGCCTGGGTCTGTGACGATACAGGACTATCTAATGTACCTACACTCATCATAATGTACAATAGCTAATGTAATGTGTATGATACGATGAACTTTGCGAAAACACAACAAACATTGTGTCTCTCATCTTACCACAGGGCCTGCTGGGGACACTGCAGGAACAGAACTTGAATCCCAGTCCCAGACTCTGGTTGACCCTGAGCTCTCCGGTGTGGACATCTCTCAGCCCTCAACAGATGACGAGGAACTACCTGGCCCCTCCGGCGTGGGTCAGCATGCAGCACCAGCAGCTGTGCCACCAGCACCACCTGTGACCACTCCTGCAACATCTGTCAACACCCAGATGACCACTACCCACAGGGACACACAAAGGCAACAAGACACCAAGAACACAGCATCACAGGGCACTCTGGAGTTGGTGGACAACAACACCACTGTCAACGATGAAGGAGGCTCAGTGTTGTCTGTGCCTGCAACAACAGGTCCTGCTCGTGTGGGTAGGGGTGGTGGGACAGGTCGTGGGGAGAGGTTACATCAGGCAGCTGGTGCTGATGATCAAGCTGACCCACAGTTGACACGCATTCTCCATGCATTCCGAGATTGCACCGGAGACTTTGGCCAGGTAGTTGGGATCCTCAGGGACATGCAACAACAGCAGACTGCCCATCATGCCGAAATAGAGCAACACATGGCAAGGATGAAGTCCAAAATGGACAAAATTGATGACGTGACTGCGGTGCACAGGGACATACTTACCTACCTCCGCCAGATTGTTAACAACATGAACCCACCTCCATGTGTGCCCACTATATCTGTTGCTACTACTCCTGCAACTGCCACAGGGAGGGATGAGGACTCTGGCGGTGAGTCCCCTGAACCGCGGCAGCCTGCACCTGAGGGTCCCCCCGAAAAATGTAAGATGGGCCGTCCGAAGAAGGACAAATGAGAGACAGATGGCTATGCATCCCCCCTGGAAGTGACAACCTGCTCCTGATATCCTCCATTGTGTGTGAAGCGTTCACTTTATTGACTGTCACTGAACTCCCCTCATGGAATGGAGGGTCTAAGTTGGATCAATGACTCAAATGACTGTGAACTTGGCTCTGAAAATTTCATCTACTACCACGAACAACTCCTCTGTGAACTTTGGTTCTCAAAAATTGGTACAGCACTATCACTTTCTTGTAAAATTTAACACATGCACTGCAATACATCTTTATTCACATAATACTTGCTTCTGTCGTGAATTAAACACTGTTTGTAATATAGAGATGATGTCCTGTAAAAAAATGCTTTGGCTGAAAAACAAGTACAGCAATGTACCTACTGTCTTGTGAGTAAATGTAACATGACACATATAAGAGATACACACCACCAGGTCAACACAACACAAACAGGACATGGCATACATCCTCATTGCCTCCACTGTTGTAAACTGAAACCACATTTCAATGCACAAACACTCATCATTGTTAGACAAACTTAACATCAGGGCACATATACAGTATGTAAATGAATGTTGCATGTGTGTATACAGACAAGGCACACCTCAATGTGGAGGACAGGTTTATTACACAGGCACAACATGTTGCCTCCATAAAAAGATAAAATCAAATCACACCGTGGCAATAAGCACAATTAAACAAGACATTTGAAAAATGTCAGAATTGAGTGTGTGGCACAGATTCCTGAACCCAAGAAAAGTTGCACTCTGTAACTGCATTGTGTGTCTGGGAGGTCACATGTCTCCATACAACAGCCAAAGAACCCTGTGAAGGAGAGACATAGAACAGTCTTGAAATACAAAATTCTCTGCATACATCTCCAAGAGACATTTCATACTTAAAATGTTTAATTTGTGAACACTAGCTAGGAGTCATGTCAACACTGTACTGGTGAACATATCTAACTCAATGGACACCAAACAACTCCAAGGATCATGTTAAGTAGCATGCACCCAAAGGTATACAGAGATATTGTCCAACAGACACATATCATGCAAAGAAAGTGCTTAGTAAACTCATCATTGCATACTTACAATCATGAGAAAAAGTTGTTGATGAGCCGTGTCCGAACATCCTCCTCCTCCTCATCATCACTGGCACCATGCCCCAGGCCTGGATCCTCCCCCTGCTGGAGGCTGCTGGTCCCCGTCATCTTGAATGAGAGGTAGCTCATTCCTCACTGCCATGTTGTGTATTATGCAACACACGATGATGATCTTACACACCTTCGCTGGTGCATATTGGAGGGCTCCTCCTGTACGGTCCAGGCAGCGAAATCTGCTTTTCAGTAGCCCAAAGGTCCGCTCAATCACTTGCCTGGTCCACCCATGTGCCTCATGAAAACGAAACTCAGCAGGGGTGACAGGGTTCCTGAGTGGGGTTAGCAACCACACCATGTTGGGGTATCCAGAGTCTCCTAAATTAAAACAGAAAAGACTTTATGTGTCTGAAAACAGGGTACAACCTGACATACAAGCAACACACAACATACACAGACAACATTACCCACCAACAAGCCAGGCACGCTGATTTTCCAGCTGAGACATCATCTGTGGGATCCTACTGTTTTTCATAATGTAGGCATTGTGTGCTGATCCGGGAAAATGCACACAGACATGTGAGATTGTCATGTTAGGCACACATACCACCAGGGCATTTATAGAGGGGTAATGCTTACAATTCCTGTATGTTTGTTCATTTGCATGAGGTGGGACCAAAGCCACATGTGTACCATTAATGGAGCCAATGACATGCAGCATTCTGCCCAAAGCATAAAAGTCACTCTTGATGTCGACAAACTGTCCTGGTGTTGGGAACTTGATGTACATGTTCAGGAAAAGTAACATTGTGTCCAATAAATCTCGAAGCACCTGGCTAAACATTGTCTGTGACATCCCACCAGCAGTAGCCACACTATACTGGAAGGTTCCCGTGGCAAAGAAATTTAGGGCTGCCATCACCTTCACCTTGGGGGTCAGTGCAGTAGGATATGTGCGTCCAGGCTTCAAATGTGGGGCCAACTGCTCTGCCAACTTCTCAATGAGTGGTCTGGTGAAGCGGTAACGTCTGATGCAGTCACTTTCTACCATGGTCTCTAGGTCGGGAAAGGGTCTGTGGACAGCTGGTCTCCTGCGGTACATAGGTTACAGATATAAACTTTCTCAATAAAATTTCCAATGTGGTAAGTAACATGCAATATATCATATGCTACATCAAAGCAAGACACAATGAAGTCAGGTGTGTAGCGTTGAGCATTGGCACAAAGGCCAGCTATGTGACCCTCACACAACATTCAAATTCATATTGGTTTCTGCACAATTGCAAGGCTGTGCTGTGAATATTCAATGATGTCTGTCACAGTCCATTTAATCAAACATTAGACACTAAACACACACCTAACCAACTATCAAAGATAGATGTTTGTAACAACTGATACGTGGTGGAAAGGTACACACACAGAGATCATGTAATGCCACCTGGACACTGTCATTATGTAAGGTCTGACATACATGTACCGTCACATACATAAACCCTCATGATGTGCTTCACATTTTGTTACTCAAACATACAGGTATGTCTGTGACACCAAGACACAACAGCAACTCACATGCCAAATACAAGTTGATGTCTCATGTCCATATCATCAACAACATCAACAATGGAGTGTGTGCATTGTACAAGCCTCAGATACTGTGGATTCACTCAAAACAACTTCACACAATGCACATTCGAGCAGACAGTCCATTGAAGCCGTTTTTATGGGTGTATGTGACCTGTGATTGCACAATGGTACCCTGGGACAGTGTCCAGGCCTAGAAGGGTGATCTGTGAAATGGTCACTCACAGTTGTGATGTTCCTCACAATGTATTTGGTGCACATTAACCCTGGGCGTAATACTACGCTACACTCACAGAGCATGCAAAGTTTGTGCTACTACGCACTACGCAAATTGCACGTAGCAGAGTGAAAAACTGTGCTAATTGACGTAGCGTAGCAGCAGTATAATAAACACCAACAAATGCTTTGATAAAGCAATTTTCTATGCTAAAAAGCATATAACCAATTCACAAAAATGAACTTTGACAATGAAAATATCAAGCAATGAGAGAGGTGATGATTTTGGGGTCCCCCTAACCTAGGGGAGGACCAAGCAGATGCCTTGAACACAAAAAGCATATCATGTGAACGATTCAGTGGTGGTCCCTTCCTCCTAGGACCACCCCAAGCACAGTTATGGGCAAAAATACAATCCCAACCAAAGGCCCTGCAAAGCATTATGGGACGAGATTACCAGTGGGCAGTGAATATTATAGTGTCCAATATCAAAATAATTCTACAAAGAGCTGCAGTTCAACTAGTCGTTACTAGATGTCCCTCACGAGTCAAATGCAAAAGCATTGAAATTATTAATACATCAAGCTGCAGTTCCTTTAGTCGTTACTAGATGTCCTCATGAGTCAAATGCAAAAGCATTGAAACCCTTTCATGAAGCTTTTGCATTTGACTCGTGAGGGACATCTAGTAACGACTAGTGGAACTGCAGCTCTTTGTAGAATTATTTTGATATTGGATACTATAATATTCACTGCCCACTGCTAATCTCGTCCCATAATGCTTTGCAGGGCCTTTGGTTGGGATTGTATTTTTGCCAATAACTGTGCTTGGGGTGGTCCTAAGAGGATGGGACCACCACCGAATCGTTCAAAAGATGTGCTTTTTGTTTTCAAGGCATCTGCTTGGTTCTCTCCCTAGGCAAGGGAGGATCCCAAAATCATCACCTCTCCACTGCTTGTTAATTTATCGTTTTCACTTTTGTGAAATGACTCTATGCATTTTAGCATATAAAGACAGAGATACTTATTTTATCTTAACTTGTACTGTGCAAGATGCTTTTGACAATTATTGTGCAGTCAAGCCCACAGCTACGCACTATGCAATTTGCATAGCTACATGTAGTTCAAAATGTACTTCGCATAGCTATGTGAAGTGCTACTACGCAAACTACACCCAGGGTTAGTGCACATGAAGGTTGGTTCATCATGAGAGTGTGAGCTATGAACTACTGTGTCCAATATGACATGCGAATCACTGTATCCCCACATGTAAAACAGCAGAGCATGATGTTTTGATATACTGTCTGACATGCTGATTGAATAGTGTAGGGCACCTGAGCCTCAAACTAAACGTGTTGTTGGCATCCTTTGGCTGTGCACTGTAATGGCGACAGACGCTGTGATTTTTTCAAAAGACTCGTTGGTCACATCCGGACAGAGGCGGACGCACACATTGGCTATTGGTCATCATGGAGACAGATGCGGATGAGTATTCAAAAGATGCATTGGACACATCTGGACAGAGGGGGACGCACACATTGGCTATTAGTCATCATGGGGACAGACGCGGGTGAGTATTCAAAAGACGCGTTGGACACATCTGTACAGAGGCGGACACACACATTGGCTATTGGTCGTCATGGGGACAGACACGGGTGAGTATTCAAAAGACGCGTTGGACACATCCGGACAGATGCGGATGCACACATTGGCTGTTGGTCGTCATGGGGACAGACGCTGGTGAGTATTCAAAAGACACGTTGTACACATCCGGACCGAGGCGGACGCACACATTGGCTCTTGATCGTCATGGGGATAGACGCGGTGAGTATTCAAAAGACGCATTGGACACATCCGAACAGAGGCGGACGCACACATTGGCTATTGGTCGTCATGGGGACAGATGCGGTTTCACTTCATGTATGAATCGCCTGCATACATATTCTGTTGGTTTACAACTACAATGTATCAAACTTAATAGTAGCATCGAACAGAATCCGCCTCTGCTGCACAGATATAACTCTGTCTGTTCCCAAGAGACTTCACTTGCCTGCAATCCATGCTCCTGTACTACATTTCTGGCTACCACTGCTGTTGTCTCTGCATCCTCTGGGATCTGCAATGGCACGTACTGTGGAGAGGGCACCAGCTTTCACAGAGGAGGAGAACCAGGCCCTGCTAGACAGCCTCCTTCCACAGTACAGCAAGCGGTATGGAAAACCAGGGGAGCAGGTGAGTGTTCATTACACTGCCTTTTCAAATGACCATTTTTAAAAATAGGCACTACTAGCATTGTGATCCCCATGGGCAAGTATGCACACATAGTTATTGTAAGTCTTACAGTGTGTAGATTAATGTTCAGGACAGGTACAGTGATGTAAAAGTGTATTTTGTGGGATTGATTTTCATGCACTGTTTTCATGTTGTTAAGGCAGCCTTGCACACAGGACAACTGCCCCTGATGATACTTGTGCAACCTTTATACATTATCTGCCCTTCTAACCATGACCTATATGTCCAAGTGTGTGATGAACAAACATGTAGCATGTGTAGTAATGGTGGGTCACTATGTCATCCTTACAGGTCGACGCCCATCAGAAGCAGGAAATTTGGCTGACCATCGTCCGGGCTGTGAGATCTGAGGGGTCTTTAAATGCTGCATCCGCCACTGCCAGAAGACGTGGCAGGACCTCCATGGCTGGACCCGGAGAATTGCAAGAGTCTAACTGAAGCTGTCACCTCCTCGCAAAAAGGGGGGTGGATGATGGACCCTGATCCCCCACATGCTCCGGGTACTGGCGGTCATCTTCCCTGACCTGGATGGGCGGTTGAAGGCCAGACAGCAGCAAGGAGGGGGTGAGTATGTGCCATGTTACTGAACTATGTTTGACATGCATGTTGCACTCCCTCAGCCTGGTAACCCTCTCACAGGTCGTCTGTCTGCTGAGACACCACTTCTGTGGCTAAATGTAATGGTGCCCCATTATCATCTGATGCACAGATGTGTCCCTTTCCGTCTGTGACATGTGTCACTTAGGCCCTGTGTATTTGCTGTAATCCAAGGTTACTGTGATCAGCACCATATACAACAGGTGCATTGAATTGTCCATCATGAGTGATGTAATTGTCTCACATGTGTCAGCACATTGACTGAAATGTGCCCTGAACTCTGTGTGGAACATACAGAAATTTTTTAAATGGTGATCTAGGTAAACACAGGTTCCTGAAAAATATGCTACACACCTGTGCAGTAGGTGATACCAATGTTGATGCCTTAGACAAATGAAATGGATAAATGCTCAAAATGTGTAGTCACCTGCATAGTGCTCTGTGTAATCACGTGTTGCACATGGACCAAGTACAGGTATGCAAAGTCAGGCCAACTGAGACACTGTCACATCAGAATTTGGTGTGCCATGCAACACTTCCACCATTGTAAATTTGATAATCATGTGTCTGACTCTGTGTCAGTGTGTACAGGCATGACTTTTATGATACACAGGTAGTAAATATAGGTAATGTGCACAGACATCTAATGTCTGGAAGGTGGCTCACATACACAGGACAGAACATGTGTGTGTCATCCCTTGACTCTGCATAATGGTGGGTTCAACATGTATGTGTATGCGGCATTACTTTCTTCCTGAGAGCATTTGGAAAGTTAATGTAGACAGATGTGTTGATTCACATACTCTAATGTCTAAGTAGAACAACGTGAGCTTGTCTGACTCTTCAAATTGTGTGTAGCACAAAGGGGACACTACAGCTGTTGCTTTGAAAGGGATTACATGATTGTGACACAGTGCTGACTTTCCCGTTGTGATTCATTGCCACTGTAACAATGGTCAGTACAGACTGTTTAGCCACACAGGCCAGTGACATAGTATGCCACATGAAATTTTGTGAGGGTGCACTATTTGTACTTGTCTGTTGTCCTGCATGCAGACAATTATAGCATTGAGGTTCACGCCATAAGGCCATCATGATGACTGGGAGTGGCATTATGTTCAACATGTCAACGTTTCAATTTGTCAATGCCATTTGCTCTGTCACTTCCAGACTCCCTTGCATAAGACGAGACATGTACGTAATAACACATGACAGTCAGGAGCATTACAGATCAGACAACATGCAAATTAGTGCGTGGTTGAACATGTGTTCAGTGGTCTTAGAAAAACATCTGACTGATGGTTCCATTGCCATCATGGTTTTTGAACCATGGTTCACTGGCAGACTGACAAGTGCCATGTTCACATATGTGCAATGATTATAAAAAGTGACATTAACGTAATGCAAAGGCTTGCTCGGTGATGTGTTGTGCTTAAACTCATGTGTCAAGTCTATGCAGATGGCTGATGTGATTCTGTTTCTCATCCTTGTTCACAGCATCATCTATGGCTACTGGAGGAAACAGTTCCACAGAACAAGAGGAAGCGGCTAGCCAGACTGGGTCCACATGGGAGGAGGAGGGATCCAGTGGCACGGAGGGTGAGGTGAGCCACACTGAGGGCCGGTCTGACACACCAACATCTGCAGAGGACCAATCCAGCTCCAGTGATGACTCTCTTGTGGTGGTGGGTGTTAGCAGAGGCCACAACATCAGAGTCTGCCCCCGCCACCACCACCATCTCCACCCTTACAGCTGCTCCCATTCCAAGTGTTCGTGGACCCTCCCGTGTTAGGGAGCATGTCTCCTTCGGGCCAGGCACCGATCCCCCTGCATCTGTCAAACCGGCTGCCCTGAGTGTGCAGTCTGTGGATTTGCTGAAACAGATACATGTGGGGCAGACATTCATGCTGAGTGTCCTCCATGTACACACCAGTCTTTTGACCCAATTGGTGTCATACATGGAGGGCATGTCATCAAACATGTCTGCCCTACAGCAGGCAAGTCAGTCCATGACCTCCTCACTGACGGCAGCAGTGTCCCTCCTACAGCAGTCCCTCACCCCTCCTACCTCTGCCCCATCCACAGTCCCCACTAACCTACCTGATCAAAGCACACTCCCGCAGGCACATGCACACACCGCAACAGACATAAGCAGCACACAGCCACCTAAAACAAAGTCCAAAAAAACATGCACACACGCTCAGGGGACTGACATCACACACACTGGGGATGGGGCCAAAAAACACACACACCCATCCACAACCACTCCACATTCCTCAGCTACCTCTCCTTCCAAAACCCCTACCCTTGACTCTCCTGCAAACCCCCTTCCCAGAGGGTCTTCCTCTGTGACCTTGGCCTCTTCCCCACTGATACATCAGACCAGACTCGCAAGTGGAGGAGGAAATAACCCAGCACTGAGAGGAGATCCACCCTGCCCGCACACCCTCCCTAAGAGTAGGAAGACTGAGGCCCCCACCCATACATCCCCCAGAACAAAGATATCAAAAACCCCACCACCATCCCACACTGTCACCACAAAAACTACTTCATCCCGAGCCCAGGCCACCCCTCCCAAAGTTCTACCATCACAAACCATCCCAGTTTCACCTACACACCATTACACCATCCCCAAGATGATA
The DNA here is from genome assembly GCA_963921515.1 of Calotriton arnoldi. Classification (NCBI taxonomy): domain Eukaryota; kingdom Metazoa; phylum Chordata; class Amphibia; order Caudata; family Salamandridae; genus Calotriton; species Calotriton arnoldi. The sequence continues at coordinate 101,306 of CAWUFW010016367.1, read as the reverse complement.
AGGCCCTTCCCCCCTACCACAAGCACTTCACCTCCCACAACACCACACCTTCTGTCAGCTCCAGACACTTCAGTGGAGCCCCCACCCCTCAGTCAGACCTGTCCACTGCAGTGGAGCCCACAGCCCCTCAATCAGACCTGCCACTGCAGTGGAGCCCACGATCCCTCAACCAGACCTGTCCACTGCAGTGGAGCCCACGACCCCTCAATCAGACCTGTCCACTGCAGTGGAACCTGACACTCCAATAGCCCCCATCCCTCCCATAACCCATACTGGTACACCATAATCCTGTCCCTGCGGTGCCTGGCATGCCCCTAAAGATGTCCCTCCAAGGGGAGATGTGCCCATGTTATAGCAGTGCAGGCAAGAAAGTGAGTCCGAAGCTTTATGCCGCACCCCTAAAGGACTAAAACAAAATGGACTGTCCATTGGCACTATTGTTCTTGATGTTCTGAAAAAAAGTTTTCAAAGGCTGAATGAAACATTACATTTTCTTTTGTAGAATTGCATTTTGTGTACATAATTTTGTTAATTAGTCCTAGAGAAATTGATGTTGAAATCTTGTTTACTGAAAATTATGTTTTAGCAATGTGAGGGACTGCCTGTGGTCCATTGTATATGTGTCCTATTACAGTATGTATCAGAGTCCTCATTGACAGCAATTGCAGGTTGTCATGATCCACAATGTTTTATACACGGAGTGTGACCTTCTTTTGACAACATCCCATCTTTGACTTACACTTTTGCACATAGGTTGGTCTGACATTGGTACACATTGTACAATTTTCCTACGGTACAAGCTTCTATGATGGACATGCAGATTAGCGCATTGATGATGAACACATCATCGGTCTCACCAGTGCAACTTGTTAAACATGGAGTTTCCCTACATGCAGGTGACTTTGTGGACACACATGTACGCAGGCTGATGGAAACAAAGTATTCTGTGTGTTGGAATTGTTGGATCCATGTCCAGGTTTCATTGGGACATGGGAGACCCCTGCCAAGACCAAGCTTGACACAGCTGGCCTTACACAGTAGTGACATCACCTCATGGCAGTGTGTAAATCTGTGACATATCCTGAGACCATGGTGTGTGTCATGTGAGCATTGGTCTCTGTTTGCAAAGCCCATTTCCTGCCAAGACTGTAGTCCCTTCAGATGTTCCTGTTTGAAAATCTTTCTGTGTGCTGAGTAGTCCAGTGCTTTCTCTACCTATTGGACTTTGAGTGTCCGAGATGTGGGTGCACCAGTAGAATGGAGACATGATGGTGACATCCCTGGTTGGGTGGAGACAAGGGCCTGCACTGTGGGCAAACACACATGTGACACATTTTTAATTCCCCAAGCCAGATTTGTGCTAGCAACATCTGCGTATTTTTAATCACTCAACTGTTTTTCCAAGTTTGGCACTTGTTAGTGTCTATGACTGCTCACACTCAGCAGTTTCTACCCTTCCCTATGGCCTGATGGCCACATGTATTTTTGTAGGTCTCCATGAGTGTTTAATTATTCTGAGACAGTCTTAAAATTCCAAATGTGTCCAATACATATCACGTTATGCACATGTACTCCATCCTAAACGGACTTACAAGTTTCAACATGTGTAATGCCTAGCTATGTGTATTGTGTTTGTTCAACGCAAATCCCACCACCACCCCTGGAGTTGTCAACAGTGCAGGGAGATTGGCTTACACATTTACCTGTGCATTGGAGCCTACTGACACAGTTGTTGTGTGCCCTATCTGGTGAGACATGTATCTTCCAAGTCTTCTGCAGTAAACAGTCACCATATTCATTTTGACAATAGTGATGATCTGCACCTGATGCAGAATTTATAGCTAGATGCAGAGTTGATGTGATAGACATGCCAAAGAAGGTAAAGTTGTAAATGGTCTGATCTTGAGTTGTATGCAACGCACATAGTCAACACATGTTGACTGCCTTTTACATTGTTGTGCCATGCTTTTCTACACCTCAAGTAGGAATCTGGTCTTCACATGTAGCGCTGACATCTGTGACACAACCACCTAATGTTTGTTGCAGTGGGAGCATCATGAATGTATTTTGATTGTCTGTGGAGTTGTGTGTTGTCGTTGGCTGTCTCCTGTTTGCTTCATTGTACAAAAACACACCAAAATGTCATTCTTCTGTGAGTGTGTTTACTCCTGTTGCCCTGCAGGGTTTTAGTATGTGTTGTTGTGGACAGATGCTGTGAATTTGTGTCACATGCATATGTGTGTCTGGCACCTCTTGTTCAACCATAAACTGTGTGTGTCCTAGTATGTGGAATGCTGGGTGTACCTTGCTGATACGGTGATTGACACATTGGTCACACACAGCAGTACATGGACCCATGTTTGTAGTTTGATCACAATGAGGTGTGGTCAATGATGTGTTACTCGTCATGCAGCCAGCGGTACACACTGTCATGGGTGCCTGTGCAATGTCACCAGTCAATTTAGGCTTAGATGAGGTACATTGATGCTGATAAAGGTGTGTGTTGTTTAGACTGGCCAAATGTAACTTGCCTCTTGGCAAGACCCTACCTATTATGTGGCCTTACATTATGGGCCATGCCGTGGGAGTAATGTTTGGGTATGTGAGATGACAGTGGTTCTTGAAAGGAACGTGACACAGTGCACATAAGTGATTGGGCTCTGAAGTATGGCAAACATCCTAATTTAGCATGACAAAGGCTCAGCAGACATGATACTGTCACCACAGTGATGTGGCCTTGAGGGTACTGTGGAAGAGAGTCAGTCTCTTGATGCTTTGTTTGGTGTTCCACCAGGCTTGTTCCACATGTGACTCTTGTGCACCCGCTCCTCAAACAATGCCTGATTGGCCACATTCACTATCCCAAATTATGGAATCCTTCCAGATTGTACTCCGCACGCATATGGGTCAGTGGAGTTCTGACCCACATCGTGTGTACTGTGCCAGAGCAAAAATACACTTCAACACTCACACAGATGTTGTGTTTGTTCTGCAGTGTGTGGCTGGTTGGTTGTCTTTGTGCATCTTCACCCATGTATTTCGAGTGTGTTTCAAAGGCATATGGCATGGCATATGGCATTCAGTGGATGTTTAGTTTTGCTCTATTGGCCCTGGGACTCCTACATCTACACTCTGCACATCCCTTATGTTTTGCATTTGACCTTGCTGCCACACACTGGTACTGGTTCTCATCAAAAATGTTGATTCAGATTGAATACTTTGTAATTGTGTCTGCTTGTGACAAAAATGTGTGTTTAGCCATTTTTGATGGTCACATGTTACATTGTCCAATTGAACATTACTGGCAGTGTTAGCCCCCAAGAGCACTGATTGGTGGTACATGGCTGAGGGTATCTGACACACACAACAATGTTGGCCTCAACAGTTCTGTTGTTGTTTTGCACACAACCACTACTTTATCACTACATTGCTTGTGTATTTAGGCCCAAAAAGAACATGATTGGTCGGACATGCTGGGTGTGTGAGACATACATTCCCCTTTTTGTCACTACAGTGATGGGGAGCTTATCCCCTATTACCCCTATGTGCTTGCAAAAGCTGGGGGATTGCACCCCATGCTCTCCTTTTTGTCACTACAGTGAGGGAGGGGTTATACCCCATCGCCCCTAAGTGCTTGAAAATGATGGGGGATTGAACCCAACACTCACCTTTTTGTCACTACAGATATGGGTTTTTGTCCAATGTATCTCTTAATGTGTCAATTTTGTAAGCACTGTACACAATAAACACAATTAAGGCATGACAGCACAGGGGAGTGTTCTGCACCCACCCCTATGGGATGGGCAATGTTGGTAGTGTTGGGCATCCACCCCCTATGGGGTGGTCAATGCTGGTGGTGTTCTGAACCCACCCCCTATGGGGTGGGCAATGCTGGTGGTGTTCTTCCTCCACCCCCTATGGGGTGGGCAATACTGGTGGTGATGGGCATCCACCCCCTATGGGGTGGGCAATGCTGGTGGTGTTCTGCATCCACCCCCTATGGGGTGGGCTATGCTGGTAGTGTTAGGCCTTTACCCCCTATGGGTGTGTTGCCTTTCGCAGGATCGTGTCGTTTTTGTGTGTGGTAGGTGTCTGACTTACCGTCTGTGACGGACGCGTCGGTTCCGGTTGTTGATTCGACCGTACGTGTACAGTATGGGGATGACATTCACGATCGGATACATGGCTGCTTCGTCTCGTATGCAGTGATCGTGTTGTGGCATGAATCGGAGTTAAAATGCAGCTCTTCTGGATGCTCTGACGTGCTGGAGGTGGCGACCTGTTCAGCGCGTAGGAAGTACGCATTGTACTTGGCCGGCCGGAAACTGCTTCGGAAATGGCTCCGGGCGACTCCATTCAGCGTTTACGGAGCCGGGTCGTACGGAAAATGGTGCTGGAATCAGAGCGTACGTGTCGCTCGGGAATAGGAGACTTTTGCACATCATACTTCATCGTTTGGCTGGATCGGCTCCCAGAACGAGTCGGTCGGAAGATAACGCTATGGACGGCTCTCGGAGGGCCATCCGAGCGAGATCGGAATCGGGCCCTTAATATTTATTATTATAATGCTATAAATATACATGTTAAATACAATGTATAATAAAAATCTGTACTAAGGGCTCTATTGCGATGGCGAGTGGACAAAGTCCGCCTGCCACCGCAACGGCTAAAGGGACCACCCGCCATAGGTGCGGCGGTCCCGCCGTACGCATTAGGATGCCCCGGCCACACTGGCGGGCGCATCCCGCATTCCTAACATTGCGGTGGGCGGTGCTGTCAGCAGCACCCGCCACAATGTCAGAAATGCATAAAAAGCATTTGCATGCACAACGTGACAGGCACCGCGCGGTGCCTGCCACCTTGTGCATGCAAATGCAGGGGATACCTATGCACCCCCAACACCCTGTGGGCCACGCACGGGCCCCCAGAAGCAAAGACCGCATGCCTTTCCATGGCGGCAACGCCGCCATGGGAAGGCTGATCTCTGCCACCATCCTAATATGGATGGCGGTGTCTTGCAGACACCGCCACCATATTGGAGCCCTTTTCCACCCGGTCGCCTGTCAGACTGGCGGAAAACCGGCGGACGGTCTTTCCGTCCACCGGGGTCCCCCGCCATCGTAATATGGTGGGGGGAAATGGATAGGCGGGCGGAGGGAAATGGCGGGCGGCTCGCCACCGCTGTACGGGCGGTGGCGATCCGCCCGCTATACTAATAGACCCCTAAGTGTAATAAATGTTAAAAATATGTATACATGTTATAAAAAAATGTTATTAAATAAACATGTAATAATTAATATTTATATTTCACATATAAATAATATTAATTAAAATGTAACGTTATATGTGAAAAAAATGTAATACAATTTAAAAAAAAATTGTAATAAAAACATTAAATCATAAATATTAATGAGAATTTACAGTATATGTAACAATGTAATAAATGTTCACAATACAAAATAATAATGTACAACTGTTATTAAAAATTATTTTCTTATAAAAATTGTTTAAAAAGCAATGTAAAAGTACATTATTTTATGTTAAAAAATGTACATGACTGTAATACAAAGTTTAATAATGTTTAAAATTTAATGTGCAAAATTATTATATAAAAAAGTATACATGTGTACCAAATATATAATGTTTGAAAAATAAAGATTGTATTTTTTCTCTATGTCTTACAATATATATTAAATATACTTAATAAAATGATTTTTTTCATTAATATATGTTTGACAATAAAAAACATATCAATTACAAAATTACATGTCTCATTATTTATTTGTTATTTTAATAATTTTTGAATTTGTAATACAATATGTATCAAGGTACTTTATAAAATAATATATTTTATTAAATATATCTAATAATTTATATTTTATTAATTCAACATATAGGGGTTGATTCGGATCTCGCCCGGAAGCACACGTAACAGTATTCGTCCGGAAAAAATACCAGCCGAACGCGTGTTTTCCGACCGACTCGAACACTCTACCGAACGAACAAGTACGATGCGCATAACAGCCCAGATTCCGAGTGAGCCGTACTTACACAATCCAGCTCCTGTTCTCCGCCCGAGCCGGATCCGTAAACGCCGAATCGAGTCGCACGGAAGCAAATACACAGCACCTTCCGGCCGGACTAGTACGATGCGTCTTCCGTACGCGCCAAACTCGTCGCTACATTCGGCACGTTTGAGCATCTGGGAGAGCCGCACATAAGCTCCGATTCGTGCCACAAGAAGATCCACGGCTACGAGACGAACAAGCCAGCGACGAGTACGAGTCGAAGACAAGCGAAACCCGAACGAGACGACCCAACCATGAATACCATCGTGCAGGTCCTACCTACTCTACATCTATTACCGGGACCGGTTTGGACGCGTACGGCGCAGACGGTAAGTCAAATACCAACAATACAAACTAACTACACGTACCCAAAATATGTCACACACACATAGGGATGCACAAATGACGTACACTAGCAACAGCACAATCATAGGGGTGGGATGGGCATCACCAATGCCATACACACCCATAGGGGCCTGGATGCCAGCCACTACCACCACCCCTGCTCAGGGCGGCTTGGATGCCCATCACTACTACCATCCCCACTCATGGGGGGCTGGATGCCTATCACTACAACCACCCTACTCAGGGGAGGCTGGATGCCTGCCACTACCACCACCCCTACTCAGGGGGACCTGGATGCCTATCACTACCACCACCCCTACTCAGGGGGGCCTGGATGCCTATCACTACTACCAACCCCACTCATGGGGGCCTGGATGCCTGCCACTACCACCACCCCTACTCAGGGGGGCCTGCATGCCTATCACTACTACCATCCCCACTCATGGGGGCCTGGATGCCTATCACTACTACCATCCCCACTCATGGGGGGCTGGATGCCTATCACTACTACCATCCCCACTCATGGGGGCTGGATGCCTATCACTACTACCATCCCCACTCATGGGGGCTGGATGCCTATCACTACTACCATCCCCACTCATGGGTGCCTGGATGCCTATCACTACTACCATCCCCACTCATGGGGGCTGGATGCCTATCACTACTACCATCCCCACTCATGGGGGGCTGGATGCCTATCACTACTACCATCCCCACTCATGGGGGGCTGGATGCCTGCCACTACCGCCACCCCTACTCAGGGGGGCCTGGATGCCTATCACTACTACCATCCCCACTCATGGGGGGCTGGATGCCTATCACTACTACCATCCCCACTCATGGGGGGCTAGATGCCTATCACTACCACAACCCCTACTCAGGGGGGGCTGGATGCCTGCCACTACCACCACCCCTACCTAGGGGGGCCTGGATGCCAATCACTACCACCACCCCTACTCAGGGGGGCCTGGATGCCTATCACTACTACCATCCCCACTCATGGGGGCCTGGATGCCTGCCACTACCACCACCCCTACTCAGGGGGGCCTGCATGCCTATCACTACTACCATCCCCACTCATGGGGGCCTGGATGCCTATCACTACTACCATTCCCACTCATGGGGGCCTGGATGCCTGCCACTCCTACCATCCCCACTCATGGGGGGCTGCATGCCTATCACTACAACCATACCCACTCATGGGGGCCTGGATGCCTATCACTACTACCATCCCCACTCATGGGGGGCTGGATGCCTGCCACTACCACCACCCCTACTCTGGGGGCTTGGATGCCTATCACTACTACCATCCCCACTCATGGGGGCTGGATGCTTATCACTACCACCACCCCTACACAGGGGGGCTGGATGCCACTACCACCACCCCTACTCAGGGGGGCTGGATGCCTGCCACTACCACCACCCCTACTCAGGGGGCCTGGATGCCTATCACTACCACCACCCATACTCAGGGGGTCCTGGATGCCTATCACTACTACCATCCCCACGCATGGGGGCCTGGATGCCTATCACTACTACCATCCCCACTCATGGGGGCCTGGATGCCTATCACTACTACCATCCCCACTCATGGGGGCTGGATGCCTATCACTACTACCATCCCCACTCATGGGGGCCTGGATGCCTATCACTACTACCATCCCCACTCATGGGGGCTGGATGCCTGCCACTACCACCACCCCTACTCAGGGGGCCTGGATGCCTATCACTACTACCATCCCCACTCATGGGGGCTGGATGCCTATCACTACCACCACCCCTACTCAGGGGGCTGGATGCCTGCCACTACCACCACGCCTACTCAGGGGGGCTGGATGCCTATCACTACTACCATTCCCACTCATGGGGGCTGGATGCCTATCACTACTACCATCCCCACTCATGGGGGCTGGATGCCTATCACTACTACCATCCCCACTCATGGGGGGCTGGATGCCTGCCACTACCACCACCCCTACTCAGGGGGCCTGGATGCCTATCACTACTACCATCCCCACTCATGGGGGCTGGATGCCTATCACTACCACCACCCCTACTCAGGGGGCTGGATGCCTGCCACTACCACCACGCCTACTCAGGGGGGCTGGATGCCTATCACTACTACCATTCCCACTCATGGGGGCTGGATGCCCATCACTACTACCATCCCCACTCATGGGGGGCTGGATGTCTATCACTACTACCATCCCCACTCATGGGGGGCTGGATGCCTGCCACTACCACCACCCCTACTCAGGGGGGCCTGCATGCCTATCACTACTACCATCCCCACTCATGGGGGCCTGGATGCCTATCACTACTACCATCCCCACTCATGGGGGCTGGATGTCTATCACTACCACCACCCCTACTCAGGGGGGCTGGATGCCTGCCACTACCACCACCCCTACTCAGGGGGCCTGGATGCCTATCACTACCACCACCCCTGCTCAGGGGGGCCTGGATGCCTATCACTACTACCATCCCCACTCATGGGGGCCTGGATGCCTGCCACTACCACCACCTTTACTCAGGGGGGCCTGCATGCCTATCACTACTACCATCCCCACTCATGGGGGCCTGGATGCCTATCACTACTACCATCCCCACTCATGGGGGCCTGGATGCCTGCACTACTACCATCCCCACTCATGGGGGCCTGCATGCCTATCACTACTACCATCCCAACTCATGGGGGCCTGGATGCCTATCACTACTACCATCCCCACTCATGGGGGGCTGGATGCCTGCCACTACCACCACCCCTACTCAGTGGGGGCTGGATGCCTTCCACTACCACCACCCCTACTCAGGGGGACCTGGATGCCTATCACTACCACCACCCCTACTCAGGGGGCCTGGATGCCTATCACTACTACCATCCCCACTCATGGGGGCTGGATGCCTGCCACTACTTTCATCCCCACTCATGGGGGCCTGCATGCCTATCACTACTACCATCCCCACTCATGGGGGCCTGCATGCCTATCACTACTACCATCCCCACTCATGGGGGCCTGGATGCCTATCACTACTACCATCCCCACTCATGGGGGGCTGGATGCCTGCCACTACCACCACCCCTACTCTGGGGGGCTTGGATGCCTATCACTACTACCATCCCCACTCATGGGGGGCTGGATGCTTATCACTACCACCACCCCTACACAGGGGGGGCTGGATGCCTGCCACTACCACCACCCCTACTCAGGGGGGGCTGGATGCCTGCCACTACCACCACCCCTACTCAGGGGGGCCTGGATGCCTATCACTACCACCACCCATACTCAGGGGTCCTGGATGCCTATCACTACCACCATCCCCACGCATGGGGGCCTGGATGCCCATCACTACTACCATCCCCACTCATGGGGGCCTGGATGCCTATCACTACTGCCATCCCCACTCATGGGGGCTGGATGCTCTATCACTACTACCATCCCCACTCATGGGGGCTGGATGCCTGCCACTACCACCACCCCTACTCAGGGGGGGCTGGATGCCTATCACTACTACCATCCACACTCATGGGGGGCTGGATGCCTGCCACTACCACCACCCCTACTCATAGGACGGGTAATGCATGACACAACCAGCATACTACCACATAAGGAATTACAGAAAATTACATCCACCCAAACATGACAAGCGTGTGTAGTCTATGTCAAATGCCTACAACACTGAACATGACAATGAACATACAATGTGACCCACTATCACATGTGTCACACATAAATGTGTGGCCTCCACAATAGCAAGCCGACCATGGCCACTGTGGCAATGGGGCCTAAAGCCCCATCACCACAGTCACCAAAAAGGTAAGTGTGGGGTCCATGGTTGATGCACCTTTTGATCAGTGTGGCAATGGGGCCTAAAGCACCATCACCACGGTGATCATAAGGTAAGTGTGGGGTCCATGGCTGATGCACCTTTTGAACAGTGTGACAATGGGGCCTAAAGCCCCATCACCACAGTCACCAAAAGGTAAGTGTGGGGTCCATGGCTGATGCACCTTTTGATCAGTGTGGCAATGGGGCCTAAAGCACCATCACCATGGTGATCATAAGGTAAGTGTGGGGTCCATAGCTGATGCACCTTTTGAACAGTGTGGCAATGGGGCCAAAAGCCCCAGCACCACAGTCACCAAAAGGTAAGTGTGGGGTCCATGGCTGATGCACCTTTTGAACAGTGTGGCAATGGGGCCTAAAGCACCATCACCACGGTGATCATAAGGTAAGTGTAGGCATGGTAAAAGCTGCCAAAGACAAACTGTATGGATGAATCCTGGTCACACAACAACTAAAACATCTGTGACATAGTAGTGCTTGTGTCCCATTGCAGCATAGATTGGGCGAGGCTAACAGTGCAGTGTCACAGAAACATCGTTTTGGCCATGTGCATACAAACATCACACATGGTGGACCACATTGTCAACATTCAGCCAATAACACAATGACAGAAGTGACCATCATGATGCTGACCCACATATCTGCACCAATGGACACACAAATGTTGATATCCTGTGGAGACTGTCGATGTCAGGTGAACAAATACCATACCATGGCAGCAATGGGACATACAAACCATGATCATTGTGCTGACTGATGACCTAGGAGTCCCAGGGAGAGCAGGGCAAAACCACCAAACTACATACAGCCAATGGCACACTACAGAAATGCCAAAGCAAGTGATGCAAATGCACTAACACAAACAGGCAGACTCACACTGCATATCAAACAAAACAGGTGATGGGGGGTATACCAGTGTCCCCAGGCAACCACACAACACATGAGGAGGCCTGAATCCCAATTACACAGATGTGTATACAGTGCCACACACAAGTAACTCATGGATTGGATTCCCCATGTGGGCAATCTGGCATTGTTAGATGAGAGGGAGCCCAAATTACACATGTCACACAAGTTTGTAGGAACAGCAACTAACACAGCAAGAGGCAGACCCACCACAGCACTACCCTCAGGGACCCCACATTGTGCAGACACTAGCCTGCATGACAATTCCACTGTGATGACAAAGGTAGATGTCGTTCACACTGTGAACCACAGCCATGTGTCCTGAGCAACAAACTACCATCACACCTACACAAGCTCCAATCAATCAGCACGGCCTGCCAGCCAAGGCCAATATGGAGGTAGGGGTCTAGCCGTGCAACAACTCACATTTGCACACTCAACACCACACACCCTGATCTCCACCAATGTGCAGCAGTGAAGCTCACATGGACTGGTGACATTGCACATGCACCCATGACAATCCCAGGGGTGGTGGGGGGAACTAAGGTGCAGAAACCCATCACACATGCCCACTCAACATAACTCGTCTATGTCTGACACACAGCACAGTATGCCGTACATGCGCATGATGTGAAATCCATAACAAACAATGGGATCCTGGCCATAGTCACACACCAACGAAGAAGCCAAGGTGACACACACAGAACACACGTACACAACTTCCAACATTGCAGCTCTGACCCTGAGGAGTGGCAGCAGTCCCACACACAACATGTCACAATCACTGAAAGCTACCACAAACTCTAAATAACGTTACTTTTGTAAACAACAAGTGCCAAGGGGAATCCTGAATGTGTCCCATCAGCGTTTGCCCACATCCCCAGCCCTGACAACAAAGACAATCTGGGATGAGAGCCTCATGAACATTAGTTTGCCATGCACCCACATCACGGAGAAACCAGGTCCAAGATGCTGGATGAACACATACCAACTCTGCAATCATCACAAACAGGAACATCCCTAGGGACACAGCCTGTGTATGAAAAGGGAAGGGAACATGCACAGACATGCTCACACAACACACAACACGGGCACACGCAATGTCACCAGAATACACACTGCCATGAGGGCACTACACTCCTGTGGAAGGTCCGCTGTGCCAAACCTTGTCTGTGCACGACTCAAACATGTCAGCAGGACACTCCGTCAGTGAGTCAACAACTACAACACACAGAAGCCTCTGCTCACATCAGCCTGTGTACGGCAGTGTCACGTCAGTCATCTGCATACACCCAAAACACGTGGCAATCCATTTGTACTGTATACACAGATGAGTCCTTCAACATTGATGTGCAAAACTGCATGTCCAGTGGAGATGGGCACACAGTCACGGAAATTGGAACATTGAACAGTGGTAAGCCCACCAGATGTGCATGAGTGTAAGACAAATATGTTCATTTACGAATGCTAAATGTACATCCCTGTGTCAAATGCTGAACATCACACCCTCAGACTGCAGCAAAGGATGCCATAGATCCACACAACAACAGGACACATATCCCATGGACGACATGGAGTCCATCACAGCAACACTTCATTTTCCTGATCTGAACACTATTAGAACTGCAAATGCAGGATGCTACTCATCTACATCATGTACATCAAAAGAAAAACCACAATTAAACAAAAGGAGGCTTTATTCAGAAAATGTAAATGAAAATTCCGAAGTCCAAAAGAAACTAAGGCCAATGGCCAGTCCAAAAACACAGTCCCAACAGGGTGATAAGTCTCAACTAGTCATCCATTGCTTGCCTGCACTGGTAGGGACAGGGGACATCCCCCTTGGAGGGGAATACAAGGGGCAGGCCAGGCACCGCAGGGACAGGATCAGGGGATGGCAGAGTGAGGCAGTGAAGGGGTGGTGGGTGCAGGAGTGTCACCGGCAACTGCAGTGGAGGTGTCTGACTCCCTTGAGCGTGCTAGAAGCGGCTCCTTGTGCACAATGGGAGACAGTATCCACATCCACGTTGTTTGTGCATGGACTTAGATGTTGTGTGTGTGTGTCAGACGTCCATGCTCCTCCTGCAGAGGCTACAGGGGCCACTACCTGTGGGTGTCATGTTTGTTTTTCTGACGTGTACATGATACGCCATGTCATGCCAGTGTCCATGTGGCAAGACAGGGTCCCTGGGAATCTACCTGTCAATGAGTTGTGATGCCTGTGGCGCATCTGTCCAGACATGTCACTGTGGTATGTGTGTGGAATGTGAGAGCAGTAAATGGGTACTGTGACACACCCAAATGGTTTCACATAGCACACCCTGGGACCTGTTGTCCACACAAGTTGAACAGAGATGTTAGATGATGTCCATGTAGGTGCCATATATGTCCAAACAGAACGACACACACATCAAGTACTTGTGTTTGGTAATGATGTATCATGTGAAATTGAGTATGGTGAACGGCACATATGTGGGATGACTGACAATCTTGCTTTGTTCACCTCTGCACTGCAGGGCTCCTGCTGTCCATAGACCATTCCCAGACCTGGCAACGATGGTGGAACGTGACAGCATCCGACGGTACAGCTTCACCAGGCAGCTGATTGAGGATTTGGCAGTGCGGTTGGGACCCACATTTGCAGCCTGGCCGGCCGTATACTACAGCGCTGACCCCCAAGGTGAAGGTGATGGCAGCCCTACACTTCTTTGCCACTGGTACCTTTCAACACACTGTGGCATCTACTGGTGGTATGTCACAGACTATGTTCAGCTGTGTGCTACGCTGATGTTTTGGTGGCAATGTTGAGATGCCTTAACCAGTACATCTATTTCCCACCACGTCAACGACTCACTGACGCTCAAGAGTGACTTCTATGCCCTGGGGAAGGATGCCACATGTCATTGGCTCCATTGATGGGACACATGTGGCTTTGGTACCACCACAGGCACATGAGCAGGCATACAGGAACCGTAAACATTACCATTCCTATCAATGCTCTGGTGGTATGTCTTGCAGATATGACCATCACACATGTGTGTGCCCGTTTCCCCGGTTCGGCACACGATGCCTACGTGATGAGGAGTAGTCGCATCCCGAGGATGATGTCACAGATGCAGAACCAGCGTGCCTGGCTTGTCGGTGTGTACTGACTTTGTACCATTGTATGTGTTCTGCTATGTTGCTTTCCGCACACTTTTCAAAATCGGCTAATGTGCAATTGTCTGTCTGTAGGTGACTCGGGATACCCCAACATGCCGTGGTTGCTGACACCCCTCAGGAACCCTGTGACTCAGCCCAGATGCGCTACAATGAGGCACATGGTCGACCAGGAGGGTGATTGAGCGGACCTTTGGTCTCCTGAAAAGCCGCTTCCGCTGCCTGGACAAGACAGGAGGGGCCCTCCCATATGCCCCAGCAAAGCTGTGCAAGATTGTCATCGTCTGCTGCATGCTACACAACCTGGCAATGTGGAAGGAGTTGCCTCTCATCCTGGATGACGATGACCAACATCCGCCACCTGTGGTGGATCCTGGCCTGGGCCACGATGCCAGTGGGATGATGATGGTGATGTCCAGACACAGCTCATCACCAACTTCTTCAGCTGAATGTGAGTATCCAGAGGGTTGTAATGTCAATGATTTTGATTTGCATAATATGTGTGTGTGGTGCTCTGGTGCTGTTTTGAGTGTGGCCATGTGCAACTTGACTGGATGCGTGCAGAAATGTGTCCTTGCAGGTGGTCTGTACTGCCCAACAGTGTTGACATGCTAACTTGCTTTTGTGTAGTTATCTTGTGACAGGTATTAGACATGAGTATTGCCGTTCTGTGCCGTTCTTCAGTGGTTTTGACTGTGTGTCATGTCTGTCCTTCACAGGGTGCTGCCGGAGTTGTTTGATCAACTTGGATCCCCGAATCCATGATTCAACTTACAAAGGTGGCAGCAGTTGTTTACCTACAGGTGATGTGCCACACACCCCTGGACTTTCTATCTTCTGCATTGTTTGACTTTGTGGCCACAGCCAGGTGGGATTATCTTGCATTTGTAGTGGAAACAACATGTTGCAAATGTGTAATAAACCTGTGCTTCACTTTGGGATGTGCGTTGTCTGTAGTCACACATCTGAGTGACATTTGCTTACTGCACCTGTAGTCTAGTTGACACAGACTGTGAATAGGTGTGGTGCCTGTGCATTGCACTGTATTTCCTGGCAACATCAGTGTAGGGGATGAGTCTGATGGCCCTGGTGTGTATGTGTTGTGTGGCCCTAGTGGTGTGTCTCCCTCATATGTGTCACGTCGCCATGACTGACATGACGGTGATGGACTTGCTGTATCAGTTGGCATGCACAGTGTCATTTTTCTGATCACCATCTCCATGACAGACACCACGTTGGAATCACAACAGAGGCAGATATGGTGTATTGGTGAGTTTATTTACAAAAGGTGTGGGGATGGTGCACAGGATGGTGGGTGCTGTACATAGAAATTGGAATCCAAAGTTCCCATGTGAATCGGAAGTCTTGGTAGCTGAAATGTCCAGAGTAAAGTCCACAGTCATCTGATAAATTTGGACAACTAGAGCTCCCCATGTCATGTGGGCGAGTTGGGTTGCTCTTCGACAGGGCGTGCAGTTTGCACACAGAGGAAAAGTTCCAGAACAGGTGTTGGGTTCCTGGGGGATGTAGCTGGCCATCAGCCTCTCAGTTTGGCCTCCTCAGACGGCCCTTCTTCTTGGGGGGGGACCCTCAGGTGCAGGCTGCGGTGGTGCAGGGGGACTCTCCGCCAGAGTCCTCCGCCCTCCCTGTGGCATTTGCAGTTGTTTCAGCAGCAGATGTTGTGGGCACACAGGGAGGGTGAGGCCATGTTGGTGCTAATCTGGCGGAGGCATGTCAGTATGTCCCTATGCACCGCTGTTAGTTGTTCCAATGTGTCCCACTTGGACTCTATGCCAGACATGTGTGTCTCGACATGTGACATGTGTGTCTCGACACGTGACATGTGTGTCTCGACACGGGACATGTGGGAGTTCAAGAGGGCATGATGGGCAGCCTGCTACTGTTGTATGTCCTTGAGGATCCCCACTACCTGGCTGACCTCTCCGGTGCTAGTCTGATATGCATCCGCAATGCGTGCCAGTTGTGGGTCATCATGAAGTCCAGACCCCTCTGCAAACAGCGACCTGTGTCTACCACCCCTGGCGACATGTGCGGGACCTGCGGTGGCATGCACAGGTGACCGTGTGCCCACTTGGGTGTTGTTTGTGGGCTCGATGTCACCAGCTCCAGTTTGGGCCTGGGTCCCTGCGCTGTTGTCACCTGTGGTCCTTGGTGTGTCCGTGTTGGCAGGGGTGGCCTTTGTGTTGCCGAGTTGTTGGAGGGGTGGGTGCAGGGTGCAGATGTTGTTCCTGCTGGTGCTGCATGATGACTGACACCGGAGGGTCCAGCTACTTCTTCGCCATCCGAGGAGTGCAGAGGCTGATCCACACCAGTGAGCTCAGTGTCCTTCGGAGCCTGGGACAGGGACTCCTCCTCGTCTGCTGCTGAGTCCCCATCATCACCTGTTTTGGGGAGAGACACAGATTGTATGGTATGTTTCTACAGGCATCAATTGTTCAAACACCTGACAGTTGTGACTGTACCTCTGGATGCGGGCCTGGACATAGCATTCTCCTAAATTATGACAGTCAGAGAGTGATATTAGTGTAGCAACCTGTGGCATGTCAATGTGAATGTTGAGGTGTGTGCCTGACCAGCATTGGTGGTATTTGGTTGCCATCCGGGCCTCCTTCTCCCCCCAGCCCAGATATCCCACCATGGAACGTGCTTCCATTGCAGGGAGTGCAAGTTATCTTTCAGGATGTCAGTCAGTGGTGTCCTGCTGTTGGTTGTTGCACAGTTGCCTGCAGGGCCTTGTGCTCCCACAGCAGTTTCCAGTGTCAGCCATCTTGTGAGTCCTTTTCCACTCCCTGTGATGTGTGCATGGTTCAGGGTGCTGTTGATGGGCCAATTGTGAGGGTGAGCAATATCTGTGACTACCACTCCCATCATGCTATTGCCTCCATCCCCCTTCCCAGCATGTCCATCCTTCCTTCCTTTTGACTCTGCTTCCCTGTGGGGTGGGGTGCCTGTGCTGACAGGATGGCTGAGAGTGTTCTCCTTGAGGTTGTTTGGCTATGAGTCCCAAGAGTGTCCCTGTGCTTCACACAGCATGACCCAGGGTGGTGGTTCTTTGTGGGATCTTCAGTTAGAATGTGAGGCATTGCATTCTCCCAGGTGGGTTATGTGGAGTTAGTGTTGAGGGGGTGTGTGAGGAGAAGTGCTTGTAACTATGGTCAGAGCTGTGAGTCCTCCTTCCCACCCAGCCAGATATCCCACCATGGAACGTGCTTCCATTGCAGGGAGTGCAATTTGTCTTTCAGGATGCCAGTCAGTGGTGTCCTGCTGTTGGTTGTTGCACAGTTCCCAGCAGGGCCTTGTGCTCCCCACAGCAGTACCCAGTGTCAGCCATCTTGTGAGTCCTTTTCCACTCCCTGTGATGTGTGCATGGTTCAGGGTGGTGTTGATGGGCCAATTGTGAGGGTGAGCAATATCTGTGACTACCATCATGCTATTGCCTCAACCACCCTTCCCAGCATGTCCATCCTTCCTTCCTTTTGACTCTGCTTCCCTGTGGGGTGGGGTGCCTGTGCTGACAGGATGGCTGAGAGTGTTGTCCTGGCACTTGTTTGGCTACAAGTCCCAAGAGTGTCCCTGTGCTTCACACAGCATGACCCAGGGTGGTGGTTCTTTGTGGGATCTTCAGTAAGAATGTGAGGCATTGCATTCTCCCAGGTGGGTTATGTGGAGTTAGTGTTGAGGGGTGTGTGAGGAGAAGTGCTTGTAACTATGGTCAGAGCTGTGAGTCCTCCTTCCCACCCCAGCCAGATATCCCACCATGGAACGTGCTTCCATTGCAGGGAGTGCAAGTTGGCTTTCAGGATGTCAGTCAGTGGTGTCCTGCTGTTGGCTGTTGCACAGTTCCCAGCAGGGCCTTGTGCTCCCCACAGCAGTACCCAGTGGTCAGCCATCTTGTCAGTCCTTTCCACTCCCTGTGTTGTGAGCATGGTTCAGGGTGGTGTTGATGGGCCAATTGTGAGGGTGACCAATATCTGTGACTACCACTCCCATCATGCTATTGCCTTCCACCACCTCTTTCCAGCATGTCCATCCTTCCTTCCTTTTTGACTCTGCTTCCCTGTGGGGTGGGGTGCCTGTGCTGACAGGATGGCTGAGAGAGTTCTCCTTGCGGTTGTTTGGCTACAAGTCCTAAGAGTGTCCCTGTGCTTCACACAGCATGACCCAGGGTGGTGGTTCTTTGTGGGATCTTCAGTTAGAATGTGAGGCATTGCATTCTCCCAGGTGGGTTATGTGGAGTTAGTGTTGAGGGGGTGTGTGAGGAGAAGTGCTTGTAACTATGTTCAGAGCTGTGAGTCCTCCTTCCCACTCCAGCCAGATATCCCATCATGGAACGTGTGCTCCATTGCAGGGAGTGCAAGTTGGCTTTCATGATGTCAGTCAGTGGTGTCCTGCTGTTGGTTGGTGCACAGTTCCCAGCAGGGCCTTGTGCTCCCCCAGCAGTACCCAGTGTCAGCCATCTTGTGAGTCCTTTTCCTCGCTCCCTGTGATGTGTGCATGGTTCAGGGTGGTGTTGATGGGCCAATTGTGAGGGTGAGCAATATCTGTGACTACCACTCCCATCATGCTATTGCCTACACCCCCTTCCCAGCATGCCCATCCTTCCTTCCTTTTGAGTGGACTTCAGTGTGTGTGAGTGTGACAGCAATGGCAAGATGGCTGACAATGTGGTCCTTGTTGTTTGTTAGTGCCCAGTTCCCAGCAGGGCCTTGTGCTCCCCACAGCTGGAGGCCAGTGCCAGACATCTTTGAAGTGGCTTTTCACTGCCTGTGAGGTGTGCATGCTTCAGTGCTAGCTTGCTGGGCCATGTGGGTGGGGATGTTGAGCTGTGACTACCACTCCCATCATGCTATTGCCTCCACCCCCTTCCCAGCATGCCCATCCTTCCTTCCTTTTGAGTGGACTTCAGTGTGTGTGAGTGTGACAGCAATGACAAGATGGCTGACAATGTGGTCCTGTTGTTTGTTGGTGCCCAGTTCCCAGCAGGGCCTTGTGCTCCTCACAGCTGGAGGCCAGTGTCAGACATCTTTGAAGTGGCTTTTCACTGCCTGTGAGGTGTGCATGCTTCAGTGCTAGCTTGCTGGGCCATGTGGGTGGGGATGTTGAGCTGTGACTACCACTCCCATCATGCTATTGCCTACACCCCCTTCCCAGCATGCCCATCCTTCCTTCCTTTTGACTCTTGCTTCCCTGTGGGGTGGGGTGCCTGTGCTGACAGGATGGCTGAGAGTGTTGTCTTATGGTAGTTTGGCTGGCTAAGTCCCAAGAGTGTCCCTGTGCTTCACACGCATGACCCAGGGTAGTGGTTCTTTGTGGGATCTTCAGTTAGAATGTGAGGCATTGCATTCCTCCCAGGTGGGTTATGTGGAGTTAGTGTTGAGGGGGTGTGTGAGGAGAAGTGCTTGTAACTATGGTCAGAGCTGTGAGTCCTCCTTCCCACCCAGCCAGATATCCCACCATGGAACATAGCTCCATTGCAGGGAGTGCAAGTTGGCTTTCAGGATGTCAGTCAGTGGTGTCCTGCTGTTGGTTGTTGCACAGTTCCCAGCAGGGCCTTGTGCTCCCCACAGCAGTACCCAGTGTCAGCCATCTTGTGAGTCCTTTTCCACTCCCTGTGATGTGAGCATGTTTCAGGGTGGTGTTGATGGGCCAATTGTGAGGCTGAGCAATATCTATGACTCCAACTCCCATCATGCTATTGGCTACACTGACTTCAACGGCATACACAGAATTCCTTCCTTTCAGTGATCTTCCCTGTGAGGTGGTGTTCTAGTGGTGTCAAAATATCTGAGAGTGTTTTTTGGTTCTATTTGTGCCACTGCCTTGCTGTTTTTGTTGTTAGGTTTGTACATGTCATGACACAGTTAGATATCACTATGAGATGGCAGGTATTGTGTTTGTCTGACTAGCATTCACATCTTGGGATGAATATGTTTTGGTTGCTGTGTATTTGCTAAGGGTGCATGGTTTGCCTATCCCTTTGAGAGTGCTGTGTGTGTATTGTCACACCATATTGTGTATGTTAGTTGTGTACTCACCCAGGCTCTGGGATGTCTGTTAGTCCGTATACGCTCACTGGTGGTAGGATGGCCTCGCACCTTCTCCTCCCAGGGTCTGAGGTATACTGGTTTTGCAGGAGCGCCACTGCCGGGTGCGGTGGCTGAGGAAGTAGTCCTTTAAGTAGGCCCCGGACCCTCCCGAGCACATCATACCACCTGTTCTGGATGTCTTCCTGTAGGAAGTTGGCCTGGTATATGCTGTCCACTAATTATAGTGGGCACCTTGCACCAGTCCAAACAACCCCTTATTGGAGATAGGTTAAAGACAACCTTTATTGAAAGCTATCCTAGTGGTAGCTATGGAGAGCAGCCTTCAGGCTAAGTCTTGAAGGAATGTAAAGCAGCTTGTTTTACCAGTCTATAATCTCTTGAGTGACCAAATGAAAGAGCACCACACCAGGTATATATTCAAAATATATGTATTTATTGCTAAACACATCCCTCTAGTCTCTTTATGAGGCTAGAGTTCGAAGTACACAAGTTATAAGTTATTTAAACACAGTAATAGCACAAATACACGTTTGGGCCCTAGGGGCGTACCAAACCATATACCAATAAAGTGGTATAAGAACCACGACTGAGCTAGACACTAGGCCTAGAGCCTGTAGAAGTGCTTGGACCACAAGGAACCACCCAAGGTAGTGACACAGGGGACCCACGGGGGACGCGTGCAGTGTAAATACACAACCGCGAATCGCCGTTAACTTCTATGGGAAAAGTCGCGATCAGGAAATTAAAGAAAAGGGACACTTAAAAGAGGACTTGGAGCAAACCCTTTGAGAACTAGGTCTTTCTAGAGTCTCTACCCACGGGAGCACCGGAGTACTCGTGTTACCTCACCCAGGGAAGCCGGGTGCATAGGTGCCTTTCGGGGTCGGGTTTCGTCGCCGATTTGAATGGCGATCTGCTGCAAAGTGCTGCTGGCGACCAAGTGGAAAGTGTCCGGGTGGATCCAAGAGTGGATCGGAGATCTGAAGAACCTGAAAGCAGAGGGGACAGAGTCTGGGTCACTAGCCAGTGACCAGGAAGGCGATGAGCAGATGCCCACCGATGTCGGGTGCTTCAGGTGCGTTGACAGTCGTCTTGACTCTTCAGCCACGAGGTCCAGGAGGCGTTGTCGGCAACCAGTAGCAGAGATTCGGACTGGTACACGATGTCTATCGAGTGCTGAGGCATCGGCGACCGGATTGGACCCAACAAGCCTTGGCAACGGCAAGTCTCGATGGAAGGTGAAGATTGATCGATTATTCAGACCAGCAAGGTCTGAGGAACTCACCCAGCAAGGGTAAGTGAGGGCAAGCCTGGAGCAACCAGGGAGCCCAAGAAGAAAAGGATTGTCCTTCGCGAAGGGCTACTAGCCAACGGGCTAGCAACCGCGAAGGAGCCTCAAGATGGTGCACGTGGATCTGGCTCACAGGACACTCGTGAAGTGGAGGCCAGTGATCTTCAGTGCAGTTGGTGCTGGAGGCTGGGGCTACTCGGAGCCCAAAGCACGACTTTGTGGGAGATCCAGGAAGAGGATGCACTTGCAACACGTGCGGTGTCCAGGGGTCACGGTTCCACGTTACCCACGACAGCTACGGGCCTCAGCTTTGCTGGGGACTCAGGGCAGCCTCGGGAAGTCTGGAAATCCACCTCTGGTGATGCAAAGACTTCGGCGTCCGACGGGAGCTTCAGAGATGCAGACCGGACAATTGCTTCTTTGGTGCCTGCCAAGCAGGGGAGTCACTCCTTGACCCCAAGGGAGATTCTTCAGTCCTCTAATCTTGTAGTAGAGCGTCGAAGGTCCAGGATTCTGTGTCAGAGTTTCGTCCAGGGATAATCTAAAGTCCTAAGGACTGGGTTCCTATACTTATACTAAGTTTAGGGGTTGGACTACTCTGTGGCCCCACCTATGGGTGGGTCAGGGCAGAGGGGTGGCTACACCCCTTTCCTTTGTCCAGTTCGCGCCAAAGCAGGGGCTGGAAGCCCCTGATCCGGTTTGAACTGGGGTATGCACAGGGACACCAAATGTGCCCCCAGTGCAGGACTTCAAAGCACCCAGAGAGTGCTCCCGCCCAGCCCCAATACACATTATCCTGTCTGGGGAGGTGGTTACACCTCCCTGCGACAGGAAACCTATTGTCCAGGCCTCCCCTGCCGGAGTTTCGTCCAGCAGCAGGAGGCCAGACTTGTGTCTGTGGCAGCAGCATCCATTTTGTGATGCCAGGGCTTTAGAAAGAAGTTACCGGGCAAGCCAGGGTTAACATGTCTTTCCCTCTAGAAGGGTGGAATGCTACCCCCGCCGCCAGAATTGGCGGGGGGGTAGTATTCCAAGATGTTTGACACCAAACACGACATGTTTTGGTGCAGCCATCCCAAAGTTAGCATTTAACGCGAGGTTATAATGCGCTTAAGAGTATATGGTCAGGCTGCACTACAAACAGCATCAGAGAAGGGTCTCCGACCGCTGCAGAGGGGCCCTGCTCATGCAGGGGCACCCTCTCACATAGGAACCATGCACTCTGCCTTCAGGATTGACAAGGCCTGCCATAGGAGTGACTTATAGGTTTATATGTGTGTATGTATGTAGTGATATAGGTAGCCTATATCACAGTAAGGGGTGCATGCACCACCTTACCCAGGCTGCAGTAGCAGACCTGTGGTGTCAGTTTGGATGGCCTTCCAGGGGTGGCATAATACATGCTGCAGCCCCTGGCAGGCCTCTGAGGTACCTATGCCCTGGGTACATAGTATACCATATACTAGGGACTTATAAGGGCACTCCAGATTCCAATTAGAGATGTGCCTAAGGCACATGGAAACCATTTTAAAGAGGAAGCAGCTAGGCTGGGGTTCTGATTAGCAGGGCCCCAGCCAGACTAAGGTCTAAAAACAGTGAAGCATCAGCAAAAAGTGGGGGTACCCATGTGAAGCAGATCCTACTCTCCTACACAACCCCCCAAACGTAGGGACATTAAACTAACCTTGACCAGTTGAGTCTTCATGTTCTAAGTGGAAGTACCTAGAGAGTCCATCTGCATTGGCATGGTTACTCCCAGGTCTATGTTCCACTGTGAAGTCCATCCCCTGTAGGGAAATGGACCACCTAAGCAGTTTGGGGTTTTCACCCTTCATTTGTTTTAGCCATAAGAGGGGCTTATGGTCTGTTTGAACAAGGAAGTGAGTACCAAACAAGTATGGCCTCAACTTCTTCAGAGCCCAGACCACAGCAAAGGCCTCCTCTCAATGGCTGACCAACGTTTCTCTCTAGGGGTCAGCCTTCTGCTAATGAAAGCTACTGGCTGATCCTGACCTTCTTCATTCAATTGTGACAGTACAGCCCCTACCCCCAATTCAGATGCATCAGTTTGAACAATGAACTTCTTGGAGTAATCAGGACTCTGTAGAATGGGAGCAGTGCACATGGCCTGCTTCAGGTCATCAAATGCCTTTTGACAGTTAGCTGTCCACTGAACTTTCTTGGGCATTTTCTTAGAAGTTAAGTCATTCAAAGGTGTCACTATTGATCCATACCCTTTGACAAATCTTCTGTAGTACCCAGTCAGGCCTAAAAAGGCTCTCACCTGAGTCTGGGTAGTTGGAGCAGTCCAGTCCATGATGGTCTGAATCTTGCTCTGCAGTGGTTGAACCTGGCCTCCACCCACAAGGTGGCCCAGGTACACAACCTGACTCTGCCCTATCTGGCACTTGGTGGCCTTGATAGTCAGGCCTGCCTTTTGCAGGGCCTGTAAAACATTCCTGAGGTGGACCAGGTGATCCTCCCAGGTGGAGCTAAAGACAGCAATATCATCTAGATATGCTGCACTATAGGCTTCCAGACCTGTAAGGACTGTATTCACCAACCTCTGAAAAGTGGCAGGTGCATTCTTCAGACCAAAGGGCATCACCACAAATTGGTAATGCCCACTAGGGGTTGAGAATGCTGTCTTTGGCTTTGCATCATCAGCTAGTCTGATCTGCCAGTAGCCAGCTGTCAAGTCAAATGTGCTGAGATATTTGGCTGAGGCCAAAGTATCTATTAGCTCATCTGCCCTTGGTATTGGATGGGCATCAGTCCTAGTGACTGCATTGAGACCCCTGTAGTCCACACAAAACCTCATCTCTCTTTTTCCACCACTGGTGTGAGGTTTTGGCACAAGGACCACTGGACTAGCCCAAGGGCTATCTGAGGGTTCAATAACTCCCAAATCCAACATTTTCTGGACTTCAGTCCTGATACAGTCCCTGACATGGTCAGGTTGCCTATAAATCTTATTTTTAATAGGCAGACTGTCCCCAGTGTCCACTTCATGAGTGCACCAGGTAGTCTGACTGGGTGTCAGTGAAAACATGTGTCTAAACTGATTGAGCACCTGTCTGCAATCAGTTTGCTGCTGGGTAGTGAGGCTGCCTGCCAAGGCTACACCATCTACTGACCCATCGTCAGGGTTCTGTGAGAGCAGGTCAGGGAGTGGGTCACTCTCTTCCTCCTGCCCTTCATCAGTAGCCATGAGCAAGCCCATGTCTGCCCTGTCCACATATGGTTTTAACCTGTTGACATGGAGAACCCTGTGGGGACTCCTGGGTGTTCCTAGGTCTACTAAGTAGGTAACCTCACCCTTCTGTTCAACAATAGTGTGGGGTCCACTCCATTTGTCTTGGAGAGCTGCTGGGGCCACTGGCTCCAACACCCACACCTTCTGTCCTGGCTGGTAAACAGTCAGTACAGCCTTTTGGTCATGCCAAGCTTTCTGAAGTTCCTGGCTAGCCTCAAGGTTTTTAGTTGCCTTTTTCATATACTCAGCCATCCGGGAGCGGAGACCAAGTACATAGTCCACTATGTCTTGCTTTGGGGGCTTGAGAGGTAACTCCCATCCTTCCTTCACCAAGCACAGTGGACCCCTGACAGGGTGACCAAACAGAAGTTCAAAAGGGCTGTAGCCAACCCCTTCTGAGGCACCTCCCTGTATGCAAATAAAAGGCAGGGCAAGAGTATGTCCCATCTTCGCCTAAGCTTTTCTGGGAGCCCTTTAATCATGCCCTTCAAGGTTTTGTTGAATCTCTCAACTAAACCATTGCATTGTGGGTGATAGGGTGTGGTGAACTTGTAAGTCACTCCACACTCCTTCCACATTGCTTTTAAGTAACCAGACATGAAGTTTGCACCCCTATCTGATACAACCTCCTTAGGAAAGCCCACTCTTGAGAAAACTCCCAGGAGGGCTCTTGCCACCACAGGTGCTGTAGTGGTCCTAAGGGGAATAGCCTCTGGGTACCTGGTGGCATGATCCACTACCACCAGGATAAACCTGTGCCCAGATGCTGTTTGGGGATCCATGGGACCAACAATATCAATCCCCACTCTTTCAAAGGGCACCCCCACCACAGGTAGTGGTATCAGGGGGCCTTTGTAGTGCCACCTGCCTTGCCACTGGCCTGGCAGGTTACACAGGAGCGACAAAACTCCTTGGTGTCTTCAGACATGTGGGGCCAGTGAAAGTGAGGGACAATTCTGTCCCAAGTCTTGTTCTGGCCCAGGTGACCTGCTAAGGGAATATCATGGGCTAGGGTCAATAGGAAGCCCCTGAACTTTAGAGGTATAACCAACCTCCTGGTGGCACCAGGCTTGGGGTCTCTACACTCTGAGTACAGGAGTCCATCATCCCAATACACTGTATGGGGACCACTAGCTTTCCCAGCAGCCTCAGCAGCAGCTTGCTGTCTGAGGGGTTCAAGAGAGGGGCAGCTCTGCTGCTCCTGGCTCAGATCTGCCCTGGAAGGTCCCCCTGTCCCCAAGAACTCAACCTGGTCAGGTTCAAGCTCCTCTGGGACAGTTCCTTCCTCAGGACTGAGATCATCTCCCTCAAGAGACTGATCTTCCTTCTGAGCCAAGGGGGAAGGCACTGCCTTTACCCTACTACTCCTCCTCTTGGAAGGCACTTGGTCCATTATTCCAGAATCCAAGTCCTGTTCAGTTTTAGACATTTTGGCCTGTGACCTGGTCACAGCAAACACATCTGCAGGGATGCCCAGCATTTCTGCATGAGTCCTGAGCTCCACTTCTGCCCAAGCTGAAGTTTCTAAGTCATTGCCAAGCAAGCATTCGACTGGTAGGTTTGCACTTACCACAACCTTCTTAAGGCCAGTTACCCCTCCCCAGGAGAAGTTAACAACTGCCAGAGTATGGTCTGTTCTGACATTGCTAGCATTGGTCACTTGGTACATTTCACCAAGTATAACTTGCCCAGGATCCACAAGGTCTTGTGTCACCATTGTGACACTTGCCCCTGTGTCCCTAAATGCCAAAGCCTCTCTTCCATTGATTAAAGGCTGTTGTCTGTACTTGCCCAGATTACTGGGACTCACAGAGGAGGTCACATCCATGCCTCCATCACAGACTAACACAGCCTGAGTGAGTTCTCTGACTAAGTCAGAGCCCACTTCAGTACCCAGGGTCAACCCTACTAAACCCTTGGCTGGAGCACTCCCACCAACTGTAACTGTACTAGGGGGAACAGGTGCCTTAGGGGCATTGGTGGGGGCTGGAGTAGAGTCTTTGGACTTGGTGCAATCACTGGTCCAGTGGGTCTTTTGCTTACAGACCTTGCACCATGGTTTCCTTTGGCCTTTCCCTTTATTAGACTGTGAATCCCCACCTGAAGAAGATTTTTGGGGCCCTTGTGAAGACTTCTGGTCTTTACCATTCTCCCCACCCTTATCAGAGTTCTTAGAATCTTGCTTCTTAGGGTCACCACCTTGGTTCTGTACCTTCTGCCTCACCCTGGTTCTGACCCATTTGTCTGCCTTCTTTCCCAATTCTTGGGGAGAGGTCAGATCAGAGTCCACCAGGTACTGATGCAACAGCTGATTTTGACAGTTATTAAGAATCTGCTCCCTCATTATCAGATTGTACAATCCTGAGAAGTCACACACCTTACTGCCCATCAACCAGCCTTCCAGAGCCTTAGCAGAACAATCCACATAGTCTACCCAGTCTTGAGTCTGTGCTTTTTGGGCATCTCTGAACTTTAACCTGTATTGTTCAGTGGTTAGGCCAAACCCATCAATAAGAGCACTCTTCAAGACCTTGTAATTATCAGCATCCTCTTCTCTTACAGTGAGGAGCTTGTCTCTACCTTTGTCTGCAAAGGAGAGCCACAAGATTGCTGCCCACTGCCCCTGAGGGACCGTCTGTACTTTACAGGCCCTCTCTACTGCAGTTATCCATTTGTGGATGTCATCCCCACTCTGGTAGGGAGGGACAATCTTGCTCAGGTTCCTATGGTCATAGGACCTTTCCCTATCTCTAGGCATATTGCTGCCACCATGGGACTCTAGTCCCAACTTTTTTCTCTCTCTAAAGAGATCTAGGGACTCCCTGTCCATAGCCAGTTGCTGTCTTCTGAGTTCAAGCTGAGCTTCCTCATACTGAATCAGCCTCTTTCTCCTCTCATCAGACGATTCCCTCCTATGAGAGAAGACAGAGGTCCCTATTGAGGTGCTGGAGTGGTTAGACTCCTGAGAAGGAGATCTAGCCCTTCTAGGCACACTCATAACCCTTCCTGGAGGGACAAAGTTGAGGTCATCCTGATCCTCCTCCTCATCTTCCACAGGAGGGATTGGGTTTTCCAGGTCAGGGTCATTGTCACCCTCCTGGTCAGTTTCAGAGGGGGGGGTCAGGGGTTTTGCTACCTCTGGCCCCTTCCTCATCTTCTGCCCCACCCTCTGCTCCTACCCCTTCAGTCCCTAAGGGCCTGCTGAGATCATAAGCCTCCAACATATCTCTAAGATGTTGGGTGGTGGGACTTGGCCTGTCTTCAGTTTCCTCAACTTACATAATGCTCTCAATTCCAAGAATGGGAGTGTATCAGACTTGGAGGGAAGAAGCCCAGTGGCTTCTGGCAAGGACTCTCTAGGTCCTGGCTTTGAAGACATTACTAGTGTGGTGTGGTGTATGCACTACCTACTCTAGTGTGGCCTACTAAACTCTCTTGAGTTGTAGAAAGGGTTGTGCTATCCCTTAACACACAACTCTAAGTTCAGTAGAACTTACTGTATAGTAAACTTAATTTATATGTACCTTAGGTACCTTTAGTGGTTTTCAGTTGATCAATTCAATTGAGATTATCTGGTAAAACAATAGCAAGCTGGAATCCCACACGCTGCACACCAATGTGAGAAGTTGGCCTGGTATATGCTGTCCACTAAATATAGTGGGCACCTTGCACCAGTCCAAACAACCCCTTATTGGAGATAGGTTAAAGACAACCTTTATTGAAAGCTATCCTAGTGGTAGCTATGGAGAGCAGCCTTCAGGCTAAGTCTTGAAGGAATGTAAAGCAGCTTGTTTTACCAGTCTATAATCTCTTGAGTGACCAAATGAAAGAGCACCACACCAGGTATATATTCAAAATATATGTATTTATTGCTAAACACACCCCTCTAGTCTCTTTATGAGGCTAGAGTTCGAAGTACATAAGTTATAAGTTATTTAAACGCAGTAATAGCACAAATACACGTTTGGGCCCTAGGGGCGTACCAAACCATATACCAATAAAGTGGTATAAGAACCACGACTGAGCTAGACACTAGGCCTAGAGCCTGTAGAAGTGCTTGGACCACAAGGAACCACCCAAGGTAGTGACACAGGGGACCCACGGGGGACGCGTGCAGTGTAAATACACAACCACGAATCGCTGTTAACTTCTATGGGAAAAGTCGTGATCAGGAAATTAAAGAAAAGGGACACTTAAAGGAGGACTTGGAGCAAACCCTTTGAGAACTAGGACTTTCTAGAGTCTCTACCCACGGGAGCACCGGAGTACTCGTGTTACCTCACCCAGGGAAACCGGGTGCATAGGTGCCTTTCGGGGTCGGGTTTCGTCGTTGATTTGAATGGCGATCTGCTGCAAAGTGCTGCTGCGACCAAGTGGAAAGTGTCCGGGTGGATCCAAGAGTGGATCGGAGATCTGAAGAACCTGAAAGCAGAGGGGACAGAGTCTGGGTCACTAGCCAGTGACCAGGAAGGCAATGAGCAGGTGCCCACCGATGTCGGGTGCTTCAGGTGCGTTGATGGTCATCTTGACTCTTCAGCCACGAGGTCCAGGAGGCGTTGTCGGCAACCAGGAGCAGGATTCGGTCTGGTACATGATGACTGTCGAGTGCTGAGGCGTTGTCGACCAGATTAGACCCAACAAGCCTTGGCAACGGCAAGTCTTGATGAAGTTGAAGATTGACGATTATTCAGACCAGCAAGATCTGAGGAACTCACCCAGCAAGGGTAAGTGAGGGCAAGCCTGGAGCAACCAGGGAGCCCAAGAAGAAAAGGATTGGCCTTCATGAAGGGCTACTAGCCAACGGGCTAGCGACCGCACAGGAGCCTTGAGATGGTGCACGTGGATCTGGCTCACAGGACACTCGTGGAGTGGAGTCCAGTGATCTTTGGAGCAGTTAGTGCTGGAGACTGGGGCTATTTGAAGCCCAAAGTACAACTTTGTGGGATTCCAGGAAGAGGATGCACTTGCAAATACGTGCGGTGTCCAGGGCTCATGGTTCCACGTTACCCACGACAGCTACGGGACTCAGCTTTGCTGGGTACTCAGGGCAGCCTCTGGGAAGTCTGGAAATCTACATCTGGTGATGCAAAGACTTCGGTGTCCGACGGGAGCTTCAGAGATGCAGACCAGACAATTGCTTCTTTGGTGCCTGCCAAGCAGGGGAGTCACTCCTTGACCCCAAGGGAGATTCTTCAGTCCTCTAATCTTGTAGTAGAGCGTCGAAGGTCCAGGATTCTGTGTCAGAGTTTCGTCCAGGGATAATCTAAAGTCCTAAGGACTGGGTTCCTATACTTATACTAAGTTTAGGGGTTGGACTACTCTGTGGCCCCACCTATGGGTGGGTCAGGGCAGAGGGGTGGCTACATCCCTTTCCCTTTGTCCAGTTCACGCCAAAGCAGGGGCTGGAAGCCCCTGATCCGGTTTGAACTGGGGTATGCACTAGGGACACCAAATGTGCCCCCAGTGCAGGACTTCAAAGCACCCAGAGAGTGCTCCCGCCCAGCCCCAATACACATTATCCTGTCTGGGGAGGTGGTTACACCTCCCTGCGACAGGAAACCTACGGTCCAGGCCTCCCCTGCCGGAGTTTCGTCCAGCAGCAGGAGGCCAGACTTGTGTCTGTGGCAGCAGCATCCATTTTGTGATGCCAGGGCTTTAGAAAGAAGTTACCGGGCAAGCCAGGGTTAACATGCCTTTCCCTCTAGAAGGGTGGAATGCTACCCCCGCCGCCAGAATTGGCGGGGGGTTAGTATTCCAAGATGTTTGACACCAAACACGACATGTTTTGGTGCAGCCATCCCAGTATATGGTCAGGCTGCACTACAAACAGCATCAGAGAAGGGTCTCCGACCGCTGCAGAGGGGCCCTGCTCATGCAGGGGCACCCTCTCACATAGGAACCATGCACTCTGCCTTCAAGATTGACAAGGCCTGCCATAGGAGTGACTTATAGGTTTATATGTGTGTATGTATGTAGTGATATAGGTAGCCTATATCACAGTAAGGGGTGCATGCACCACCTTACCCAGGCTGCAGTAGCAGACCTGTGGTGTCAGTTTGGATGGCCTTCCAGGGTTGGCATAATACATGCTGCAGCCCCTGGCAGGCCTCTGAGGTACCTATGCCCTGGGTACATAGTATACCATATACTAGGGACTTATAAGGGCACTCCAGATTCCAATTAGAGATGTGCCTAAGGCACATGGAAACCATTTTAAAGAGGAAGCAGCTAGGCTGGGGTTCTGATTAGCAGGGCCCCAGCCAGACTAAGGTCTAAAAACAGTGAAGCATCAGCAAAAAGTGGGGGTACCCATGTGAAGCAGATCCTACTCTCCTACACTTCCTTTGTGCGCAAACATGGTGATTGTGCGTTCACCCTGTCGACAATCCTCGCCCACATCTTGGTTTTCTGCGACATGGGGGTCTGTTGTACCAATGTACCAAACAACTGTGGCTCTACCCTGAGGATCTCATCTACCATGACTTCCAATTCACTATCTAGGAACTTTGGATTCTTCTTTAGGGGCATGGTGGTGGTGGTGATTGATGTGTGTGTGTGCAAGTGGGGGTGTGTGAGTGTAGGTTTAGCTGGGTGTGTGTGAGGGTGCTATTTGTAGGTGTGGTAATGGTGTGTGGCTTGTGTGATGTATGAGCTGTGAGTGTGTCTGTGGTTGCTGTGTGATGGTGTTGTTTGTTGGCAGGTCAGTGGAATTTGCAAAGGATCATGGTAGGGATTTGTGGCCTTTATGTAGGTGGAGTTGGAGGTGTGTCCTTGTTCCATGTTTTTTCCCCCCCAGTATTTATTGGCTTTGTGGTTGCTTGTTTGGCCCTTTTTTTGGACTTTTTTTCCTTGGTGCTTTTGGTGCATGTAGGAGTCGTTCTTGTGTCCGAGTCGGACGCTGCTGTTGTCTGGTGCGATGTTGTCCGACTCGTTCCCGTAGGGGTCAGCTATATTTCATATGCGGCGTACGAGTCGGTCGCGGAGTATTGGGTTGCTTCGGCTGGGTTTTGTATGCGTGTCGGTCGTACGGCTTGTGCTCCGTGCGAGTCGGTCGTGTTTTGCACGCACAGCATCGTACTACGCGGGTCGGAGTTCACGGGTACGTTTCGTTCGGGTTTAATCCGGGTGCGTGTCGGTCGGTTCGTTTGTAGTGATTTTCCGGCCGGATAGCTTGTTTCCGTCCGGCTCGGTCGTTCGTTTTGTATTCCGTCCGAGTCGGTCGGATTTCACATGCATTTCATCGTACTACCCGGGTCGTACGGCGCCGGTCCAAGTCGGTCGGACTAAAATCCCGTACCGAGTCGGTCGGTACGTTTTCCGGCCCGAATCGGAATCGACCCCATAGTATTATTTATACACAGTCCCACTGTACAGTACATTATTTTTTATAATTAACAAAACTATCAACATATATAATTTGCTATTCCCATACCAAACCATGCTAACTCTAAGAAGGTGCTGGACACTAAACATATATAATTTACTATTCCCACTCCAATTAATATAAAATTCTAGGAAGGTGCTGGACACTAAGGGGCCGATTACAATTCGGGCCGGAAATCCCTCCGACCGAGTCGGATTCGGAGAGATATCTGACCGAACTGGACCCTAGCAGTCCGACCGAACGAGTACGATGCGGACTCGATTCGGTCGGACTCCCATTGAAGTCAATGGGAGCCGGTCGTATGACGCGTACATGGGCTCCCATTGACTCAATGGGTGCGTCGCGAACAAGGGCGCCCCCTACAGTGGGTACGCGTCGGTGCGACTCGCGCTGTACATGCATGTGTAGGGGGGACCCATGGGTCACCCCTGTGTGCGACTCACGCAGCTACGCGTACAGGGGGGTCTGACACGGACCCCCGAAGTCCAGCTCCGACTGCTCTTTCGAGCCGGATGACGCGAGTCGGTCGGACTGTTCGAGGCACGCATCGTACTTGCCCGGTCGGGGGACGTCTCCATTGCATGGTGCGAGTCGAGTCCGTACGAGTCGGTCGGAGCGGTTCGGAGCCAGGAACGAGTCGGTCGGGGATTTCGCGTACGCTCGCATCATACTTGCTCGAGCGGACGGGTGTTCGAATCGATCGGAAACAGGGCATCCGAATATATAATTTTTTTTTTTTATATTAAAGCATCTTTATTCGATTCTTAGAATCATCAAAGCATCAATAAAAAAATATATACAATTCATTAATCCTCATTTCAGTTGCGATACAGTATATAGGATATAATTTACAGTTAGCAGCCTATATGGGAAAAGTGCAAAATGCAGAATGTCAGATAGCCTCATTTTGGTTACAGTACAATACATTCAGTAGAATTTTCGCGGCTAGCAGCTATTCAATTAATTCCATAAAGTGCAAAGTGCAAAATACTAGATAGTTAACCACCAATAGCGCATTAACATATACATTCCGCTGTAAAACATAGAAGCTAGTTATTACAGTCAGCAACAATGGAATTAATTCCATAAAGTGCAACGTGCAAGGTGCAATTTCATCATGATTACTATATAATCACATAAATAGAAGAAGGAGTTACCACACTATAAATTTTAAAATATCATTAACTATGTACGACATCAACATTTAAATTTCATATAGTGCCCTTAAAAAAAAAAAATTTTTTAAAATTTGAGCCCAGTCTTCATCCTAATAAAATTAGCAGCCAGTAAAAATCTACTAGTACCAAATACAATTAGCTTGGAGCTATCAGTTTTCAAGATACGCAGCATTTCAGTGTATTTCCTAATACACAGTTTCCTGCCCAGAGGTTTTATCCATTTCTTTCTAGGATTTTCATATACAGGGCAGAAAAATAAAACATGCGCAATATCCTCTTCACTTCCTGAATGGCACTGAGTACACTTTACAATCATTTTCTACTAGCTGCTTTTGTCCCCACCTGGATGTAAACGACCTTATTTGAAGAGTACCATACCTAAATTTCAGGTACAATACCTTAGCAAGTAAAGGTTCGATCTCATCTAAAAATGATTCAAAACAGGGGTTATTTTAAACATCAGAAACTGGGTTGTGAGTGTACCGGATCTATTATTTAAAATAATATTGTGCCTAATGAAATTCCAGTAAATGGTCTTAATTTCCCGTTTTGAATCTGGAGTCAACAAATTCGGTTGTTCCCAGAACCTACTCAAACCCAGGTCCGTAAACCATTTACGGATGTGGATCAACCAGGGAAAAGTTACATGAGTGTCAAGAACCAATAATTCACTCAATGCTTGTCTATAGGTTTGCAATTCCTCGGTGGTCCATATTCTTATCCAGTATGATAAGGTCATCCAAACTGCCCTTTGCTCAATTCGCTTAAAGCCCAAATCGAGCATTAGGGGGATCACAGGTGTATTTTGGGGTAGAGCAGTAAACCTCCTCAAGATCTTATTTTCCCCCGTAATTAAAGATACAAGTGCTCCCCCCACAATTCTGAGCCATACAAGGCAGCAGTTTGTGCCCTGGATTTATAAACTTCAAGGGCTGGTGTGACAGCCTTTTGTCGTGGTGGCAAAGAGTTTTTTATAACTGGTGCTGCGTATTGCATTAAAATTGTTCTAGATTTCATTATCTGGGGGTTCCATGAAAGTTTAGAGTCAATGTTTACCCCAAGATAAACAAAATTAGAAACTTGCTCCAAAATTGCTCCATTCAGCTTTATGTTATTCTTAAAACATTTGTGGGGCCTAATAGTCATATACTTAGTTTTTAGTGGGTTTATTTCCACCCCCTTTTGTTTACAATATTGATCAAGGGTATTTAAAAGATTTTGCAAGCGCTTTGGCGTTTGTGACAATAAAATTGTGTCATCAGCAAAAGTTAGTGCGCAGATATGGTTCCCTCCTAATTTCGGGAATCATGATTTTATTTTGGAGGAACTCAACCATGTCATTAACATATAAGAGAAATAGAGTTGGCGCCAGGACACAGCCCTGGCGCACACTCTCTTGACAGGTATCTCTTCTGTGAGTTCCCCCTTTACCCCAACGTACTTTTGCAAAGGTATTCTCATGAAGCCTAACCAACTGGACTATGATATTTTTGGCACCCCCTGCTGTAATAGATTTAGACATAGTAGGTCTCTAGGGATTGAATCAAATGCGGCCTTTAAATCTATAAAGGCCACATATAAATGACCGGATCTTAGCCTTTGTATATTTCCAGGCTATAATTAACAGCCTGAACACCTGATCTATGGTGCTTGTCCTCCTTCTAAAACCCGCCTGGCATGGGGAAAGTACATCATTAGCAAGCATCCAGTCATTCAACCTTTCTAAGATCTGTTTGGCATAAACCTTTTGCAATATATCTATCAGACTGATAGGTCTGTAATTAGCGGAATCGTCCCTGCCGCCCTTCTTGTATATTGGGACGATCTCCGCGCCTTTCCAAGATTCTGGAATGGGCTCACCTCTAGCGATTGCATTGCATAGAAGATTAATATATGGAGCCCACACTTCAGGTGCATGTTTAAAGAGATCGCCCGGGATCTTATCAGGGCCAGGGGCTTTCGATGGCTTAATAGCAGCTATGGCCAGTGTAGTATCCTCTACACTAAATTGTAGTGGTGCAATCTCATTTGATGACATAAGGTCGGTCGGACTGTTCGAGGCGCGCATCGTACTTGCCCGGTCGGGGGACGTCTCCATTGCGTGGTGCGAGTCGAGTCCGTACGAGTCGGTCAGAGCGGTTCGGAGCCAGGAACGGTCGGGGATTTCGCGTACGCTAGCATCGTACTTGCTCGCTCGGACGGGTGTTCGAATCGGTCGGAAACAGGGCGTCCGAATCGGATCCGGTAAAGCCGAATCCGATTCGGTGCCCTTCTGGCCAAGATCGGAATCGGCACCTAAACATATATAATTTACTATTCCCACTCCAATTAATAAGAAATCAGGGAAGGTGCTGGAAACAAAACATATATAATTTACTATTCCGACTCCAATTACTATTAAATCAGAGAAGGTGCTGGACACTGAGGGGTCGATTCCGATGTCGGCCGGAAGCACACCTAACAGTATTCGTCCGGAAAAAATACCAGCCGAACGCGTGTTTTCCGACCGACTCGAAAACCCAACCGAACGAACAAGTACGATGCGCATAACGGCCCAGATTCCGAGCGAGCCATACTTACCCAATCCAGCTCCTGTTCTCCGCCCGCGCCGGATCCGTAAACGCCGAATCGAGTCGCACGGGACCAAATATACAGCACCTTCCTGCCGGACTAGTACGATGCGTCTTCCGTACGCGCCGAACCCGTCGCTACGTTCGGCACGTTACAGCATCCGGGAGAGCCGCACATAAGCTCCGAATCGCGTCACAAAGCGATCCCGGCTACGAGGCAGACAAGCCAGCGACGAGTACGAGTCGAAGACACGCGAAACCCGAATGAGACGACCCAACCATGAATCCCATCGCACAGATCCTACCAATACTCTACATCTATTACCGGGACCGGTTCGGACGCGTACGGCGCAGACGGTAAGTCAAACACCAACAATACAAACCAACTACACGTACCTAAAAAATGTCACACATATATAGGGATGCACAAATGACGTACACTACCAACTACACAATCATAGAGGTGGGATGGCGATCACCAATGCCATACACACCCATAGGTGCCTGGATGTCTGCCACCACAACCACCCCCACTCATGGGGGATGGATGCCCATCACTACTACCATCCCCACTCACGGGGGATGGATGCCTGCTACTACCACCACCCCTACTCATGGGTGCCTGGATGCCTATCACTACTACCATCCCCACCCATAGGGGGATGGATGCCTATCACTACCACCACCCCTACTCAGGGGGGCCTAGATGCCTATCACTACTACCATCCCCTACTCATGGGTGCCTGGATACCTATCACTACTACCATCCCCACTCATGGGGGGCTGGATACCTATCACTACTACCATCCCCACCCATAGGGGGATGGATGCCTATCACTACCACCACCCCTACTCAGGGGTTCGTGGATGCCTATCATGACCACCACCCCTACGCGTAGGACAGGTAATGCATAACACAACCAGCATACAACCACATAAGGAATAACAGAAAATTATATCCACCCAAACACCATGACAAGCGTGTGTAGTCTATGTCAAATGCCTACAACACTGAACATGACAATGAACATACAATGTGACCCACTAACACATGTGTCACACATAAATGTGTGTGTTCTCCAGTATACAAGCCGACCATGGCCACTGTGGCAATGGGGCCTAAAGCCCCATCACCACAGTCACCAAAAGGTAAGTGTGTGCTCCATGGCTGATGTACCTTTTGATCAGTGTGGCAATGGGGCCTAAAGCCCCATCACCACAGTCACCAAAAGGTAAGTGTGGGGTCCATGGCTGCTGTACCTTTTGATCAGTGTGGCAATGGTGCCTAAAGCCCCATCACCACAGTCACCAAAAGGTAAGTGTGGGCTCCATGGCTGCTGTACCTTTTGATCAGTATGGCAATGGGGCCTAAAGCCCCATCACCACAATCACCAAAAGGTAAGTGTAGGCATGGTAAAAGCTGGCAAACACAAACTGCATGGATGAATCCAGGTCACACAACAACTGAAACATCAGTGACCTAGTAGTGCTTGTGTCCCATTGCAACATAGATTGGGCGAGGCTAACAGTGCAGTGTCACAGAAACATCCTTTTTCCCAATTGAATACAAACATCACACATGGGGGACCACATTGTCAACATTCAGCCAATAACACAATGACAGAAGTGACCATCATGATGCTGACCCACATATCTGCACCAATGGACACACAAATGTTGATATCCTGTGGAGACTGTCGATGTCAGGTGAACAAATACCATACCATGGCAGCAATGGGACATACAAACCATGGTCATTGTGCTGACTGATTACCTAGGAGTCCCAGGGACAGCAGGGGAAAACAAGCAAACTACATACAGCTAATGGCACACTACAGAAATGCCAATGCAGTGATGCAAATGCACTAACACAAACAGGCAGACTCACACTGCATATCGAAATCAACAGGTGATGGGGGGTGTGCCAGTGTCCCTAGGCAACCACACAACACATGAGGAGGCCTGAATCCCAATTACACAGATGTGTATACAGTGCCACACACAAGTAACTTGGGGATTGGAATCCCCTATGTGGGCAATCTGGCATTGTTAGATGAGAGGGAGCCCAAATTACACATGTCCCACAAGCTTGTAGGAACAGCAACTAACACAGCAAGAGACAGACCCACCACAGCACTACCCCCAGGGAGCCCACATTGTGCTGACACTAGCCTGCATGACAATCACACTGTGATGACAAAGCTAGAGGTCGTTCACACTCTGAACCACAACCATGTGTCCTGAGCTACAAACTACCATCACACCTACACAAGCTCCAATCAATCAGCACGGCCTGCCAGCCAAGGCCAATATGGAGG
Organism: Calotriton arnoldi; assembly: GCA_963921515.1. Taxonomy (NCBI): domain Eukaryota; kingdom Metazoa; phylum Chordata; class Amphibia; order Caudata; family Salamandridae; genus Calotriton; species Calotriton arnoldi. Next base: position 62,915 of record CAWUFW010016367.1, on the reverse strand, counting down.
TAGGGGTCTAGCCGTGCAATAACTCACATTTGCACATTCAACACCACACACCCTGATCCCCACCAATGTGCAGCAGTGAAGCTCACATGGACTGGTCACATTGCACATGCACCCATCACAATCCCAGGGGTGGTGGGGGGAACTAAGGTGCTGGAACCCATCAAACATGCCCACTCAACATGACTCGTCTATGTCTGACACACAGCACAGTACGCCGTACATGCGCATGACGTGAAATCCACAACAAACAATGGAATCCTGCATATAGTCACACACCAACGAAGTAGCCAAGGTGACACACAAAGAACACACGTACACAACTTCCAACATTGCAGCTCTGACCCTGAGGAGTGGCAGCAGTCACACACACAATGTGTCACAATCACTGAAAGCTACCACAAACTCTAAATAACATTACTTGTGTAAACAACAAGTGCCAAGGGAATCCTGAATGTGTCCCATCAGCGCTTGCACACATCCCCAGCCCTGACAACAAAGACAATCTGGGATGAGAACCTCATGAACATAAGTTTGCCATGCACCCACATCACGGAGAAACCAGATACAAGATGCTGGATGAACACATACCAACTCAGCAAGCATCACAAACAGAAACATCCCTAGGCACACTGCCTGTGTATGAAAAGGGAAGGGAACATGCACAGACATGCTCACACAACACACAACACGGGCACACGTAAGGTCACCACAATACACACTGCCATGAGGGAACTACACTCCTGCGGAAGCTCCGCTGTGCCAAACCTCGTCTGTGCATGACTCAAACTTGTCAGCAGGACACTCCATCAGTGAGTCAACAACTACAACACACAGAAGCTTCTGCTCACATCAGCCTGGGTACGGGAGTGTCACGTCAGTCATCTGCAAACACCCCAAACACCTGGCTAACCAGTTGTACTGTATGCACAGATGAGTACATCAGCATTGATGTGCAAAACTGCATGTCCAGTGGAGATGGGCACACAGTCACGCAAATTGGAACATTGAACCGTGCTAAGCCCACCAGATGTGCATCAGTGTAAGACAAATATGTTCATTTACGAATGCTAAACGTACATCCCTGTGTCAAATGATGAACATCACACCCTCAGACTGCAGCAAAGGATGCAATAGATCCACACTACAACAGGACACATATCCCATGGACCACATGGAGTCCATCATGTACATCAGAAGAAAAACCATGGTTAAACAAAAGGAGGCTTTATTCAGCAAATGGCAGATAAAAGTCCAAAATAAACTAAGGCCAATGGCCAGTCCAAAAACACAGTCCCAACAGGGTGATAAGTCCAAAATGCTCATCCATTGCTTGCCTGCACTGGTAGGGACAGGGGACATCCCCCTTGGAGGGGCATACAAGGGGCAGGCCAGGCACCACAGGGACAGGATCAGGGGATGGCAGAGTGAGGCAGTGAAGGGGTGGTGGGTGCAGGAGTGTCACCGGCAACTGCAGTGGAGGTGTCTGACTCAGCGGGGGCCAGCACCACCGTGCTACACAAGTCAGTTGCTGTGGGTGGTGCAACCACTGCAGTGGGCTGGTCTGATGAAGTGGACTGGGTCCCCACTGCAGTGCCCAAGTCAGACGGGGTGGTTGTGGACTCCACTGCAGTGCATAACTCCAAGGGAGTGGAAGGGAGGGCAGATGAGGTGGGCAGGACAGAGGGAGGGACCCGGTCCCCACACCAGTGCCACTAACAGGCAGAGTGTCTGGGTTGGGGGGGAAAGAGCAAGTGGCAGGGGGGGAGGGCCTAAGCAGTCTGGGGATGCGGTATCAGTGTGTGGGGGAACCTGGGGCAGGGTGTGGTGGGGGAACCTGTGGAGTGGCGGCCTGGGGGATGGAGGAGAGAGACTGGCTGGTGGAGCTGCGTGGTGGTGGTGGTGGGGTCTTGCTCTTCCGGGACCGGGGGACTTGCGGGTGGGGCCTCACTCTGCCTGCGCCTGGGGAGGGTGTCCTGGGGTGAGGGGCACTCCCTCTGTGTGGTTGGACTTCCTCTTCCCTCGGTATGCTGGATCAGCAGGATCGAAGGGAAGAGGCCGAGGTCACACAGGAAGAGCTTCTGTGTCAGTGGGGTAGCAGGCAAGGGAAGGGGTCTTGGAGGGAGAGGATGTGGAGGACTGCGGAGTGAATGTGGACGCGTGTGTGTGTGTGTCTTCCCCATCCCCTGTGTCTGTGGTATCAGTCCCCTGAGGATGCTTGTGTGCACGTCTTGCCTTTTTCTTGGGTGTGTCTGTGCTGCTCGTGTCGGTGTGCATGGGTGATTGTGCTGGTGTGCATGTGCTTTGGACAGGTAGGGTGGTAGGGAGTGTGGATGGGGCAGAGGTGGGAGTGGTGAGGGACTGTTGGAGGAGGGACACTGCTGCCGTCAGAGAGGAGTCCATGGACCTATTGCTCCTCTGTAGGGCAGACATACCCGTTGAGATGCCCTCCATGAACGACACCAGCTGTGTCAACAGAGTGGTGTGTGCATGGAGAACATTCAGCATTGCTGTCTGCCCTACATGGAGCTGCTTAAGGAGGTACACAGACTCCTCACTCAGGGCAGCAGGGGACACAGGGGCAGGGGGTGCGGTGCCTGGCACGAAGGAGACACGCTCCCGAGCACGGGAACCTCCACGGACTTCAGCAATGGGAGCCAATGGGAGGGCGGTGGTGGTGGTGGTAGTGGCGGGGCCAGACAGACTAGCTGGGGTGTTGTGGCTGCTGATACCCGCCTCCACAAGGGAGTCATCATCCGAGCTGCTGTGGTCCTCAGCTGAGGTGGATGCTGCTGAGGACTCCTCAGTGTGGCTCCCCTCGCCCTCCGTGCCACTGGGTCCCTCTGACCACTCGTCGGATGCTGACCCAGTCTGGCTCCTCTGCTCCTCCTGGTCCATGGAGCTGTCCCCTCCTGTGGCCGTGGATGTATCTGCAAACAATAAGGGAAACAGACAAACATCAGTCACCTGCACTGACCGCACATACCACAGTTAGTACAGCACATCACAGAGCATGCCCTGCCATCTCTAGTTGAACATTGCCGAAGTCATCACACAAATCAGGAGAAGCCAATTGTCAGTCAGATGGTAAACCAGGGAACAGACACCCCTCCTGCCCTTGCAACCATCTGTCTGGTGCCTGTCTGATGGTACTACCCCAGTGTGGACACACGCACTACCTACACAGTGGTTGGACATTGCTGGGAACACGGTGAAGTATGTGAACATGCCCACGTCACATCTCTTGCCACTGAGTCAGTGCAGGTGTCTGGATGAATGGACGGCCTGAGTGTAAATAGAAATGCATGTGATGCATACCAGCACCAGACCCCATGAAGCACCCATGTCCAGGTAGTCAATGCTACAATGGGGTGCCTGTTGCACATGCCTGCAAAGTCATACATCACTGTGTCCAGTCACATGGCCATGGCAGCCAGCCAACAACTCTATGCACTGTGTCACAATCCTAGGACATGGGGAAGGCAAGTAATGTAACTGACAAATGTACATGTCCATCCCCCACTAACCACATCATCTGAACCCGTATTTGTACAATGCACACCATTTGGACAAATGGGAGACATGAAACACTACTCCCTGAACCAGAGCACCTCACAGTGTGCTGTGAATGATGAACAGCTGCCTGAAAGTCACAGTCGCATACACCTGTCTGCACAGTCAAGTGATCAAACACCTATTAGTCACAGAACTCTTGTCTCACATGGGCCAATTGCAGATGGCATGCTGGCCCCTGACCAAAAGACATCACAGGAGTCACAACAACGTAGTCACAGCGCAATGACCCAGAGGCAGACACCTGAGGCAACATTTCACTGAGCAGAGCATGTCACCTGATACACGGGAGTGGGAGTACAGAGTGTATTGTATGCCCTGAAGTAGGCATGACTGTCTGGCTCCGCCTGCAAGAGGGATGGGCCCTGGTCAGTAGGCAGGTGGCTAAGCATGTGTGACACACTTGACATACATACTCCTGAGGCCCAAACATTCTACCCACCCGCAGAATGGTCGTGTGGCAAATAGCCCAGGGACATGTGGTGATTTTCATGTGCAAGTGGATCACATATCAAAGTTACACCCAGACTACATTGCACGACTCAGGCATTGTGTGAGCAACTGACCCACCCATGAAGGCAAACACAATATCACAGGAACAGAAGCTGTCACCACCTTGAGCAAAGCAAAATGCTAGGACCCTGTACCCGAGTGACACAATAATCCTGAGCGTAAGGGGCACACCGGCGTATCAGATGGGTAGTGGCCATGTCACAATAGAGGGACATGGGTACTGGACAACAAGACTGATGTACTAGGGAAGTCTAACCAGGCCAGAGGAGGGCACATAGCATGTTATACAGAGTTCACAGTGCAGTCTTTGACTCACCCCTCCTTACTGCTGTCTGGCCTTCAGCTGCCCATCCAGCTCTGGAAACACCACCACCAGGATCTGGAGCATGTGGGGGGTCAGGGTCCGGTTTCCGCCCCTCCTGCGAGGAGGCGACAGCTTCAGCTGGACCCTTGCAATCCTCCGGGTCCAGCCCCGAAGGTCCTGCCACCTCTTCTGGCAGTTGCGGATCCAGCGCTTGTAGACCACCACGGACCGGACTGCCCAGACGATGTCCTTCCAGATCTCCTCCTTCCGATGGGCATCAACCTGTGAGGATGACAAAGTGAAAAGGCCATTACTACACATGCAACATATCCGTGCATCACACATTTGGAAAAACATGCCTCAACCACAGGGGCATATGATATACACAGGCAGTGCAACGAGGGCTATGGACAGTTTGCCAGCAGTTACTACATGGTAACATTGCATGGGAAGTGAACCTTGTTTGAATGCACTGTTACTCCAATGTACCTGTTCAGTGCAAGTGACTACACACTTTGGGGGGTGCAAACTACTCAGTGAGCATGCTAGCCAGTTGTGTGCACACTGTAAATCCTGCTAGTCAGACAACATGCACAATTGGTGAGGCAGTGGACAGCACACTCACATGCTCCCCTGGTGTCCCATACAGCTTGCTGTACTGTGGAAGGAGGTTGTCCACCAGGGCCTGGTTCTCCTCATGGCTGAAAGCTGGGGCCCTCTCCACAGTACGTGCCATTGCAGTAGCCAGGGGATGCAGAGAAAGCAGCAGTGTAGTGGCAGATGACGTCCTGGAGCATGTAGTGCAGGCAAGTGAGCCCTCAGGGGAACAGCCAGCATTATATGTGTTCTGCAGAGGCAGATACTGTCCCATGTGTCAAAAGTGATAGGTCCAAGTCGTTTGCATCTTCTGAATCTGACCAATCCATGGAATAGCAGCACTAATACACGCCCACAGCATCCTTCGAAAATTCAACTTCATAACACTCATGAATTTGCAAAATTGTTGTGGCTGGCCAACTGAATTCACTGCATCAGACTAGTTGGACATTCAAGACGCATCCGTTGCCATGCCAGGCCCCAGCCAATGCGTGCGCACCGATCGGACCATTGATGTACAATGCGAACCCGCAATACAACGCGTACCCGCCCAAATGCAATGCAATGGTCCAATCGGGCAACCCGATCAACCATTGCTGTACAACGCGTACCCGCCCACATGCAATGCAATGGTCCGATCGGGCAACCCGATCGGACCATTGCTGTACAACGCGTACCCGCGATACAACGCGTACCTGCCCACATGCAATGCTATGGTCCGATCGGGCAACCCGATCAGACCATTGCTGTACGACGCGTACCCGCCCACATGCAATGCAATGGTCCAATAGGGCAACCCGATCGGACCATTGCTGTACAACGCGTACCCGCGATACAACGCGTACACGCCCACATGCAATGCTATGGTCCGATCGGGCAACCCGATCGGACCATTGCTGTACGACGCATACCCGCCCACATGCAATGCAATGGTCTGATCGGGCAACCCGATCGGACCATTGCTGTACAACGCGTACCCGCGATACAAAGCGTACCCGCCCGCATGCAATGCTATGGTCCGATCGGGCAACCCGATCGGACCATTGCTGTACGACGCGTACCCGCCCACATGCAATGCTATGGTCCGATCGGGCAACCCGATCGGACCATTGCTGTACAACGCGTACCCGCGATACAACGCGTACCCGCCCACATGCAATGCTATGGCCAATCGGGCAACCCGATCGGACCATTGCTGTACAACGCGTCCCTGTACAGGTCACAGGCATATGTCACCATGTTGGTCACTGGTGAACCTATGCCAGCCACATATACTTTCCAGGGACTCAGGGGCACACCTACTACACCACACCCAGTCCACACTGTATCTAAGGCATGTGTGGCTGCATGACCTTATCTGTGTATGGGGGTACACATGTTGTTTTTGGGGTGGCACTTGAGGGCAGACACACCCAGGCTGTGCACATGTTCATGGGGACAGGGTCCTTTGTGTATTGTGCACATGACCACTGTGATGTGCAACTGTTGATTTTGAGCATGTTGCATGGTCACATTTCCAGGTTGTGTATGTGTATGACATGTCACATACCCCAAGGCTCTTGTGGGAAAGCATATACGTCACAGGGTGGCCCATTGCCATAATGGTCATGTCCTTCCGCAGTCTGTGTGCATGTTGTGTTTCACATGTCTGACTCCATGTGCACTATGGGAGACAGTATCCACATCCATGTAGTTTGTGCATGGACTTAGATGTGTGTGTTTGTCACAGACGTCCATGTCTGTCCTGCAGCGGCTACAGGGCCCACTACCTGTGGGTGTCATGTTTGTTTTTCTGACGTGTACATGATACGCCATTTCATGCCAGTGTCCATGTGGCAAGACAGTGTCACTGGGAATCTACCTGTCAATGAGTTGTGATGCCTGTGGCGCATCTGTCCAGACGTCACTGTGGTATGTGTGTGGTATGTGAGAGCAGTCAATGGGTACTGTGACACAGCCAAATGGTTTCACATAGCACACCCTGGGACCTGTTGTCCACACAGGTTGAACAGAGATGTTAGATGATGTCCATGTAGGTGCCATATATGTCCAGACAGAACGAGACACACAAGTACTAGTGTTTGGTAATGATGTATCATGTGAACTACAGTATGGTGAATGGCACATATGTGGGGTTATTGACAAACTTGCTTTCTTCACCTCTGCACTGCAGGGCTCCTGCTGTCCATAGACCATTCCCAGACCTGGCAACGATGGTGGAACGTGACAGCATCCGATGGTACTGCTTCACCAGGCATCTGATTGAGGATTTGGCAGTGCGGTTGGACCCACATTTGCAGCCTGGCCGGCCGTATCCTACAGCGCTGACCCCTAAGGTGAAGGTGATGGCAGCCCTACACTTCTTTGCCACTGGTACCTTTCAACACACTGTGGCATCTACTGGTGGTATGTCACAGACTATGTTCAGCTGTGTGCTACGCGATGTTTTGGTGGCAATGTTGAGATGCCTTAACCAGTACATCTATTTCCCACCACGTCACCCGACTCACTGACGTCAAGGGTGACTTCTATGCCCTGGGGAGGATGCCACATGTCATTGGCTCCATTGATGGGACACATGTGGCTTTGGTACCACCACAGGCACATGAGCAGGAATACAGGAAAAGGAAACATTACCATTCAATCAATGCTCTGGTGGTATGTCTTGCAGACATGACCATCTCACATGTGTGTGCCGTTTCCCCTGTTCGGCACACAATGCCTACGTGATGAGGAGTAGTCGCATCCCGAGGATGATGTCACAGATGCCGGACCAGCGTGCCTGGCTTGTCGGTGTGTACAGACTTTGTACCATTGTGTGTGTTCTGCTATGTTGCTTTCAGCACACTTTTCAATATTGGCTAATGGTCAATTTTCTGTCTGTAGGTGACTCGGGATACCCCAACATGCCGTGGTTGCCGACACCCCTCAGGAACCCTGTGACACCAGCCCAGATGCGCTACAATGAGGCACATGGTCGGACGAGAAGGGTGATTGAGCGGACCTTTGGTCTCCTGAAAAGCCGCTTTCGCTGCCTGGACAAGACAGGAGGGGCCCTCCCATATGCCCCAGCAAAGGTGTGCAAGATTGTCATCGTCTGCTGCATGCTCCACAACCTGGCAGTGCGGAAGGAGTTGCCTCTCATCCTGGATGACAATGACCAACATCCGCCACCTGTGGAGGATCCAGGCCTGGACCGCGATGCCAGTGATGATGATGATGATGATGGTGATGTCCGCACACAGCTCATTACCAACTTCTTCAGCTGAAAGTGAGTATCCAGAGTGTTGTACTATCAATGGATTTGATGTGCATGATATGTGTGTGTGGTGGTCTGGTGCTGTTTGAGTGTGGCCATGTGCAACTTGACAGGATGCGTGCAGAGATGTGTCCTTGCAGGTGGTCTGTACTTGCCAACAGTGTAGACATGCTAACTTGCTTATGTGTATTGATCTTGTGATAGGAATTGGACATGAGTATTGCCATTCTGTGCTGTTCTTCAGTGCTTTTGACTGTGTGTCATGTCTGTCCTTCACAGGGTGCTGCCAGAGTTGTTAGAACAACTTGGATCCCCAAATCCATGATTCAACTTCCAAGGTGGCAGCAGTTGTTTCCCTACAGGTGATGTGCCACACACCCCATGACTTCCTATCTTCTGCATTGTTTGACTTTGTGGCCACAGCCAGGTGGGATTAGCTTGCATTTGTAGTGGAAACAACATGTAGTAAATGTGTAAAAAACCTGTTCTTCAGTTTGGGGTGTGCGTTGTCTATACTCACACATCTGAGTGACTTTTTCTTACTGCACCTGTAGTGTAGTTGACACAGACTGTGAATATGTGTGGTGTCTGTGCATTGCACTGTATTTCCTTGCAACATCAGTGTAGGGGATGAGTCATGTGGCCCTGGTGTGTATGTGTGTGTGTGGCCCTAGTGGTGTGTCTCCCTCATATGTGTCACGTCGCCATGACTGCCATGACGGTGTTGGACTTGCTGTAGCAGTTAGCATGCACAGTGTCATTTTTCTGATCAACATCTCCATGACAGTGACCACGTTGGAATCACAACAGAGGCAGATATGGTGTTTTGGTGAGTTTATTTACAAAAGGTGGGTGGATGGTGCACAGGATGGTGGGTGCTATACATAGAAATAGGAATCCAAAGTTCCCATGTGAATCGGAAGTCTTGGTAGATGAAATGTCCAGTGAAAAAGTCCACAGTCATTTGATGGATTAGTACAACTTGAGCTCCCCATGTCATGTGGGCGAGTTGGGTTGCCATCGACAGGGCGTGCAGTTTGCACACAAAGGAAAAGTTCCAGAACAGGTGTTGGCTTCCTGGGGGATGTAGCTAGCCATCGGCCTCTCACTTTGACCTCCTCGGACGGCCCCTCTTCTTGGGGGGGGGACGCTCAAGTGCAGGCTGCCGCGGTGCAGGAGACTCTCCGCCAGAGTACTCCTCCCTCCCTGTGGCAGTTGCGGATGTTGTGGCAACAGATGTTGTGGGCGCACAGGGAGGTGAGGCCATGTTGGTGCTGATCTGGCGGAGGCATGTCAGTATGTCCCTATGCACCGCTGTGAGTTCTTGCAATGTGTCCCACTTGGACTCCATGTGAGACATGTGTGTCTCAACACGGGACATGTGGGAGTCCAAGCGGGCATGATGGGCAGCCTGCTGCTGCTTTATGTCCTTGAGGATCCCCACTACCTGGCTGACCTCTCCGGTGCTGGTCTGGTACGCATCTGCGATGCGTGCCAGTTGTGGGTCATCATGCAGTCCAGACCCCTCTGCAAATAGCGACCTGTGTCTCCCACCCCTCCCACCACCCCTGGCAACACGTGCAGGGCCTGCGGTACCACGCACAGGTGACCGTGTGCCCACTTGGATGTTGTTAGTGGGCTCGGCAGCAGCTCCAGTTTGGTTCTGGGTCCCTGCGCTGTTGGCACCTGTAGCCCTTGGTGTGTCCGTGTTGGCAGGGGTGGCCTGTGTGTTGGCAGTTGTTGGAGGGGTGGGTGCAGGGGGTGCAGATGTTGGTCCTGCTGGTGCTGCATGATGACTGCAACCGGAGGGTCCAGCTTGTTCTTCCCCATCCGAGGAGTGCTGAGGCTGATCCACACCAGTGAGCTCTGTGTCCCCCGGAGCCTGGGACAGGGACTCCTCCTCCTCATCTGCTGGGTCCCCATCATCACCTGTTTTGGGGAGAGACACAGATTGTATGATATGTTTCTACAGACATCAATTGTTCAAACACCTGACAGTTGTGACTGTACCTCTGGATGCGGGCCTGGACATAGCATTCTCATAAATTGTGACAGTCAGATAGTGATATTGGTGTAGCACATTGTCCTGCCAACCTGTGGCATGTCAATGTGAATGTTGAGGTGTGTGCCTGACCAGCATTGGTGGTATTTGGTTGCCATCCGGGCCTCCTTCTCCCCCCAGCCCAGATATCCCACCATGGAACGTGCTTGCATTGCAGGGAGTGGAAGTTGTCTTTCAGGATGTCGGTCAGTGGTGTCCTGCTGTTGGTTGTTGCACAGTTGCCTGCAGGGCCTTGTGCTCCCCCCAGCAGTACCCAGTGTCAGCCATCTTGTGAGTCCTTTTCCACTCCCTGTGTTGTGAGCATGTTTCAGGGTGGTGTTGATGGGTCAATTGTGAGGGTGAGCAATATCTGTGACTCCAACTCCCATCAGGCTATGGCCTACACCACCCTTCCCAGCATTCCCATCCTTCCTTCCTTTTGACTCTGCTTCCCTGTGGGATGGGGTGCCTGTGCTGACAGGATGGCTGAGAGTTTTCTCCTTGCGTTTGTTTGGCTACAAGTCCCAAGAGTGTCCCTGTGCTTCACACAGCATGACCCAGGGTGGTGGTTCTTTGTGGGATCTTCAGTTAGAATGTGAGTCATTGCATTCTCCCAGGTGGGTTATGTGGAGTTAGTGTTGAGGGTGTGTGTGAGGAGAAGTGCTTGTAACTATGGTCAGAGCTGTGAGTCCTCCTTCCCACCCAGCCAGATATCCCACCATGGAACGTGCTTCCATTGCAGGGAGTGGAAGTTGTCTTTCAGGATGTCAGTCAGTGGTGTCCTGCTGTTGGTTGTTGCACAGTTGCCTGCAGGGCCTTGTGCTCCCCAGCAGTACCCAGTGTCAGCCATCTTGTGAGTCCTTTTCCACCCCTGTGATGTGAGCATGTTTCAGGGTGGTGTTGATGGGACTATTGTGAGTCTGAGCAATATCTATGACTCCAACTCCCATGATGCAATTGGCTACACTGACTTCACCAGCATACACAGAATTCCTTCCTTTCAGTGATCTTCCCTGTGTTGTAGTGGTGTCAAAATATCTGAGAGTGTTTGTTGGTTCTATTTGTGCCACTGCCTTGCTGTATTTGTTGTTAGGTTTGTACACTGTCATGACACAGTTAAATATCACTATGAGATGGCAGGTATTGTGTTTGTCTGACTAGCATTCACATCTTGGGATGATTATGTTTTGGTTGCTGTGGATTTGGTAAGGGTGCATGGTTTGCCTATCCCCTTGAGAGTGATGTGTGTGTATTGTCAGACCATCTTGTGTATATTAGTTGTGTACTCACCAGGCTCTGGGATGTCTGTTAGTCCGTATACGCTCACTGGTGGTAGGATGGCCCACACCTTCTCCTCCCAGGGCCTGAGGTATAGTGGTTTTGCAGGAGGGCCACTGCCGGTGTGCTGGCTGAGGAGGTAGTCCTTTTCAGTTGGTCCCTGACCCTCCTGCGCACATCATACCACCTGTTCTGGATGTCTTCCTTTGTGCGCAAACATGGTGATTGTGCGTTCACCCTGTCGACAATCCTCGCCCACATCTTGGTTTTCTGCGACATGGGGTCTGTTGTACCAATGTACCAAACAACTGTGGCTCTACCCTGAGGATCTCACCTACCATGACTTCCAATTCACTATCTAGGAACTTTGGATTCTTCCTTAGGGGCATGGTGGTGGTGGTGATTGATGTGTGTGTGTGTGTGCAAGTGGGGGGTGTGAGTGTTTATTTGGCTGGGTGTGTGTGAGGGTGCTATTTGTTGAGGTGTGGGAATGGTGTGTGGCTTGTGTGATGTATGAGCTGTGAGTGTGTCTGTGGTTGCTGTGTGATGGTGTTGTTTGCTGGCAGGTCAGTGGAATTTGCAAGGGATCATGGTAGGGATTTGTGGCCTTTATGTAGGTGGGGTTGGGTGTGTGTCCTTGTTCCATTTCCCCACCCCCAGTATTTATTGGCTTTGTGTTAGCTTGTTTGGTCCTTTTTTTATTTTTCGACTTGTTTCTCTTGGTGCTTTAGATGCATGTAGGAGTCGTTCTTGTGTCCGAGTCGGACGCTGCTGTTGTGTGGTGCGATGTTGTCCGACTCGTTGCCGCTGTGTTTCAGGTAGGTTTCATATGCGGCGTACGAGTCGGTCGCGGAGTATTGGGTTGCTTCGGCTGGGTTTTGTATGCGTGTCGGTCGTATGGCTTGGGCTCCGTGCGAGTCGGTCGTGTTTCGCACGCACAGCATCGTACTACGCGGGGCGGAGTTCGCGGGTACGTTTCGTTCGGTTTCTGTCCGGTTGCATGTCGGTCGGTTGGTTTCGAGTGATTTTCCGGCCGGATGGCTTGTTTCCGTCCGGCTCGGTCGTTCGTTTTGTAGTCCGTCCGAGTCGGTCGGGTTTCACATGCATTTCATCATACTTCCCGTGTCGGGCGGTGCCGGTCCGACTCGGTCGGACTAAACTCCCGTACCGAGTCGGTCGGTACGTTTTCCGGCCCGAATCGGATTCGGCCCCTGAACATAGAAAATTTACTATTCCCATTCCAATTAATATAAAATTCAGGGAAGGTACTGGACACTAAACATATATAATTTACTATTCCCACTCCAATTAATATAAAATCAGGGAAGGTGCTGGAGACTAAACATATAGGGGCCGATTCCGATCTCGGCTGGTAGCGCACCCAATCGGATTCGGCTTAACCGGATCCGATTCGGAGCCCTCTTTCCCAACCGATTCGAACGCGCGTCCGGCCGAAGAAGTACGATGCGAGCGCACGCGAAATCGCCGACCGACTCGTTCACGGGTGCGAACCGCTCCGACCGACTCGCACGGACTCGACTCGCACCGCGCGATGGAGACGTTCCCCGGCCGGGCAAGTACGATGCGTGCCTTGAGCAGTCCGACCGACTCACGCCATCCAGCTCGAAAGAGCTGTCGGAGCCAGACTTTGGGGGTCTGCGTTGGACCCCCCTGTACACGTAGCCGTGCGAGTCACACACAAGGGGGACCCATGGGTCCCCCCTACCTGTGCGTGTGCGGCACGAACCGCATCGATGCGTACCCGCCGTAGGGGCGCCTTGTTCGCCTCGCACCCATTGAGTCAATGGGAGCCCGCGTACGCGTTGCACGACCGGCTCCCATTGACTTCAATGGGAGTCCGACCGAATCGAGCCCGATTGCATGCGTGCGCATCGTACTCGTTCGGTCGGACTACCAAAGTCTGATTCGGTCGGAAATCTCTCCAGGTCCGGCTCGGTCGGAGTGATTTCCGGCCCAGTTGAAATAGGCCCCCATATAATTTACTATTCCCACTCCAATTAATATTTAATTCAGGGAAAGTACTGGGCAGTAAACATATATAATTTACTATTCCTACTCCAATTAATATTAAATCAGAAAAGGTGCTGGACACTAAACATATATAATTTACTATTCCCACTCCAATTAATATTTAATTCAGGGAAAGTGCTGGACAGTAAACATATATAATTTACTATTCCCACTCCAATTAATATTAAATCAGGGAAGGTGCTGGACACTAAACATATATCATTTACTATTCCCACTTCAATTAATATTAAATCAGAAAAGGTGCTCAACACTAAACATATTTATTTTTATATTCACAATTACAAAATCAAAAACTATTTAAATTGCTTATTCATTATCAAATTTAAAAATCAAATTCATAAAAAAAGTTAAAATGATAATTAAAAAATACATTTTTTTTTATTTTCCATAGAAATACTAAATTTTAATAACTATAAAACATAAAACATATTTGTATATATAAATTATATTCATAATTATTAATTTATTTGTAATAATTGTAAAATTAAAAATTGTTAAATATTATTAGCAATTTCACATATATAAATAATTTAAAAACAAATATCTCTTACTAATTAAGATTTTTAATTTTTTTAATTTTAAATATTTAATTTTTTAATAAAAAAATTCTTAAATTAATCAAATATATCCTTTATCAAAACATTTAAATATTTAAATATTTTCAAATAAAATTTTCATATTTCTAGAATTATTTTGTATAGATTTGTTTCAAATATTTTTTATGAAATATACAAAATTCCACACCTTTATTCACTATAAAAACAACATAACAATCCTAAAAACATATTTTTTTAAATATTCATATTTTTTTATTGTTTTTTATATATTTTAAAACACTCCCCACCCTTATCCCCTATAAATCCAACATCCCGCTACTAAAAAACAAATTCAAAATAATATTTTACAAATTTTTCAATATTTTCAAACAAATTTTTTAAAACACTCCCCACCCTTATCCCCTATAAACCCAACTTCCTGCTCCTAAAACAACTATTTTTAATTAAATTTAAAAAAATTTAAATTTTCAAATATTTGAAAACTAATTTTTAAAACACTCCCACCCTTATCCCCTATACCCCAACATCCCGTTCCTAAAACAACAATTTTAAATTAAATTTACAATTATTTTTAAAATTTTAAATATTTGAAAATAAATGTTTTAAAACACTCCCCACCCTTATCCCCTGTAAACCCAACATCCCGCTCCTAAAACAACAATTTTAAATTAAATTTACAATTTTTTGTAAAATTTTAAACACATTGTTGAAAACACTCCCCACCCTTATCCCCTATAAATCCAACATCCCGCTCCTAAAAATTATATTATAATTTTAAATTTTTTAACATTAATTACCTATTATTATACCATAAACAAACATATAACAATAAAAAGACTATAACGATATTTTAACATAACGATATTTTCACAATCGATATTTAAAACAACGATATTTTTACAACACACTAAATCGATATTTTTTACACCGATATACTTAACATCGATATTTAGTACTTTCGATATTCTAAACTCGATATTAATGCATATCGATATAAAAACTTGATATTATGTCTACTTACCGATGAGAGGATGCTTGAAATAAGTCTAACCACTGGCAATTGCTCCAGTGCATTCCAACCCACCATTCTTTTTCCTACCAATCAGTCTTGACCCTGTTCCAATAGAAACAGTCCAGCCAGGCCAGGTCATCCCTGAACCAGAAGATAAGCAACAATCCAAAACAAGTTTTGCCCTCATTTGGGCTCTTCAGTCGGGTGTAGCTTGATTCCAGTGGCATAGTGTGCCTCTTGTGTGTTTGATGTACTGCACTAAGTAGCAAGGGTATGCCCAGATGTGGGCCCCGTGCTCACTGTGCCACTGGAACCAAGCTATATCTGGCTGATGAGCCCTTAACAGGGAGAAACCAGTCCTAGGTTGCTTATGTTCCGGCTCAGTGAGTACCTGGCCTGGCAATTTGGGCTGGACTGTTCCCATGAGGAGCAGGGTCAAGGCTGATGAGCATATTGCTGGGTCCAAACTGAGGTGATATCAGGAGCAAAAGAACAATGGGTTGGGATGCTACCCCGAGTGACTATGACTGCAAGTGGCTAGACAAGTTGCAAGCGTTACCTCATCAACTTTGGTGTGTTTGATGTACCGCCCTAAGTGGCAAGGGTCTGCCCAGGCGTGAGTCCCGTACTCACTGTATTACGGAAACCAAGCTATACCTGGCTGATAAGTCCTTTTCAGGGCGAAACCTGTTCTATGTTGTGAGCATTCTGGTTTGGTGAGGATCCAGACTGGAACTTCGGGCTGGACTGTTCCAATGAGGAGCAGGGTCAAGGCTGATTTGCATATGGCTAGGTACAAACTGAGGTGGCATAAGAACGGTTTGGTTGGGATGCTACCCCGAATGATTGCAAGCATATTCCCCATCACCTTTTGTGTGTTTGATGTACTGCCCTAAGTGGCAAGGGTATCACCAGAGATGGGTCCCATGCTCAATGTGCCATTGAAACCAAGCTATATCTGGGTGATCATCAGGTCAAAACTGGCTCTAGGATGTGTGCATTCCGGTTCAGAGCAAACCTGCCCTGGCAGTTCAGTCTGGACTGCGGAGCAGGGTCATGGCTGATTTGCTAGTGTCTGAGTCTAAATAGAGGTGGCATGGTGTGCAAAAGAACAATGGATTGGGATGCCATACCAAGTGATTGCCATTGGTTAGACAACTTATAAGTGTAGGACATAGAGTTACAGTCAGGCTTAACTTAGAGGCAATGTGTAAAGTATTTACACAGCTTCAAACAGTAATAAAGTGATAACACAACACAAGAAAAATGCCACACTTATTTAGAAAAATAAAGTAAAATGTAACAATTTTTTTGAGCCCAAAATGAAAAATATCCCATCAGTGGAACCCGGAGCTATGCAATTTTAAATATTTAAGTGAAAATAGTGCCTACAGGCATAAAATGCCAACTGTCTGTTGCGCTGGACCAGACAAAGTCCCAAGTTCAGGACGACAGCAACGGAGTGTGGGGCAGATACAGGGACCATGTTAGACCTGCTGAACAAAGTAGCATTAATACTGGTTGCAGAGCTTTGCAAAATACCACATCTGGGATGCATCGCTGAGCACCGGTTCTGAGGAAGCTGCACTGATGCGTTGTAGAGTCCTGCATCATCATCGAGGAGGCCCACTTCCAAGGGTCCAGGACTGGGGTTGCATCACTTGGGGGTAAAGACTCACAGTTCATCATGAGGTCAGTCAACTAACCCTTGGAATCACTGTGGTGGTCCTGGGTTCAAATGCAGGTCCAGTTCTTTCACCTTCCAGCAGCAGGGTAGCAATTCTTCTTGCAGAGCAGCACACAAGTTCTCTCTGAGTCTTCCTCAGGTCCAGAGGTGTCCTGAAGAGTTAGGTTTAAGGGTCCAATATTTATACTTGTTGGCAACTTTGAAGTAGGAGAAGGTTCTGAATGTTTCCACCCCAGAGGTGTTTAGAATGTCCTGCCTTCCTGGCCTGGCCTTAGCTAGTCTGGGGGCACAAAATACTAGTGTCAATCCTTTGTGAGTGTGCTTAGGGAGGGCATTAGTGATGTACAAGTCTGTTAGGTGACAAGTAAGAGATAGCCCATCCTGCCAACAATTATTTCCCCTTTGTCTCACTGTCTGGGGGCTATACACAAAGACCAACTGCCAGCTACACCTAGTCATCTGACCAGTGGTTAATTAGTAAAATATTAGGTCCAGGTGCTCAAATGTTTGAAGGATGCCACACCCCCTTCTCCCGGCTCTACCCACTTGCTCCAATGGCTCCACCCACTTACTCTATTGGCTCCACCTGCATCCTCAACTGGCACCGCTGAAAGCCCAATGTAATACCTGATCTAAATTTCAGCAAGGGAGCCTTCCTCAAGTAAAATTTTGATAGGAGGTTCCCATCGCCCTGAGAATTTAAAAAAAAAAATGAAATCAAAAGTGCATTTAAAGCACAATTTTGGAATAAATTGGCTAAAATGATTAATGCATTGAAAAGAGAAGAAGGTTGAACATCTACGCCAGGGTGTATGTCTTTATCCAATAAAATACATGGCCACACCATCACCTTTCGCACAAACCACTTAAAACCTTGGTGTGTAGTGCTTTTATCTGATAGAATGAGCATGCTTGCAAACATGAAGAATACAAATAAAATCTCTAGTGCTGTAAAATTTTACACACCAAAAAACCTGCTGGATGTGTGTTGCATACAGATATTAGAAACACTTTAATACAAGTCAGTTTTAAAAAAATAGCTAGAGTAGTTTGAAACGTGTAGAAAGTGGAAACATGCAGAGAAATATTCTAGCTTTTCTCTATCTATGAAGTGCAAAAAAAGCATATTTTCTCTGCTTGTTTATGTAAACTATTAAAATAAAGCAGAAGAAAGAGATAGCAAACACTCTAATCTGCTGCTCTAGATGAACTTGTTGCAGCTAAGCAACAATAAGTTCAAGTCACAACTTCATTTTTGCCTGGGAGAGGTGTGAAGAGGTATGAATGGAACAGTCATATGAGACTTTCTCAGGGAAATAGAGGTCCTCAGCTTTAGCCCTCTCCTTGTTTACACCAATGAATAAAAGGGAGAGTCAATGAAAGAAAATATCAGCCTAGGATCACACAAATTGGCTAAGCAGGGAAGCCGGCAGTGATTCCAGGTTTTCAATTTACACTGCAACTCAGACACCAACTGGGCATGTTTTTCTGACATCGGGGCCGATTCCGATTCGGGCCGTAAATCTCTCCGACCGAGTCAGATTCGAGAGATTTCCGACCGAATCGGACTCTAGCAGTCCGACCGAACAGTACAATGCGGACGCATGCTATCGGACTCGAGTTCGGTCGGACTCCCATTGAAGTCAATGGGAGCCGGTCGTACGACGCGCACACGGGCTCCTATTGACTCAATGGGTCTGCGTCGTGAACAAGGGCGCCCCCTGCAGCGGGTACGCGTCGGTGCGACTCGCGCCATACATGCATGTGTAGGGGACCCATGGGTCCCCCTGTGTGCGACTCCACGGCTAGGCATACAGGGGTCCGACACGGACCCCGAAGTCCGGCTCCGACTGCTCTTTCGAGCCGGACGGCGCGAGTCGTCGGACTGTTCGAGACGCGCATCGTACTTGCCCGGTCGGGGGACGTCTCCATTGTGTGGTGCGAGTCGAGTCCGTATGAGTCGGTTGGAGCGGTTCGGAGCCGGGAACGAGTCGGTCGGGGATTTCGAGTGCGCTCGCAACGTACTTGCTCGCGCGGACGGGTATTCGAATCGGTCGGAAACAGGGCGTCCGAATCAGATCCGGTAAAGCCGAATCCGATTTGGTGCCCTATAATATAGTGAAGGTGACAGGCAGAATAAATTTTCTTTTTGACAGGCACACAAGCTCTTCATGAAAGGGAGAAACTGAATACTCTGTTGCCGTCTTGCAGCATATGGTACAGTTAGGTTGGTGAGCTGTCCTGAATAGCGGCCAATTGACCCCATAATGTGTGCCACTGTTTCCTTCAGCCAGTACAAGGTTTTCAAGAGTAGAGCGCATTACATTGTGGGACTTGTACTTTCACTTTATAAGATTTCAAGAATGTGTGCTGATGGCAGAAAAACAAGACTACCTGAATGTGCCACTCAGGGGCGGTTCCTCCTGTATCCCCCTCCCACATGCCCTACCCTGGCCAGTACCCTCAGTATGACCAATGCCCCCACAACCACCTCACACTGCAATCAGTCCTTTGCCCCAAGCATGCCTCAAATTTGCATGTGCCTTTTCTTACACTCCACTTTGGCCTGCAACCCCCTCGCACAGATGTCTGGCTTCTGCCGTCACCCTCCAGTCTTGCTCATAGCACCCCCTTCATTCCCAGTGCACTTGTACCTCCTTGGGCCCTAGTCTAGTTTGTGGCCCCTACCCTGTCCTTATGCCCCAGACTGGCTTGTAGCGTCCAGACACTTCAGTCTGGCAGGTCACTGCTCATTAAACCTTCCCTTTCTTTGCCAGCTTTCCAATAATAGCCGATCCCTAAACATCCGACTGATTGAAAACCTGCGGTCTCTGCGACCTCAGGGACCTGGATTGAGACGGTGTAGTTACCCTCACCTGTCCCCATGTGGAAGGGGAAGAGAGGGGTCTTGAGCTCTGAAAAAGGCCTCGCCTCATACCGGAGGGTGCACTACTCACAAGTGACAGGGCCATACAACTCCCATTCTAAACAAACCATAATTTGATTATTTCACCAGATTAATGCAGATTCAGCAGAGGTTAAACATGTTTATGATAGCTTTGCTTATTAGAAGCTCTTCATTTCATATTGCATTGTGGTAGCTGTAGTTCTTTGCATCACACACATTCGTGATCTCTTAATTTGTTTCTAGTGCAATGGACATTGGGACGTGCACTACTGCAGAGCCAGCAGTCAACCATACAATTGTGATGTGTTTGAGGATGCACTGCTCAACTGCACAACGCTGCTCTCATGTGAGAGCAGTGTCGTGATTTGGTGCGGACGGGAGCAGAGAAACATAGAGGTGGCGTCCAGCAGCAGTAGTGGCAGGTAAGTTATTTTTGTTATTTTATGTTTTTTTAAATTATTCCCCGCCCACCCTGACTGCCCCACCAAGTGTTATTGCCAGTAGCCACTACTGGTGCCATTCGAGGCAAAATAAATCTTTCTTTAAAGTTAACAGCCAGCAGCAGTGGAGGAAGAACTGCAGCCATGGGCCCTGCACTATAAAACGTTATTTAGCATAATGAACCATTTCAATGCTCTGTAAACAAATACAGCACTGAACACTGGTATACAGTTGATGGCAGAAAAACAAGACTATCAGAACGTGCCAGTCGAGGCAAAATTCACGTTCGGTAGTCTTGTTTTTCAGACCATCAACTGTGTACCAGTGTTCAGTGGTGTATTTGTCTACAAAAGCATTGAAATGGCTCATTATGCAAAATAACAGCTTTATAGATGCGGGACCATGACTGCAGTTCTTTCTCCACTGTTGCTTGCTTTAACTTTAAAGAAAGATTTATTTTTCCACAAAAATTAAAAGCCAGCAGCAGTGAAGGAAGAACTGCAGCCGTGGGCCCGCACTATAAAACGTAAATTAGCATAATGAGCCATTACTTACCGGCACTGCGGGAGAGCATTTTTAGTTTTAAATAATCTGTGAGGAATGTCTGCTGCACGATTGCTGGTTGCTTCGGTCGTTGGATGATGAATTAATACAGTAGCTGTAGTACGCAGGGCAGGACGTGGATGAAAACAATGCTCTATGGTCTGAATCTGGGCCCACGCTTGACGAATCGCCACGGAGGGACCGGGCCAGGCTAATATTATATTTTGCAATTGTTCATTGGTAGTGCACTAGGCTAGTGCGCTACGAATGAACGATTGTATAATGGGATGTGACGTGTGACAGTGACTTACACTAAGCCGAGGGAGGGATCCAGGTAGTTTCACTTTCTGGCGGTAATTTGTGGCTCAAAATAAGGCGGGCAGCCGGACTGCCAACATCCCATTTGAAATTTTTTATGCGCACACAGTCACGTGCAATATTAGCTCTTCACAGGGGAGACTGGGACCCTACTCTCAACTTAGTGAACAGCACGCAGCCAGTTATTACATTACCAATATCAATATTTCGTGAAGAGTAGACTAGAGAGTGTAGACCCGGCCCTGAGAAATAAGTGCCGGTGCTAAGCACCGGAAACAACCGGCACAAATTAAGCACTGCATCTGACCCAGGAAACAGACTGCAGACACCACATGGTTATGGTAAGAAAATGCAGACTTTCTAAAAGTGGCATTTTCAGAATTGTGACTTAAAATGCAACTTTAGCATTAAAGTTGGGTTTAAATTACAATTCTTTAGACACCAAACTCGATATTCCTACTTGCTCCCAATTTAAAGCTACCACTTATTAAAAGTAATAAGGGGTTCCAACGTTATCCTGTGGGAGTGGTACATTCTGCAGCAGTGAAAAACAAAGGAAGGCCTTTTCACTACCAGGACATGTAAAAGTTAAAAATACATGTCCAACTTTTTAAATACACTGTACCCTACCCTATAGGCTGTTTCGGGGTGGCTTAGATGTATTGAAAAGGAAGATTTAGGCCTAGCAAAAGGCTTATTTTGACAGTTTAAACTGTATACACAGGCTGCAATGGCAAGTCTGAGACATGTTTAAAGGGGTACTAAAATGGGCAACAGAAGAAGTGCTGCAGGCCCACTAGTAGCATTTAATTTACAGGCCCTGGGTACATGTATTACCCCATTTACTAGGGAGTTACTAGTAAATAATTGTGCCAATTGGGTGTAAGCCACAAGCACTTTAGCACTGGTCAGCAGTATGCAGAATCCTACAAGCCAACCAAAATGGGTTCAGAAAACAGAAGGGTGAATGCAAAACGCTTTGTGGAAGTCCAACACGATTCCCCTCCAGCCAAAAGATATGGTAGACTAATCAGAACCTTGATGGGCTTCCCTGCCAGGCCCAGCTCTCCCCATGCTGCTGCATCGTTCTTGCTCCTGTCTTCTCCTTGCTTTTCCACCCATGTCCTGATTGCCTTCTCCTTGCTTTTCCCTCATTTTCAATGCTTTCTAATTGCTTTTCCCCTGTTTCTTTAGAGCCTTCTCCATATTTTTCCCTCACTTTCACTGCTTTCTCCTCACTTCTTCCCCAAATCTTTGAGTGTCTTCTCCTTGCTTTTACCTTTTGTTTTCATGGCTTCCGCGTTGCTTTTTCACCTCTGTTTTGAGAGCCATCTCCTTGCTTTTCCCTCGTTTTCACTGCTTTCTCCTTGTTTTTTCCCCTGATTTAGAGCGTCTTGGCTTGCTTTTCCCTTCTTATTCACTGCTTTCTCCTTGCTTTTCCCCTGTTTTTGAGTGCATTCTCCTCTTTTCCCTCATTTTCACTGCTTTCTCTTTGGTTCTTCCATCGTTTTTTTAGAGCCTCCTCCTTACTTCTTCCTCGATTTTCACTGTCTTCTCCTTGCTTTTTCCCCCGCTCTTTGGTTGCCTTTTCCTTGCACTTCCCTCGTTTTTACTGATTTTTCCTTGCTTTTCCCCTCATGTTTCACTTCTTTGTTCTACTTTTCCCCCTCCCTGGACTTACTTAACTCAGGAGCAGCGCAACCCCATTGAGCAGGCCCTAGCCCCAGAACTCCCTTTGCTATTGCATCGCTCTTGCTCCTGTCCTTTCCTTGCTTTCCCCTCCCATTTTGTGAGTGCCTTCTCCTTGCTCTTCCCTCATTTTCACTGCTTTCTCCTTGCTTTTTCCCCTGTTTCTTTAGTATCTTTACCCCTCATTTTGACTGCTTTCCCCTCACTTTTCCCCCATTTTTTGAGTGCCTTCTCCTTTATTTTTTCACTGCTTGCTCCTTGCCTTTTCTCCCATTTTTTGAGTGCCTTCTCCTTGCTTTTCCCTCATTTTCACAGCTTTCTCCTTGCTTTTTTACCCCTGTTTGTTGAGTGCCTTCTCCTTGTTTCTCCCTCATTTTTCACTGCTTTCTCCTGCTTTTTCCCTGTTTTTTCAGAGCCTTCTCCTTGCTTTTCCCTTGTATTCACTGCTTTCTCCTTGATTTTTCCCCATTTTTTCAGTGCCTTCTCCTTGATTTTCCCTTATATTCACTCCTTTCTCTTTGCTTTTCCCCTGTGTACTTGAGTGTTTCTCCTTGCTTTTCCCTTGTTTTCACTGCTTTCTCCTTGATTTCCCTCATAGCTACTGAATGAACAGATCACCATCGCATTGAGACCCTCACTGGTATTTGCCACACTTTATAAATCCTTGATTGATTGATAGAACATAGACGAAGGACAATTAGGCAGACTGGACCATAATATCCAACAAAGTGATGTGGCCCTGTCCGTCCCTTGGATCTTACTTCTGTCCCCATCCCAAAGAAAATATTGCCCATGAGGATAGCAAGTAACAGAGGCCACTGACAGCTGTCATTGGCAAGAGGCCAGGCCCAGGCAATCCACTGCCAGGTGGAAGCTCCAAGCCGACACATTGGGTAGGCCTCTCTTCCAACTTAGTGGTTCCCTATGTGTTTCTGAGTATCTCTGACCTGCGAGGTTTTCTCAGAGTGGCGGGCAACAGACCTCAGTGTTAGGCACCCTACGTCCACTCCAACCAGTTCAGAGGTGATATCCTGAGATTGTCTTTTCAGCCAGTGTCTCTACCCTAAGGTTGAACAGGGGGCAGAGGTGGGTCCTCCCGCACCCTGCCCCTCCATCTGGGCTTCTGTACTCTCCGTTTGGGAGTGACACCCCCAGAAAATTGAACTGTCAGTGTGCCCTGGGTGGCAGCCCATCCCAGCTCACCTCACACCGGGGGCAACTCATTCCCCAAAATATAGTCTATGAGTATCTAGGGACTAACAATGATCCTCCCCTGGGTCACCTACCCACCACACTCGAAGGCTACCAGGGTGATGGGACAGAAAATTCCTGCACCTGGGCCTGCATTACCCTACATAGCTGACTGGTGTATTGCTCTGGAGAAACCAGGCTTTCCATTACTCATGGTCTGGCTGGCCCCATTCACTTCTACCTGGTGGAAGTGACGACTCCCACCCTCAGGGATCACCAGCTCACCCTCTGAGTCTATCTCCCTGCTGAGTGAGATCATGGCATGGTCTATGACCTGCTAATGTATTCAAATATTCCCTGACAACTATTCAACAAATCAAAATTCCCAATACATATATATGGGCCAAGCAAACATGAATATGTAAGAAGGACACACTATATTATTATACCAGCAATTGTCTAAACAATGATTTACAAATCTAAAAAGGTTGTGTACAGGTATTCATCGTGCCATCAATATTCCTGATATCTTAAAATTACTATACAACAAATCAGTCATACCTTCAATCAAACAAACAATAAAACGACGTATATAAGCATATGTAGACTGTAATGACAGCACATTAATAGACTATTCATTGATGAATCAGGACTGAGCTAAACAAGACCTGTTCAATAAATATTTACAAATAAATAATCTCATTACATTACATAGATTCATACACTTCAAAATAGAGGTAGTGGCTTGATATGTTTTATTTTAATTCCGAAATAAAGTCTACATATGCTTGTATATTGTGTGAGCACAGGGAGCAAACCTATTTTGCTCCTTACAATATCACATGCACAAATGGCACAAAGAAGAATAGACACTTTTAACTAAAAGCATTTATCGCAACAGGGTGAACCTGTTTGTCAGCACCTCAAAAATCACTACACAGAATATCATGAAAACAGCAAAGAGGCACGTTGTGAACAAGAAGAATAAAATGAACATTTCTAACATACTTAAAATATCATTTAAACCTAACACCCTAAAACCTATTTCTAAGCGCTACACTAGGAGAGCAAGGAAAGTAGAACTTTCAGTTTAGACTTTCTTAGGGAGAAGCAGCACACTGCATACCTTGTTGACAACAAAAGCTGTGGATACCAGAGAGGCCTGAAGGAAGTATTTCCGGCAAAAAGAAAACAAACAACAAAGCTGTGTCCTTTCTCCTGGCCTCAACTCTTTATCTGCATCAGGTGAAAGGTAGCATCTTCTTGGTGTGCTAGCAGCAGTGAAGACTGTCTCTCGCAGTATCTTGTGCGATAACCTGGGTGAAGGACCTCTCTTGACAAGTTGTGAAGTGGCAGCTCTGGTGGTCTTGTAGTGGTTGCAGCATAGCGTTTATATCAAGATAAGACACTGGGGACTGTTCCAAAAGTACTTACAAAATTATTTCCATTTTTACCATTTCCAAGCTTTATTTCGATC
This sequence comes from Calotriton arnoldi, assembly GCA_963921515.1. Taxonomy (NCBI): domain Eukaryota; kingdom Metazoa; phylum Chordata; class Amphibia; order Caudata; family Salamandridae; genus Calotriton; species Calotriton arnoldi. The sequence goes on along the minus strand of CAWUFW010016367.1, from coordinate 37,478 downwards.
GTTGTAGACCATAAAAGCAAAAAATAAAATACATACATCACTGAATTTGAACAATAAAAACATCAATAAACATTACGGAGTATAACCATGTACAGTAAACTGAACAAATTTCATAGCAGTTAAAAAATATTAAAGTTTAAAAGCGAATTAAACAAGGATTTCATGTATTAATAAGATCAAAACAGTATCAAATGGGAAAGGAACATTTATCATATGCGAGGGAGGTTAAAAACTTACGATGCCTGTGCCACATAGAATTAAGAAAACGAGACACAGCAAAAACAATCGGGGGATGAGTATCAGTTCTCAAAACTCTAAAGGCCTCCCAGACTGTCTATACCCCAGGTTCCTACATATTGGCAAGAGCCAATACCTCCTGGGTATATTGTATCCTGGACAAAAGAAGAAAACATGAATAAGTGTCTCTTCTTGGCTATTGCAGGCAGGACATCCAATAGGGGAAGTTTTTGACCATTTATTTGTAAATGCATGGACCGGCAATCAACCCAATCTAAACTGGACATAGAGTTTCCTTGCCATAAACGGTTGAACATCAACAAGGAAAACCTCAAATAAATACTGATCTTTAAAATTCAGGAAGTCCGAGGTTAAACGGCCTGATTTTATACTCCCTTGAATTTCAGCCAGTCTAAACTGTCTGTAGGTTTTGACTAAATCAAGCCGTGATATTGTCGGGGACACTTCCACAGGGTGGGTCCATAAGTTCGGCCGGCCTAGTCTAATGCACAGGTCTTTTATGTATGCGAACCAAGATAGTTTTCCCACCCCTGGGAGCCCCAAGATCGCCTTGAGTTCCGACTGGTAGGCTATTAGCTCGGGAGTCGCCCATAGTCTATGCCAGAAAGTCAAGGGTCGCAGTCCGATCTCATCATCTATGGGTCTAATCCCGAGGTCCATACGAAGGGGGATAAGAGGAGTACTTTGCGGTAGGCCCAAGAGCTGTCTCATGAACTTATTCTCGGTTTTGACCAGTCCACTTACTGGGAGGTGTCCCCATAGTTCTGCCCCATACATTATAGCACTCCTGATTTGAACTTTATATATCTCAGTCAACGGACCCGGTTGTCTAGATGTTGTATTCCTGTATAATTTTGCTAATCCCCCGGCCATCTGTGCTAACCTTAAACCTGCCTTATTTTGCTGTGGGCCCCACCCAAAGGTTTCCGTCAGCGTAACACCCAGATAGTCAAAGACAGCTACCCTCTCTAGCTGAATACCATTTAGGGTAGGGTTAGGGCGAGATGTTTTACTAGGATTAAATACCATGTACTTGGTTTTTAGTGTGTTATTCTCTAAGCCCCTATTTTTACAAAATAAAGAGAAGCTGTCAAGGGTCCTTTTGATGCCCATAGGCGATTTAGATAGTAACAAGGTGTCGTCACGCAAACATCATTGCTGGCACTTTGCCACGGGCGAGCTTTTGGGCATCAATGTTGACTACCTCATTTAGTTGGTCCACCAGGGCGTTAATAAAAAGGCAGAACAGTGTGGGGGCCAAAACACACCCCTGCCTTACACCCCTATTCACTGGGAAGCGTGGGGTCAATTGCCCGAATTTCACATATCTCACCTGGGCAAAATTTCCAGTGTGCAAACGCTTGATCAAAGATAGCAAATAGGGCGGAATACCCAGTTGCTCTAAAACTGCCCAAAGTTTGACACGAGGCACCAAATCAAAGGCTGATTTTAAGTCAACGAAGATCAAATAGAGGCTCCCACCCTCTATAGTCACCGTCTTCCAATAAAGTAATTGGAGCCTAAAGATTTGGTCAATGGTAGAAATATTTTTACGAAAGCCTGCCTGGTACGCACTCAGAATCTCTCGCTCGTCCACCCAGGACTGAAGGCGCTCCAAGACAATCCTGGCAAACAACTTCTGAGTTACGTCAATCAGGCTTATTGGCCTGTAATTAGTGGGCAGGAGGGGACAACCCTTCTTGTATACTGGGAAAATGTCTGCCCCTAACCAAGTATCCGGGATTTTCATGCCATTTAATATGGCATTAAATATTACACATAAATAAGGACCCCAAATATTGGGCTGATCCCGAAAAAGATCCCCGAATCTTATCTAATCCAGGGGCCTTTCCAAGGGAAGCTTCCCAATTGCACTCAGCACTTCAGTCAGAGTAAACCCTACATCATCTTCGAGGGGATCCCCCACAACAGTTGGCAAAATTCCCCCTATGGGCTCTATAATGTCCTGGGTAGAATACAACGATTGGAAATGAAGTTTCCAAGCGTCAGCAGCAATATTCGGCTCAATAGGTGAGCTCTCTGAGGAACTTACTATTCGAACCAAGGTCCAAAACGCCCTCAAGTCTCTATTAGTGAGAGCCTGTTTTAATTGCATCCCATCTTTCAGACTCCCACTCCGTTTTGGCTAACTTTAGACTATCACTGTACAAGGCCCTCCTAATTTTTATCAGTGGTCTATCTTTTAATTTTATGGCATCAATGAGGGCACCCTTTGCCATTCAGCAAGAGTTGTTAAACCAAGTGGATTTAGGTGTCCTCTTGCCTTTAAGATGTATCAGGGGATTAAAAATGTTGGTCAGGCTAGCGGTCAAGTCCGCATGGATAGCCGTCAGTTGTGCGCATAGTACCAGAGAGATGGGAATCTGTGCGTCTTCTCCATTACCAATAAAGGTGGAATAATTAGGGAATACAGGGCAGCAGCCTTGCCTGGGGACTGTTTCAGGGTTTCCCACCTAATTCTCCTTCTGTTATTGTCTAAAGATAGATTGGTACCAAAAAGGGGGCTAGTGATTGATGGACTATAAAGTTCCGGGAGCTTAAGATCGAGTACCAGAGCGTTGTGGTCGCTGTCATGTCTTGGCCAGACAGCGAAATCAACTACCCAATGCCATAAACTTGCTTCCACCAGAATATAGTCCAATAGAGATGCTTGTCCTGGTCTATTAAAAGTAGGTTTTCCTGGTTGGTCTGACTTAATACGACTCATTACATGCCCTCAGTGCATGAGTTAGTGTGACTGCATTAATCTTGTAATACCAAGGGGGTCCAAGCTCTTACCAGAGGAATCTGCGGTTCAGGAATTAGCCAAAGGGAATCCTCGGTAGTAAACGAAGAGTCAGTAGGGAGGGCTAGGGGCTCAAACTGGCAATTAAAATCACCTCCTATCACCATCCTAGTATTCGGGGAACTAGCTCAATGAATGTGGCAAGCATATCTAATGGTCTGGGATTCCTGGGCAAAGGTTACTGGACGGGAATAGAGGTTAATAAAAGCAATTTTAATCCCAGCATTAAAAGTAAGGAGGGTGCACTGGATATCATCTGAGGAGGTGTTCAGCTGTTCAACAGTACAGTCCAGATGTGTAGCGACCCACGTGGCTAACCCTCCCGATGGTCTACCTCTGCCTCCCATAGTTGCTAGTACATTAAAAGTTGCAAAGCCCCTCATGACAGAGTCCTCTCTAGCCCAAGTCTCCTGAAACATACACACATCATGATTTTGTACAAATTGTATCCAGTCAGGATTTTGAAGTTTATTTTTAATACCGGCAATGTTCCACGACAGCACCCTCAGCTGGAGGCCCAAGTTCAAGGTGGCATCACGCACAATAAGACCAGAGGGGTTCGAAGTTTGTATGATGTCTGGCTCGATCTCAGGATCTGGTACTCCCACATCCACTAAAGATCTATTCCTGCCCATGGGTGCGATTATAAATTCAGAGGTAAGAAGGGCTTGATTATTTGATACAACTGGATTAGCACCTACAGAACCTTGGAGTCCCAGGTGAGATTCATAGAAAAGTTCGCCAGAGGCATCATGTGTCACACTAGCATTATTTGGGGGCTGCAACCCAGTGATTTTCGGATTAGGCTCACTTTTAGTCCCTCCTAGCCCTTGGGTAAAAGAGGGATCAGATGGAGTCGAGAGTCAATCTACCTCTTCAAGGGCCCCAAACCTATTTGCTACTGGAACATTATACTGTATTCTGGAGAGTTGGCCAAAAGTGGGAAGGGGTTGTAACCAGTGTGTTGGAGCTCTAGTGCCTGGGGTCCATGGAGGTGGATAGTTACAAGAATAAAAAAGCCAAGGTGTGTAATTGGATCCCTGTAGGCGGTGCATAAAGCTGGGAGACTGATCAGCCAAAATTCGGACTGTCCGAGGATTACTATAATTAATAACTATACAGTCTCCTTTGATTGTCTTAAGGTTCTTACCAACCCACCCCACTCTCCGAACTAGTAGTATCTCACCCGCCCTATCATAAGGGAACTGTCCATACCTGGTGAGCCATAAAAGGCACTTGTTTCTCAACTCCAGCTGTGTTTCTTTCTTTCCAGTTTTTAATTCTTACAAAATTATTTCAGTTGGGCAGTTTATGCACCAGAACACAGGATTCACTCGTGTAGGGCCCATTTTGCGAAAGGATAGCATCCATTTTTTTCTGAGTTCGGAAAGTTAAGCATGTCCCAGATAACATGATTGAAACTCTCTGCATTTTTGGTTAGCTGGATACGTCTTCTACATGTTGTTGAATTACTTGTCTGAACAGGGAAAAATGACAATAACACAGCTGATTAGCAGTAAAGATGGTTAAAAAACCTCCAAACAGGCTGGAGAACAAAGAGGGGAAATAGGATTGTAGTAGTACTGTCCAAATACTGCTTTAAATCCGGTCACCAGACCAGATCCAATGTTTGTAAAAAATGCACAATACCATTTGTAAAAGACGAGTTGAATATCGTTTTGAAATATATCAGCAAAATGTGTTGGATATTGCATGTGTAACAGTCGCTGAATCTGTTAAGCAGTTCCGGCTGTCTGCAGATTATATAGTTCACCCCAGAAGTGAAAGGGACTTCTTTTGAAGTAAAACTGACATTAATTAGTTTAAGTCGTCAAAACACGTTGTTCATATAAATACTAGGCCAAGGGATATTTCTAATTATTTTTCGAAGTGGGGGGTACAAGTTTATCTCCACAAAACTGTATTGTTTTCAAAACTGTACTCGCATATGGCTGGCTGGGTTCCAGCCTACAGCAAGTAACATTTGTTAAAAACGTATTCCATTATTCAACAATTAATTCATAGTGTGTGGGGGTTACAGATAAAACACAACTTTACCTTGGCATCAAGTCCTACACATTTCATGCAACAATATAGTATCGCACAGAACGGAGTTACTCAGGGAGGTTCTCAAATTAGCGGTATTGACATATATATATACACAGGGTCATCTTCATTTTCATTTAAACAGATTTATGAAAAAAGAAACTTCCATCAATGGTGACATTGTGAATTGTGTATGTTTTCATACCAGCCTACAGATTTATATTTTTGGCAGTCATGAAAATGAAACGCAATTACTGGAGAAATGATACCATGCATTAACCATGTCACTGGTGGTGTGTCACTAACTCAAAATGGTGCTTTTTCCATTTGTTCATTACTCAATAGTGTAGATGTGTATTATTTCTGTGCCATTCTTTTCTGTGTTAGTGTCAGATTATAAGGTTAAAGAATAACTGTTTCGTTTAAAAGTTGCCAAGGCACAAACCCTGGCCTGAGTGTTTTTAATGGCCGATTTAATTGTATGAACCTCTTATCTGAGCTTGTCCTTTTTGTAATAATCACAAATCCCCTTTTATTATCTCTAAGGCTGAGGGCAGAACGTGGTATAATGAGTAAACCCTTTTAGAAATCATGTGCATTCCATTATCAATAACTTTTAAAGACTGTGGGGCAGATTTACGTTTCCTGGCGCATCCCTGCAAATCAGCAGAGATGCGCCAGGAAAGATGCGTCACGCAAGTTTACCCTTGCGCCACCTCAGATGCGCCACATTTACAATGCGGCGCATCGTGGCGCAAGGATAAACAGATGCATGACGCATCCCTCGTCGGAAGGGTGGCGCAGTGCTAAAGTTGTGTAGCGGGCGCGACGCAACTCCAGCACTGTGCCAACCTGCCCCATCTGTAACATGGTGCGTCACGCCTTACGCCTGCTTCAAGCAGGCGCAAGGTTTTGACGAACCAGCGTCGAAGTAGTGACTGAGTGGAATCTTGTAGATTCCACTCAGGCACTTCTCCGAGGCTTGACTGCGCCGGAACGCCCACCCCAGCTCCGGAACGCCCACATGAAACCTGATGCAGGTTTCATGTGGTGCAGGGCTTTACAACGTGACGCATCTCCCTAGATGTGTCACATTGTAAATCCCCCGCAGCATGGCGCTAGCTTTACGCCGCCGCTGCGTCACAGAAGTGACGCAACGGCTGCGCAAAAGTGGCGCAGGAGGCTCGTAAATCTGCCCCTTTATTTCCCTAATTAAGTCTACAGCTTCTTTTTTCTGCGTATTTGTTCAGCTCATTGTAAAAGGCATATAATAATAATAATAATCTTTATTCTGATGTAATCACATCCATAAAAGATAGAATAATAAAACAGAGACAAACCTTAAAACACTTCATCGTTCGCATCCGTAAAAGATTCAATAATAAGACAGAGACGAGCCTTAAAACACTTCATCAGCACAAGTGAGTATCAGTCTAGGTAATGTGCAAAAGAGCAAAATCCAATCAACCATTAATACATCTAGTATTTCTAGATCTAAGTGCTGCTCTTAAAAAATTCATAACTGCAAAGAGCTTATGATCATTAGGCAGCAGCTGCAGATACATTAAGGCAACACAGGCTTGTCTAAAACGTATTGCTTTTGAAAGGGGTTTAAGATATATTCTACTAGGATAAGTAAAATATTTACATAAAAGTACAAAATGTAGGGTATAATGCGGGGACCTATTGTTGCAACCACAGGGACCTCTCATCTCATTGTGCAAAACAAAACCCACCAGCTGCGCTAAAAGATGGTGAAGCTGGTTAAATCTTAAACAAGATATTAAAAATCTATCAGAGGCATTTCTCAACCTACATAGGTAATTCTCCATGCCCTGTACTAATTTTAGGAGAGCATGCCTAAGTTAGCTCGGTGTTTTCATGGGCGGCAGTGGTGTGTTTAAAAAATAGCTCCTTCACTATGCTTAGGCTGAGTCAGGCTTTAGAAAAATATTTGCCCTGCCCAGAGCAGCAAACGTCTCTTCAATATAGCGAAGCCAGGGGATTTTTAGTGCATGGTCTAGTGATAAACAATCTGATACAATCAGTCAATTTAGGGCCAACTCGTTATTAGACCATATTTTCACCCAACAGGTCAGGGGTTTTACTGCCACCATGTCCGCTATGTAATTTACCCCTAGTTCCTCATGCATGGAAAACGATGGGGTGCCCTGTGGGACCTTCAATATACATTTCAAGAACTTATTTTCTGCGATCTGAAGTTAGTTGGTCGCTATATAGCCCCACACCTTACTTCCGTACAAGGCCTTGGATAAATAAAATGACTGATAGAGCTTTATCATCACATCTGGGGTCCATGCACCTAGTCTGTGGGCATAGCTAGCAATGGCTCCCATTGATTTATTCATATTGTCTACTTTCACCTCTAGCAACTGTTGCCAGTTCAATTTCTCGTCGAATATAATTCCTAAATAATGAAAAGCCGGGACCTTATCTAAAGTGTGGGTACCTGCTTTGAATGTTTTAGAGCGGGTCTCCCGGGGGCCAACTTCCAAAACGTACAACTTTGTGAAGTAGGCCTACAGGTCCAACCCGATCATAAAAGCTAAAAATCCATCAATCAGGGCCTGTAGGCCCCTTGCGGTGCGTGCCATCAGCACCGCATCATCTACATATAAAAGAACTTAGAGTACTTTTCTACCCACTCAGGGACAGTCTGTCTGCAAAGATGTCAGGGCTGCCTCTAGGCCGTTAATGTATAGGGTAAGTAGTAAAGGGGCTAAGATGCACCCCTGGCGAACCCCCGGTGCAATTATAATAATCTGTGGTTCCCGCCCCCTGTGAGTATCTAACTACGGCTGTAGTGTGAGCATGGAGGGTCCTCAGTAAATTTACAATAGCAGGCTCGATCCCCAGGGAATCAAGTAGGTCCCATAATTGTTTGTGGTTCACCCGGTCAAAGGCTGTGGTGAGATTCATAAAACCCAGAAAAAGGTCACCAGGTTGAGCAACCGTGTATTTAGCAATTGTCAAATAAAGATTCAAACATTGCTCCGTGGTTGATTTTCCCATTCGGAAGCCATACTCCGTGTCAGAGATGATGTTACTTGAGTTGGCCAACTCAGAGAGCCTGTTAAGTAAGATCCGCCCCAGAACTTTAACTGTAGAGTCTATAAGAGAGATAGGGCAGTAACAAGGGGGATTATTCTTGACCCCCTTCTTTAAATTCAGCACAATAGTGGCAGTAGACCACAACAATGGTAGCCTGTTCCTTACTGCTGCGTTTAACACTCTCGTCAAAACCGGAGACCATACATCAGTGTTATCTTGGAAAAGACCTGGGCCTTACTCCGGGCCAGTCCCTCGATACCCACCCTTACTTCATTCAGGGTGAAGGTTATAGGGGTGTCCTACTGAGTTGACCCTGTCTCGCTGTCAAATCCCTCACAATTCCCATAATTATAGACCCCTTCATAATGGGCAATCCAATCTTCCGGGGTAATGTGTTGACATAGGGCAGGTTTCAGTGGATCAGAAAAACAGGGTCTGTTTATTATTTGCCAAATAGAGTGCTATCCCGCTGCTCACTTGCTTGGGTTAGTTCTTCCCATGCCTGCCCCTTTAGTGTTCACCTCCAGTCCTTGAGCGCCGCCTTATAATTGGAGCAAAAATCAATCACCCTCTCGCTATCCCTGGGGGTCTCTTTCAGGACCTTCTTTAGGAGACGAAGGGCCCATGAACACTTATCATCAAACCGTTTTGGGTGTTCAGGGATGGTTCAAACTCCAGAAACTAATAAAAAACTAACAGTTGACTGCGTGAAGGTAATGAAGGAATTAATAATCTCTTCTTCTGATGCTGATGGCTCTAGGCAGGTTTGGATCTCCCCTTGTCTAGTTTTAAAAAGAGAATGATTGAAAGCCTTAGGGTCTACTTGCGACCAACGAAGGAGTCTCCCTGATCAGTTACAGATAGTGACCCTACAGATATACTGGGGTGCTTCGACTGATTAACCGCTCTTCAAGAAATAGTGTGAAGGGATTGTGATCGCTATAAGGACTATGGAGGGTCTTAAACAGAGTGATGACCCTCCCAACAAGGCAGAAACAAAAATATAATCAATAATTGTTGCATAACCCCTTCCCGTATAGGTTGGGGGGTAACAGTATTGAAAAAAATCCGATCTCGTATCTATGGTAAACACTAAATTATGAGCGTATAGAAGGCTGTGCCCTTCAGACCCTTCTGCAGAGTGCTCCATATGTAATCCCTCCTTTATCAGACAGGTTTGGGAACTTTGGTGAGGTTGTAATGAGCCATAACAGGGGTGACAGTTAAAATCCCCAGCTATGATTAAGTTACCAAGACATAGGCCCTCTCCCTGCACTGTGTCTAATGCCCCTCTCAGTTTTGATAGACTTGATGGCCCCAGCCTTCTTTTTTTGGCATTATAAAAATGTACTATGGTCAAACAGAGCGATCTTCCCACCACTACTTCAATGCCCTGGAGCACTCTGGATTCCCACTTCAGTTGTTTCGTCGCCCCATCAAAATCAAGAGCCACAAAGATAATCAGACAACCTCTCGCTCTGCCCGCTCTAGAACTCGCCGCTGGGAGAAAGAAAGGTTTAAAACCCTCAATGAAAAAGTTGTTCTCAATGTCCCGGGTCTCTTGAGGCAAATGATATTAAAAGATCTAATAAATGAGATCCACCTTGCATTAGCAAATTTTTCTGAAAACCCAGCCAGATTCCATGAGATAAGGCAGGTTTTTTCTGTTGTTTTTAGTACGGATTGGGTGGGGGTAATAACATTTTCTGATTGGGGTATAGTGGCTTCAGAAGGAAGCCAACAAATAGGGTGATCTGAGTTAGAGTTCAAGGGGGCCTCATCATCTACCAGAACCTATCAGGTGGACCTTAAAGTGGGTTCATTCGTAAAACAACTACTATCATCAACTGGAAGTCAATCCAAATCATTATGGTCTGCCAGAGGGGCATAGCGGTTAGACAATGCATTCAATCCACCCTGAGCACAAACTTCCCCCTTTGGGCAATGAAATGCTCCGTGCATGTAGTATTCTGCCAAGGTCTATAAAAAAAGCCTAGTGGTTATAATTTAATATTTGATTGAAGAATATTGGACTAGGCTGAATATTTCAGGAGATCGCATGTTAGGCCAGGGTATCTACCAGTGATGATCACGCAATCTCTCTCTATGCTATTCCTTGAGGTCCCTATCCAGGAGATTCTCCTAGCCATCAGAATATATCTGTAGTCTGTCACATTAATCTAGTGTGTTTGTCCAGCCAATGAAGACACTTTATTGATTAATTGGCCTGTGGATGCCTTATTCGCCAAGTTGAGCCCTGGGACCCCTACCAAGACCACGGTATAGGGGCAACAGTCTGGGGGGAGGTTAATTACGGGGAGAAAAGGGGTATTAACTGGCATTTTTGCTCCCTCCCCACTACCAGGCTACATGGCAGAAGGGGCTGGGCAATAAGAACTTGCGACTTAACGGTCTCGGAGACTGTATGTTCACTGGGAATATCCTGGTTAGCAAGGTCCATAGACCTGTCAATGCTGGTGTGAGTCCAGCCTCTTCTCGGCCGCACTGGGGGAGTCTGTTTAGGGTGACTGGATAGGGCCTGAGGAGTTGAGAGTGAAGGGGTTTTACTGGTGATAGACAAGACAATCTTGGCTTTGTCAAGAATAGCTCTATAATCTGACACAAGTCTCGGACTGTTATCACAAATTGGAGTCATTAACTTGATCAATGTCTCTGTAATTTTCTGAATTTAAAGATCCCCAAACTCATCAATGTCCTTCAAGGTGTGGCTTGTATTATCAGTCCTAGTCCCCTTCTGCATAATTGACATTTCTTTTTCTAGTTTTACGTTTCCGCTTAGAGGGCGGGGGCGTTACTGATTCTTTTCCCCCAGGTAGAGCTGGTGAAGGTGGGATGATCGTGTCACTCTTAGTACCATGCGGAGGGGTTTTGAGGCTAGGGCCAGCTAGAACTGTCAGTGTGCCCTCTGTGTCAAGCTCCTGCATGATCTCTGGTAGATCTATCGAATGTAGAACGTCCCTATTCAGCGTTGAAGATTAATCCCCCGGTCTTAATGTCCCCACGGAGAGCCTCCTCTTCGCCCGATCAATCTCTACCGAGATGGCACCCACCGCCTTCACTAAAAATGAGTCAATGGTCGATCTCTTTGTCCCAGTAGGTGACGTAAGTGCCACAGCTTTCTTTTCCCCATTTTATATAGAGCGCTGATCACCCGAGGGGAGGGGGGAGAAAGAGGGTGCACTAATTAGCCCTGAGACAACTGATGCCTGCCAAGCTGCATCAAACTGTTTTATTACTAGGTGGTAACTCACTGTAAGAGCTTTGGATATATCCTGCTGCCAGGATGGCTCCTTTATCTCCTACCATCCCCTCCTGTATGGTGAAGTGGCGAGTTGCTTCCTCAAGTTGAAGAGAATGGGCCCAGCCTGGCCTCTTCCGGCCACTGACAGGCGCAGACGGGCCCGCTCTTGGTGAGGTCTTCACCCGGGCACACGTCTGCGTGCGTCCCACGTGCGTTCCGCCCACTTCCCGCTCTGCAAAGCACCTCCGTGTGTGGGCAAAGAGCGTTGGTGCTCGGCTGCTATTGCAATCCCTTCTGGGGTCTGTGGTCTGCCCCCAACAGTCAAACAAGGTGTCCCATGCTGCAGGAGCCCAACCAGCAATTTAAAGCGCCTCTAAGCGCGGGTGTAGAGCGTTGGTGCACAGCTGCTGCCGCAATCCCTTCTGGGACGTGTGGTCTGCCCCCAGCAGTCGAACAAGGCGTCCCGTGGTGCAGGAGCCCAACCAGCAATTTAGTGCTCCTCCAGGCGCGGGTGTAGAGACTTGGTGCGTGGCTGCTGCCACAATCCTTTCTGGGGCTTGTGGTCTGCCCCCAACAGTCAAACAAGGCATCCCGCGCTGCGAAAATACAACCAGCAATTTAAAGTGCCTCTGGGGGGCGGACGTAGAGTGTTGGTGCGTGGCTGCTTCTGCAATCTCTTCTGGGGCATGTGGTCTGCCCCCAACAGTCAAACAAAGTTTCCCACGCTGCGCGAGCCCAACCAGCAATTTAAAGTGCCTCCGGGCGCGGGCATAGAGTGTTGGTGCACGGATGCTGCGGCAATCCCTTCTGGGGCGTGTGGTCTGCCCCCATCAGTCAAACAAGGCCAGGAATATATTATTTCGACCCCACCCTCTCCATGACTAAGCAGGTCAACGCCGTTTCCTCATCCTGCTTCAACACCCTCCGACTGCTCCGCAGGATCTTCAAGTGGATCCCCACCGAAACAAGAAAAACAGTCACCCAGGCCCTCGTCACCAGCAGGCTGGACTACGGAAACGCCCTCTACGCAGGAACGACGGCTAAGCTCCTGAGACGGCTGCAACGCATCCAGAACGCCTCTGCACGTCTTATCCTCGACATCCCCCGACGCAGCCACATCACACCCCACCTGAGAGACCTGCACTGGCTCCCTGTCAACAAGAGGATAACCTTCAAGCTCCTCACCCACGCACACAAAGCACTCCACAACTCCGGACCAGCCTACCTCAACAGACGACTCAGCTTCTACACCCCCACCCGCCAGCTCCTCTCCACCAGCCTCGCCCTCGCCACAGTCCCCCGCATCCGGAAACGACCGCCGGTGGCAGATCCTTCTCCCACCTCGCCGCCAAGACCTGGAACACCCTCCCCACCAACCTTCGGCAGACCCAAGACCTACTGGCCTTCAGAAGACTCCTCAAGACCTGGCTCTTCGATCAGTAGCAGCACCACCCCCTCTTCCCCCAGCGCCTTGAGACCCTCGCGGGTATGTAGTGCGCTTTATAAGTGACATGATTGATTGATTGATTGATTTCTAGTAGGGGGAAGTTGTCCCAGAAGAAAACATGAAACATCCATGTTTTCTTTAATTATGGAAAATGCAGAAAGACTTGAATGTTCTAGTTATCATCTGCATAGTTTAACTACACTATAGGTAGTGACTGTTACAGGTATTTGAGTGTTATAACGTATATCGGGGATGATTACCTTTAGGTCCAGGACTGTTGGAAAGATTAAGATGCATGCAGATTTCAGAATCATATGGCTAACTCTTCTGTAGGGAACTGAATAGAATTATAAGTTCTATTTTGGATCAAATGTTCCTGAGCTGTTAGCTGATTGTATAAATGACGGAAATATTGCCTGTCAATTTTCCCAGTTCATCGCGCCATGTCCAAATGGCGAGCCTCCATTACTGCTATTAATCCATAAACAGTTACAATTGTGAAATTAAACAAGGGCGCAGACCACCCAGAGGACAGAAAAAAAGAAGAACATTTGTGATAAATGGTAGAATGCACACAAACTGCCAAAAGTTTGCCTTGAGCATTGCAAAACGTTTGCGGATTGGTGTGCATTCTACCACTTATCATGAAGTGACTGAGAGGTCCAGGCCGGCTGCTCGCAGCTGATAAATACAATTCTAGAAAACAAGGACTGCACCGGGTGGGCCGGGTGAAGGTCACCAAAGGGTCACCAAAGCAATGACTCATTCTTTCCCCAGGCCCAGCATGCAGGCCATCGTAATGCAGAGCTTCAGCAGCGCTTCAGTAGAGCTTCAGCAGAGCAATCAAGGACTGCTCACTCTGATTTTATGACACACATTTGTCTAAGGCTGACAACAATCAGCCAGGGTCGCAAGCATGGTGGCAGGGGTTGCAATATCGTACACACAAATGGCACTAAGAAGAATAGACACTTTTAATTAAAAGCATTTATTGCAACAGGGAGAACCAGTTTCTCAGCACATCTAAAATAACCACACACAATATCATAAGAACAGCAAATAGGCACCTTGTGAACAGCGAAAATAAAATGAACATTTATAACTTAGATAAAAATATCATTTAATGGCTTGAAAGTAGTTTTCTCTGCAAAAGGAAAACACATGACGCAACAGTGTCCTTTCTCCTGGCCTGAACTTGTTATCTGCATCAGGTGCATTGTAGCATCTTCTTGGTGGGCTAGCAGCAGTCAAGACCATCTACCGCAGTATCTTGTGCGATAACCTGGGTGAAGGACCTCTCTTGACAAGTTGTGAAGTGGCAGCTCTTTCATACTATTTCTTATCAAGCATCGGAAGTTCTGACATAAGATCAGGAATTTCTGACATAGATTATTGACATCAAGGTGTGTGTGGGAGACATATCCTGATAATCATACAAGGTCAATGGGCGTCAATTCAGACTACATTGTTTTGACTCATCGTCTGCATTTGCTCTTATTTGACTTTGACTTAGTGATAATAATACATTTGTGCCAGACTAAAGTTTCATCAGATGTTTTATCCTTGTCATTGTCTGTATGACTTGGCACTTTCACAGTTCTTCTAAAGATAAGATCATGCGACATCATCGACAATGGCAGACAAGACAAAGATTCTACAGAAATATAGAAGATGAAGAATAGGTTTACCTAAAATGGAGTCAGGGCCTACCTATGATGGAGTTGGGCCTTATCAACTTTACGTCAAAGGATGGTTTGCATTGGAATGTACTTCATCTGGTCCCCTACCTGCAATGTAAGCAAGGTATTCCTCTCTACTGTAGGCATGTGTTTCCCGAGTGATACACCCAAAGCTCTTCTGGGACCCTGTGCATCTTAAGGGCCACCTCATAGGCAGGAAACCAGTTGTCTATTAGCTGGGCACCAGATGTTTGGGAATGTGGACCTTCTTTTACCCTTCAGACACTGCCGGTATGCTGCCACCATAACTGCTGGAATCTGCTTGCCTTGAGTTTTAGCTGCTTGAGGGTCTTCTGATGAGCCAGTTGCTCTGGAGCCAGTTTCTCCTCCATTTTTAGCTTTGCCATCTGCAGCTGAAACTCCCTCTCTGCCTTCCCATCCTCCAGCTCCTCCTGGGACAGGCCTTGTGAAGACACACTCGCACTCTGACAGGGAGTTCCAGTTCAGGAGACAAGACATCCTTCTCCCCTTTGTGCTGCATTTCAGGACCTGCATGCAGGCCCTGGTCCTGCTCCTCCCTGTCATCTTCCTCATTCCCATCCTCTGTTTCTGTCAGCAAATGGTGAGCTTCATCCAAGTCCTCAGTGCTTTCTGAAGCTCCAACTTCTTGGAACCTTTCTTGGTTGGAAGTACCATTTCCCTACAGAACTGCTTGAGCTCAACCACAGTGTAGCTCTCCAGGTTGATGATCTTGAATTCCACCACTGTAAGTATGGTCACAGACAGTCAGGTAAAATGAGAGTGAATTCAGAAGAAGCAAACGAGCTAATCAAGGAGATAATTAAAAACTCTAAATGGTATCAAATTATTTATCTGCGATTTTAGTGTTTCATAAAATCACTGTATGTCACTGCACAAACACAAGTCCTAATCCCGCAGCTAAACACCAAAGTAGGAAATTAGGTTAGTGGTTGAGGGGTTGAAACCCTACTCAAGCAATAACCACAATTCTTACTAGGGTGAAAAACTTGAAACCCCAAATTAACCTGTGCATAACCCTCTAGTAAATTGCCACAAAAGCAGTCATGCTTAACTTAGAGGCAATGTGCAAAGTATTTATGCAGCACTTCAAACAGTAATAACGTGAAAACACAACACAGGAAAAATCACACACCAATTTATAAAAATAGAGTTAAAGTTAACACATTATTTGAGACAAAAATTAAAAAAATTGAATCAGTAGAACCGGAGGTTTGCAATTTTATAGTTTTAAGTAGAAAAAAGTACCTAATAGCACAAAGGACCAACTGTGGTTATATGGTCGCGGTTGTCTAGGATAAAGTCATACATTCATGCCGAACGTAATGGGACCTGGGGTGGGTACAGGGACCAAGTTAGGCTCACTGAACGAAGTATCTTAAGTCCTAGTTGTAGAGTGTTGCGAAATTGGGCATTTAGCATGTGCTGCACAGCAGCAGCTCTGAGGAAGCTGAGGGGCTGCGATGCGGAGTCCTGTGTCTTCATTGAGGAGGACGTCGACAAGGGGTTGGCAATGCCTAGTCCTGTGTTTAGGATGCTTCATGCAGCTGAGGTTCAGATGAAGCTGCTGGGCTGCAATGCGAAGTCCTGCTTTGAGGATGTGTTGCACAGCACTGTTTTTGAGGAAGCTGTGGGCTGCGATGCAAGGTTCTACATCAGGGATGCGCCGCGCAGGGACAATACCAATGCGGCTACAAGGAGATGTGTCTTTTTGCTTTAGTTTTGCTCACAGAACCACAGATGGGCTGGCAGAGTACCTTCAAGCTCACTTCCAAGGGTCCAGGACTGGGGACTCACCACTTGGGGGCAAGTCTCACAGTAGATAGAGTCCAGGTTCTGGATTCAAGGTGGTTGGAGCCATTTCTTTCCCTGAGGGTCTGATCAGGAGGTCAGCCAAATAGACCTTGGAGTCATGCTGGTAGGTCTGGGTTCAAGATGCAGATCCAGTCCTTCTCATTTGAGCAGAGAGGCAATGGAGTAGCAGTCCTTCTTGCAGAGCAGCACAGCAGTCCTTCTGAATATTCCACAGGTCCTGAGGTTTACTGAAGAGTTGAATCTGCAGTCCAAATGTTATATGTGGTGCCACCTTTGAAGTAGGAGAAGGTTCTGGAGGTTTCCACTCACAGAGATGTTTGGAATTTCCTGCCTTTCTGCCCTGGCCCCAGCTTATATGGGGGCACAAAAGACTAGGGTTAAACTCTTTGTGAGTGTACTCATTCAGAGCCTTTGTGATGTGCAAATGTGGTAGGTGACAGCTCCTTTCCCTCATCAAGTCAGAGATGGACCATCATGCCAACATATATTCTCCCATTGTCTCTGATCTGGGAGCAATACAAAAAGACCAACTGCCAGCTACACCTAGTCATGTGACCCAGGAAAAAAGTTGCAGGCACCAAGGGGCATATTATCAACAGCCAGCGATAATTATCGCTGGCCGTGCTTAGCGATAATATCCCTATCGCAGGCTATCTCTGGAATTTATCACCCTGGTAGCGCGTTATTAACAACGTGTTTCTCCAGGGCAATAACAATTCCAGAGATAGCGAGGTTATCGCCGTTTTGCAGGGAACATCGCTGGTTTTCCAGCGATGTTCCCTGCAAAACGGCGAGTACCTTGCTGATACGACCCTGTGGTCGTATCAGCATAATCCACCCCTATGTCTAACATAGGTAAGTCAGGATTTAGCAGACGTTAGATTTTGGCGAAAACTGCCGTTTTCGCCAAAATCTAACGTCTGCTATAATCCTGTGGGCTGCCTTGTAAATATTGCGATGTGAACATCAGCGATATTTGCAAGGTAGTCCATCCGGGGTACGCCCAGTGACGCCCACTTTGCATCTCATTAGGAAATGCAAAGATGGGCGTTGGGGGAAAGGGCAATAATGCAAGGATTCACGCGATAGCGTGACCTTGCTGATTAGGCGATAAAATTATCGCCGCTTTTCGTCCGAAAACGGATGCAAAAGCGGCGATAATTGTTTATCGCCTTGTTGATAATATGCCCCCAAATGATTAGGACAAGAAAATTCTGACTTTCTAAAAGTGTTTTTGGGCATGTAAAATTGTTGTATCAAAATATCACTTATGAGTGCCCAGATATTGGCCTCAAACACATACATTTTCAAAATCAATTTAAATAATCAAAGGCGAGTAAATCAAAACAAGGACAGATGTATGTACGTCTCACCCTTCTCTTACATTCCCATTTCAGATGCCTGTTTACAAAGAAATTTGCCTAAAAATTAGGCAAAGATTTGATATACAAATGGTCTTCTTCGCAAATGAAAATGGGTAAATATGTCGACGTTTCAGTCTTGTTGTGTTGTGCACCTATAAGACCATCTTCAGGACAGAGAATTCTTATGTAGAGCAGAGACCCTTCTGTAAGAAGCATATTTACCAAAGATATATTCGTCAACTAAGGGCATGAAAATGAAAGATATGCACCCGAAATAAAGTGAATAAAGCGTTTAAATGTAAAATGAGTCTTGCAGAGATCCAAAGAATGAATTAGCACATCTACATGAAGAAAAGAAGAATTACTAGATTTTTGAGGATTAGCCTTCAACTCCCTTTATGTGAAATAAAATGTTAAAATCTTATTGGAGAGTAGATCAATCAAGAACCATTGAATAATTGGTTCTATAGATGTGATGAAATCTGTAATAATCACAAAATATCACAGCATTGTAAAATTGCAGGGTGAATGCTTTTCAAAATCTCAGTGCTCATATAAATTTAAACTATACATAATCAAAAAATGTGTTTCACAAAATCAATGGGCCTGTAGATGAATTAAAGGTAGATTGGCTGAAGAAATCAAATGCGGTCCAAATAAATCAATGTGATCACAGATAGATGTAAAGCACAGGGCACTTCCAGCAATATTTTGCAGTTGATGTCTAATATCTCTAAGGTAAAAAGCACATATATTCAGGTAATTCTAAACAGCGGGTAAACGCGTCAATAGGATGTGTATAACCAAAAGGTTCCATATCTGCAGGTGAGCGCAAAGTATACCACAGTTAATGTGTGTTGTGAAATAGGGGGGGGTGAATAACCTTACTTGTCTTCAGCAGCTGCCATTACGAATCGGCACGAAGTTCGGGGAATAGCAGTGAGTTATGCGCATCTAAGGGGAGAAACCATATGGCCGGGTCAGTACTAAACTGACCAGTTGAAAAGACAGTCATTAAATATATTTGATAACAATCTGGGGGAATTCTTACTTGATATTTCGAACTGGTGCCAGTCAGTGATCAGCGCAGAGGTTGTAAATCTTAAAAGAAGAGCTGAGAAAATTAATCTGTATGATGGAATGAAGTATGGCAATATTGATATTGTATAACAGAGTATAAAGAAGTCTTACTTAATCTCACAATGCACGGCTGACAGAGATCCGTGTCTGTGCATGGTAGTTAATCCATACAAAGCTACTGGATGAACCAGGAAATAGTATTCTTATACTTCCGCATGTCGTTGTCCAGTAGAAACGTGGTGGCCATCTTGTAATCTTGTAGTGAATAAACCACATTGAGTGTAATAGTCTATACGGCCTGTATTTGAGAGTACTTCTGAAACTAATGGTTGAAGTGTATCGTAATAATTAAGACTGAAAGAGTGTTTAAAAGGTATGATCATTGTCATATATATTTAGATGGCTGGAAACTAAAGCTCGAGGTCATGAATTAGTTATAGATGGGCACAGACAAAGGGGCCGATTCCGATTCAGGCCGGAAATCACTCCGACCGAGCCGGACCTCGAGAGATTTCCGACCGAATCGGACTCCTAGCAGTCCGACCGAACGAGTACGATGCGTTCGCATGCTATCGGACTCGATTCGGTCGGACTCCTATTGAAGTCATTGGGAGCCGGTCGTACAACGCGTACACGGGCTCCCATTGAATCAATGGGTGCGAGGCGAACAAGGGCACCCCCTACAGTGGGTACGCCTCGAAGCGGGTCGCGCCGTACATGCACAGGAAGGGGGGACCCATGGGTCCCCCCTGTGTGCAACTCGCGCGGCTAGGCATACAGGGGGTCCGACACGGACCCCAAAGTGCAGCTCTGACTGCTCTTTCGAGCCGGACGGGCGCGAGTCGGACGGACTGCTCGCGGCGCGCATCGTACTTACCCGGCCAGGGAACGTCTCCATTGCGTGGTGCGAGCCGTGTCCGTGTGAGTCGGTCGGAGCGGGTTGGATCCGCGTAAGAGTCGGTCGGCGATTTTGCGTGCGCTCGCATCGTACTCGCTCGGCCGGACGCATGTACGAATCGGTCGGGAAAGAGGGCTCCGAATCGGATCCGGTTGAGCCGAATCCGATTCGGTGCCCTACCGGCCAAGATCGGAATCGACCCCGGAGATGTTAAATAGTGCTTTTTATCAAGTAGGCAGATAGAGTAAAGTGTCAATCATACATGTTAGTTTGAAGAATGAAAAGTTATATGTACATGCATTGTTGCAAAATCGATACATAGACAAGTATTTGGACACAATGATATATTTTTAATTTGTTATTCAATTATATCCTTTGTTGTCAATTGACACATTTGATATTTAAAGCAGGAATACTGATACATTTTTAAATCATAGATATTTCATTAGGTGGAATGATCTTTAAATTAATCCTTATACAAACATGTCAATTAATAATGCTTCAAGTACAAAAAGACAGAGGGTAGTTAGATCAGTGCGCCTGATGTCATAGATATTTCATTAGATGCAGAAATGTTTAAGGTAATCCTTGTAAAAATATGTCTATAAATACAGCTTCTATACCAAGGAACAAAAGGTGGTCAGATCAGTGTAACCAATGTTTGCTATTCAACCGCTGTGTTTAGGCCTTCGGCCACATTGTTAGTACTACATCTCCAACGGTTTTCCTTCACTATCAGAATGTGGTCAATGTTAGAAGTTCTCTTTGATGGTCTAGCAACATCTATGACCCACCAAGTTATGTCTTTCTCAGAATTTTTCTGATGTACGTAGTGTTCTACCATAGGGGCATGTTCCACTTTGCATCGTATTTGTGATTGATGTTGAACGATGCGTTTCTTAATCTATTGTGTGGTTTTACCGATGGTATTATAGTCAATATGGACATTCTATAAAAAAAACATTGCAGGTGTTGCAGTTGGAAACATTATTTATTGTGAATTTTTGCCCATTAATAGAGAAAGTTTTTGTTCTCTTGGTTGTGTTGCATGCATCAGACATGTAACATTTGAAGTGACCGATAACTGTTGATAGTTGTACCATGTTTTCTATTGTCACTGCATTAGATGCATCATTCATCTGCAAGGTCTAGCCGGTCTCTCAGGTTAGAACCTCTTTTGAATGCAAAAATAATTTTTCTTTGAACTCAGAGATCCTTTTAAAAAGGCTCCAGTGTTTTATTATTGTCTTTTGATCTTATTAGATAGCGTATCAAACGTGGATACACAGACCAAACGAGATTCTGTCGGTCATTTTCTCACTTCCAGGAGGGCTTCTCTATCATTGTACCATGCTCTTTAAGTGATTTTTTTTGAAGTTTTGAAG
The DNA here is from genome assembly GCA_963921515.1 of Calotriton arnoldi. Taxonomy (NCBI): domain Eukaryota; kingdom Metazoa; phylum Chordata; class Amphibia; order Caudata; family Salamandridae; genus Calotriton; species Calotriton arnoldi. The sequence goes on along the minus strand of CAWUFW010016367.1, from coordinate 16,327 downwards.
GATAACCACAAGCTTTCAGTTTTTCTTTCAATTTGTGTGCTTACAGAAAGTAATCTTCCCTTTTGGAAGAATTTCTGCATGAACGCAGAAAATGCCCGAAGGGCAATCTCTCCTCAAGTGCTTGTGGGTGATGACTATTGTATTTCAAGAGTGTGTTTCTGGCTGTCGGTTTGGTAAACAATGTTTTATAGAGTTTGTTATTCTTTACTTTCACTGTAATGTCCCAAAAATAATTTGGTATTGATTGTGTTGAATTGTGAATTTCAAATTTGGGTTCATTGAATTGATCCATAAGTGAAAGGTGAGCAAACGATCAAGATACTATCAAAGTATGTTTGATGTACTGCCCTAGCTGGCAAGTGTATGCTCAGACATGAGTCCCGTGCTCACTGTGCCACAGGAACCAAGCTATACCTGGCAGATGAGCCATTATCAGGGCAAAGTCGGTTTGCTTGTGTTCTGGATCGGTGAGGACCTGACCTAGCAGTTTTGATGGACTGTTCCCATGATGAGCAGGACCAAGGCTTATTTGTATATGGCTGGCCCCAAACTGAGATGGCGTGGTGAGCAAATGAATGATGGGTTGGGATGATACTCCTGAGCAATTGCCAGTGGTTAGACAAATTACAAGCATTCCCCATTGCATTTTTGTGTTTGATGTACATTCCTAAGTGGCAAGGGCATGCCGAGACGTGGGCTGCTTGCTCACTGTGCCGGTAGAACCGAGCTATACCTGGCTGATGAGCCCTTAACAGAGTGAAACAGGTCCTAGGTTGCTTGTTTTCTAGTTTGGTGAGGACCAGGTCATGTCTGGACTATTCCCATAAGGAGCAGGGTCAAGGCTGATTTGCATATGGCTGAGTCTAAACTGAGGTTGCATGGTGAGCAAAAGAATGATGGGTAGGGATGCTACCCTGAGCAATTGCCAGTGGTTAGACAAACTGCAAACATTCCCCCATCACCTTTTGTGTGTTTGTTGTACCACCGCAAGTGGCAAGGGAATGCACAGACTTAGGTCCTGTGCTCACTGTGCCACTGGAACTATGCTATAACTGGCTGATGAGTCTTTATCACGGTAAATATAAAGACTGCCTACTGATGAGTTAATTCGCTCAAAGGAGGTGTATAAGAACTGCCTTATGGATGAAGGGAACAATAAATAGAAAGTTGACTTTTCCCAGAAAGGGAGAAGCAGCACACCTAACAGAAAATTCAAGTAGATCTGCTTCTAATTGGTAAGTGGTGGGCCCTCATCAACTATTGACAACAATGGCTCCTACTGAAAAACAATGAAACAAGGACCCCATCAATCAAAGAGGCCTTCCACTCACAAAAATTGGATCAATTTATTGTAGCATCAATGTCAAATCCCCTGGAAGAAATTACATAGTCATCACTCATCCCTGGAGAGATGCAAGCACCATTGATCAAAGGTGATATACAGCTTCTTATTCATGAATTTTAAAAAAGATATGACCTTACTGCTGCATAATATTGCAAAGTCCTTTTCCGAGTTGGATCATCATATACAATAATTAGAATCCAGAGTGGCTCTCTTAGACTCCTCTGTGGCAGAGCAAGCTCATGACCAGAACACCCTTTTTCAACAAAAATCCTGGCAGGAACTCTCGCAACATACCTTCGAAGACAAAGAAGATGACAGTGAAAACCATTCTTGTCACAATAACTTACGCATTAGAGGCATCAATGCAGTAATCCCTGAAACCAAATTAGGGCATACATTTAGAGGCTGCTTGCAAACTACTGGAAGCTACAGAGGATTCAGCGATATTACTGGATTGCATACACAGAATCTTTTCAGAGTCTCAAAAAAAAGAAACCTCAGGATTCACTTTTTTTGGATGAAGATAAATATTTTTGCCGCAGATCAGAAACTTGATTCAAAAGAATATAAAGGGGCCAAAATCACAATTTTCCAGAATTTCTCCTCACATACCCCAAACAGAAAAAGAGACTGTAAAGAGGTAACCACATTCCATGGAATCAAAGATCCCGTACTGCTGGTGTTTCCCATTTGCCTCACTTTTATGTTTACCAATAAGTATCACACAGTAAAATTAAACAAGGAAGCCATGTCAATTCCTAACTTGATGCCTCTGAAAAGGTACAGAGGCAGAATATTGAGTACAAAATATCGAGTTGCACACATATCAAGTTGTTAATATCGTGGGTCAGAAATATCGACAGCAAGAATATCGTGGTCAAGAATATCAACTTAAGGTAAGTAATATCAATTTTAAAAATATCGATGTGTTTAATATTGTTTGCAAAAATACAGTTGTTAAAAATATTGTTTTTTATTATTGTTTTGTATTTTAGTATATATTTTATGTGTATGTGATAACTTTTTGTGAATAAGAATTGTTTGTATTTTTAATATATGTGTTACCTTTTTAGTAGTTATTACATTTTTTTATTTGAATTTAGTGCTTTTAGGGGCCGATTACGATGGCGGATGGACTTCCGTCTGTCCGCCACTGTGCCGGGGCTTGGGACCATACACCAGTAATGCGGCGGTCCCGCCATTGAGATTATGATGTGACCACCACCGTGGCGGTCGCATTGTGTATCTCTGACATTGCGGCCAGTGCTGCTGGCTGCAGCACCCGCTGCAATGTCCAAAATGCACTGTTTAGATTTCCCTGCACCACGTGGCAGGCACCACATAGTGCCTGCCACCTGGTACAGAGAAATGTAGGGGGTACCATAGGTACCTCCCAGTGCACACCACCTCCCAACACAAGGGGGGCCTGCTACGGGCCCCACATGCAATCCCCACAAGCCTGTGAATGGCAGCTACACCGCAATACACCGGCTGGTGAGGACGCAGCATCATAATATGGCGGACAGTGCCTGCTAGGCACCGCCACCATATTGTTGATGAAGGGTGGATCCACCAGGCAATCGTAACGATTGCCTGTGGCGGACCCGTGGCGGACGGACATTGCGTCCGCCAGCACACTGCCCGCCATTGGATTTTGGCGGGCGGAGAAGTGCCTCACGATGGCGGTGAAACCGCCACCGGCAGGCTGCCGGTGGTGGTTTCACCGCCATCGTAATGACACCCATAGATCTGTAGCAGGTTGTGGGTTTATAGGGGAATAGGGTAGGAAGTAATTTAATTATATTAAATGTATTCATTTTTTTTATTTGACTTTTGCGTTTTTAGTTCTGTAGCGGGTTGTGGGTTTATAGGGGAATAGGGTGGGAAGTAATTTAATTATATTACATTTCTTGATTATTTTTTATTTATTAATATTTGTTTAATTGAGTTGTTATAGTGTTAAATATGTAAAGTAATTCATTATTAATTAATTAATAATGGTTGTTAATTAATTTTAATTAATTAATTGGTAATTAATAGTGGTAATTGTGTAATTAATTTTAGGTGTCTGTTGTGGTGTTTAGAGGTATAAAGGGTGGGAAGTAATTTATTTTTAATTGATGAATTAATAATTGGTTGTTAATTAATTAGTTTGTAATTAATTTTGGTAATTGTGTAAGTAATTTTAGGTGTGTGTTGTGGTTTTTATAGGTGTAAAGGGTGGGAAGTAGTTTTTATTTTTAATTGATGAGGTAATAATTGGTTGTTAATTTTTTAAATAAATTAATTAGTAATTAATTATGGTAATTGTGTAATTCATTTTTAGGTGTGTGCTGTGGTGTTTCTAGGAGTAAGAAGTGGGAAATAATGTGTGTTTAATTATTTATATATAGTTGTTAATTAATGTTAATTATTTTATATTTATTTTGGTTAATTGTATTTCGTGTGTTGTTTTTACTTTTAAAGGGGTAAAGGGTGGGTATTAAATACATTTTAATTATTTAATTATTAGTTGTTAATAGTAATAGTCATTAATTTTAAAATAACTTTGAATTGTGTATTATTATTTTATAGTTTAACTTAGCTGTAGTGTTGTGGATATTCTAGTGTTAAAGTGTGTGTAGTCAATTAATGTTTTAATTAATTAGTATTTTTTAATTCATTAATAATTATGATAATTATGTGAATACATTTAATTCAAAATGTGGAAGTGTTTTGCTATTGGTGCAGTTATAGGGTAGGAAATAAAATAAATACATTTATGTTTTAATTAATTTTTTTGCATGTAAATATTGTCTAGTTTAAAAGAATATTTTTTTGTAAATGTATTTATTATTTTATTGTATTTAATATTGATTATGTTTTTGTTATATTTAATTAGTATTATAATATGTGTTCTTTTTATGTTTAATATTTTTATTCTTTATTTTTTTAATTTTGTTTATTAATTTTTATTATTTCGTATTTTTTTATATATATATATATATATATATCCAAATGAAGATGCCCACAATTGAGGTGCCGCACACAAGCGTGTTTACAACCTTTCTGATCGCTGCAAGTGCGGCGTGATACCATGCAGCTGAGTCTCCTTCGGATGCCAGAGATCAAGGGCGAGACAGCCCGAAACATGTTTGGTGAACCTTTCGCTGTGGAGACAAAGCCGGTTTTCCTGCAACTTACCAATAAGGAAAGGTTGTAAACACGCTTGTGTGCGGCACCTCAATTGTGGGCATCTTCATTTGAATATTGTAGCGGCCCTGCCCTGGTCGCGAGGCGCTCCGCTGCGGAAGAGCAGCTCCAGGACGCAGTGAAATTTAAAGCGCCCAAGGAACAGTGTGAACCGTGTTGGTGAGACATACGTGCAGGGACCCAGTCTTGTTTTCTACATGCAAACTACTATAGTTTTAAACGATGGTGAGACTTTGCTGCATTTCTTTAGCTTACTACAGGAACCACAATGCAGCTGAGAGCCACGCCCACTGGGCGGGACGATACTTAATCGCTGCAAGTGCGGCGTAATACTCATGCAGCTGAGTCTCCTTCGGATGCCAGAGATCAAGGGCGAGACAGCCAGAAACATGTTTGGTGAACCTTTCGCTGTGGAGACAAAGCCGGTTTTCCTGCAACTTACCAACAAAGAAAGGTTGTAAACACGCTTGTGTGCGGCACCTCAATTGTGGGCATCTTCATTTGGATATTGTAGCGGCCCTGCCCGGGCTCGCGAGGCGCCCCGCTGCGGAAGAGCAGCTCCAGGACGCAGTGAAATTTAAAGCGCCCAAGGAACAGCGTGAACCGTGTTGGTGAGACATACGTGCAGGGACCCAGTCTTGTTTTCTACATGCAAACTACTATAGTTTTAAACGATGGTGAGACTTTGCTGCATTTCTTTAGCTTACTACAGGAACCACAATGCAGCTGTGAGCCACGCCCACTGGGCGGGACGATACTTAATCGCTGCAAGTGCGGCGTAATACTCATGCAGCTGAGTCTCCTTCGGATGCCAGAGATCAAGGGCGAGACAGCCCGAAACATGTTTGGTGAACCTTTCGCTGTGGAGACAAAGCCGGTTTTCCCTGCAACTTACCAATAAAGAAAGGTTGTAAACACGCTTGTGTGCGGCACCTCAATTGTGGGCATCTTCATTTGGATATTGTAGCGGCCCTGCCCAGGTCGCGAGGCGCCCCGTTGCGGAAGAGCAGCTCCAGGACGCAGTGAAATTTAAAGCGCCCAAGGAACAGCGTGAACTGTGTTGGTGAGACATACGTGCAGGGACCCAGTCTTGTTTTCTACATGCAAACTACTATAGTTTTAAACGATGGTGAGACTTTGCTGCATTTCATTAGCTTACTACAGGAACCACAATGCAGCTGTGAGCCACGCCCACTGGGCGGGACGATACTTAATCGCTGCAAGTGCGGCGTAATACTCATGCAGCTGAGCCTCCTTCGGATGCCAGAGATCAAGGGCGAGACAGCCCGAAACATGTTTGGTGAACCTTTCGCTGTGGAGACAAAGCCGGTTTTCCCTGCAACTTACCAATAAAGAAAGGTTGTAAACACGCTTGTGTGCGGCACCTCAATTGTGGGCATCTTCATTTGGATATTGTAGCGGCCCTGCCCGGGTCGCGAGGCGGCCCGCTGCGGAAGAGCAGCTCCAGGACGCAGTGAAATTTAAAGCGCCCAAGGAACAGCGTGAACCGTGTTGGTGAGACATACGTGCAGGGACCCAGTCTTGTTTTCTACATGCAAACTACTATAGTTTTAAACGATGGTGAGACTTTGCTGCATTTCATTAGCTTACTACAGGAAGCACAATGCAGCTGTGAGCCACGCCCACTGGGCGGGACGATGATAGCTTAATCGCTGCAAGTGCGGCGTAATACTCATGCAGCTGAGTCTCCTTCGGATGCCAGAGATCAAGGGCGAGACAGCCCGAAACATGTTTGGTGAACCTTTCGCTGTGGAGACAAAGCCGGTTTTCCCTGCAACTTACCAATAAAGAAAGGTTGTAAACACACTTGTGTGCGGCGCACCTCAATTGTGGGCATCTTCATTTGGATATTGACAGCGGCCCTGCCCGGGTCGCGAGGCGCCCGCTGCGGAAGAGCAGCTCCAGGACGCAGTGAAATTTAAAGCGCCCAAGGAACAGCGTGAACCGTGTTGGTGAGACATACGTGCAGGGACCCAGTCTTGTTTCTACATGCAAACTACTATAGTTTTAAACGATGGTGAGACTTTGCTGCATTTCATTAGCTTACTACAGGAACCACAATGCAGCTGTGAGCCACGCCCACTGGGCGGGACGATACTTAATCGCTGCAAGTGCGGCGTAATACTCATGCAGCAGAGTCTCCTTCGGATGCCAGAGATCAAGGGCGAGACAGCCCGAACATGTTTGGTGAACCTTTCGCTGTGGAGACAAAGCCGGTTTTCCCTGCAACTTACCAATAAAGAAAGGTTGTAAACACGCTTGTGTGCGGCACCTCAATTGTGGCTGCATCTTCATTTGAATATTGTAGCGGCCCTGCCCGGGTCGCGAGGCGCCCGCTGCGGAAGAGCAGCTCCAGGACGCAGTGAAATTTAAAGCGCCCAAGGAACAGCGTGAACCGTGTTGGTGAGACATACGTGCAGGGACCCAGTCTTGTTTTCTACATGCAAACTACTATAGTTTTAAACGATGGTGAGACTTTGCTGCATTTCATTAGCTTACTACAGGAACCACAATGCAGTTGTGAGCCACGCCCACTGGGCGGGACGATACTTAATCGCTGCAAGTGCGGCGCCAATACTCATGCAGCTGAGTCTCCTTCGGGATGCCAGAGATCAAGGGCGAGACAGCCCGAAACATCTTTGGTGAACCTTTCGCTGTGAGACAAAGCCGGTTTTCCCTGCAACTTACCAATAAAGAAAGGTTGTAAACACGCTTGTGTGCAGCACCTAATTGTGGGCATCTTCATTTGGATATATATATATATATATATATATTTTTTTTTTCTCCACCATTCTTCCACACGTTAGCTAGACGCATCAATCTTAGACCAAGTTTTTAATGACGGCAAAGCAGCGTTTTGGCATCCGCCTGATCACGCTTCATAGACATACACGTGTTATATACATTTTCGTGACAGTAGAAAAAGGACTAACAAACACCACAGTTAAAAAAGCTTTCAACATTTGGCAGCCATTTTGAAGTGTTTCCAATGTATTGAAAATTGGTAACAATTTTCCAATTGATTATGTATGCCCACTTGGGCACTATTGGGACAAACTGTGATAATGAATCATTCTGCATGCCTATTGGGGCAGTACTACTGTAATCCACTGGGGATATGATTATTTATAGGGTAGTTTGTGTCCCCAATAGAATAATTTTATTGTTATGTCACCCATCTATTAGTAAACATTGAGAAAACATGAATTGTCATACGTATTTTGAAACATGTGTATACTTACAATGATTAGTGTACTATTGGAGACACTTCAAAATGGCTGCCAAATGTTGAAAGCTTTTTTACACTGTGGTGTTTTTAGTCCTTTTCTCTATTGTCACGAAATGTATATAACACGTAGTGATTTGTTGTGGGTTATAGCTGCGATCAACGCTGATGCCGAAGCGCGTTGCTTTTGCTGCCTAAAAACTTTATTGAGCAAGATTGGGTGTCCGAGCTTCCTGTTGGACGTGATGGAGGAATATTGTGGAGCTACCGGTAGCTCTTACTGACCGCCCGTGAGTCTGTCCAGCTGATTATTTACCGAACTGGTGAAGTGCATATATATATATATATATATATATATTCACTGAAAAAACCATAGGTTTCAGACACGTTATAGTTACAAATTAGCATTTAAAAAACCTTTGAAATTCACTGAAAAACCATAGGTTTTAGGGACAGTTTTAGTTACTTGGACATTGCACTGCGTACAAAACCCGTGAAATTCCCCCGTTATAGTTAGTTCAGCTAACTATAACTCGCGCCTCCTGCAATGCACTGCTGATGACGCCACATATTACATCACTCATGACATGGTCAGTGACATCACTGATGACATCACTGATGACATCTCAAATGACATCACTGATGACATCACTGATGACATCATCCAGTGACTGTGTGTTTCTGTAAAGTTTAAATATGTTTAATATATATAGGGAAAGGCATATTGAAGAATGAGTGGGTGTATAAGTGTCTGAATGGATGATTTAGTAGGTGCGTGACTGACTCTATGAGTGAGTGATTAAACGTATCTTACTGAATGCATGGGTTAATGACTAAACTGTGTGAATGTCTGTATCTGTCTGTCTGTTGGTGTGTAAGCGGCTGCATGGGTTTGCGAATAGCTACATGAGTGTCTATATGGGTTATTGATTTGTTGTCTGAGTATCTGTATGGGTGCCTGAGTGTTTGTGTGGGTGGGGTGTGTGTGACTCTGTGCATAGATGTGTGAGTGGGTGATTCACTGGGTGCATGTTTTCAAGAGTGCATCTGTGATGGACTGTATGGGTGGGTGAGTGTGTGTATGGCTGTGTTAGTGAGTAAATGTATATCTCAGTGGTACATGTGTGAGTAACTACATATGTGAAAGGCAGTATATATGTGTGTTGAGTATATAAATGGCTATAAGTGAGAGTGTGTGATTGTGAGAGTGGCTGTATGGATGAGTGTGTGCTTGTATCAGTGATTGTGTAAGAGCGTAAGAATGTGCTAGTATTTGTATGAGTAAGTGAGCTGGTGTGTGTATAACTGTATAGGTAAGTAAATGGGAGTGTGATTAATTATTTGCATGACTGACTAGGTGTGTGAGTACCTCTATGGATGAGTGGAGGTGTGTGAGTGTGTATATAGGTGTATGAGTGCATATGATAGTCCTGTACTGAGTGACCATAAGTATGAGTGATTGTACTGGTGAGAGAGTAAATGTGTGTGTAGACCTAATAATCAGTGAGTGGGTATGTAGTTTTTGGTGTTGGAGTGTCTATGGTTTTGAGAATGGCAGTCTGTAATTTAGAGTGGGTATATCAAAGGTTATATTAGGGTGTGAGAAGATGCATGAAATTATCACATGGATGATGTCATCAGTGATGTCATCAGTGATGTCATTTGAGATGTCATCAGTGATGTCATCAGTGATGTCACTGACCATGTCATGAGTGATGTAATATGTGACGTCATCAGCAGTGCATTGTAGGGCGCGAGTTATAGTTAGCTGAACTAACTATAACGGGGGAATTTCACGGGTTTTGTACGAGTGCAATGTCCAAGTAACTAAACTGTCCCTAAAACCTATGGTTTTTTCAGTGAATTTCAAAGGTTTTTAAATGCTAATTTGTAACTATAACGTGTCTGAAACCTATGGTTTTTCAGTGAATTTCAAAGGTTTTTTAAATGCTAATTTGTAACTATAACGTGTCTGAAACCTATGGTTTTTTCAGTGAATTTCAAAGGTTTTTTAAATGCTAACTTGTAACTATAACGTGTCTGAAACCTATGGTTTTTTCAGTGAATTTCAAAGGTTTTTTAAATGCTAATTTCTAACTATAACGTGCCTGAAACCTACGGTTTTTCAGTGAATTTCAAAGGTTTTGTAAATGACAATTTTTAAATGTATTAATTGTTATATTAATTTTTTTCATACTGATTTACTACATTTTTAGAAACAATTTTTTTTACATATTTTATTTTTTAAATTACATTGTAATTACATTATACATTACATTACAAAAATACTTTCTCAGAATGAATTACTTTAGTTTAAATACTTTGCAGATAGGCAATAGACTTTAAGTACAGTAGTTACAGTTGTTGCAATGGGCAACACATTTTCAAACACAATGCAACATTCAGCTCAATGTGAATTTCTAGTTAAATGCAATTAGTTACTTTATGGATTACTTTTGTAACCACAGGACTGGATCCTAGATTCAGTCCTGGTACATCTCCTGTAAACAGTTGAGTAAAAGCGTTTTGGTTACAGTCGTGATTTTTAAGGAATATTATTGTATTTTAAAAGTTGACACGTAGAAACTTTTTCTCATAGAATCACCAATGTTATCCTATGGAAGGAAATTCACTTAGCAGGTAAAAACTGTTATCGTTACTTTTTTCTTACTCAGTGTTGGATCCTGGATCCAGCACTGGTGCATCTCCTGTAAACAGTTGAAAAAAATGCGTTTAAGTCATACAGGCGATTTTTAAGGAATATTTGTAGTTTGTGAAAATCAACACTTTGAAACTTTTTGCTGAAAACCAGTCAATCTTAGCCTATGAAGGAAATTCAAGTTACCGGTAAGTACGGTTAAAATTACTTTTGAGGATCAGTACTGGGCTGAAAGATGCAGCACTGAGGTCTCTCCCTGATAACAGGTGAGTAAATCGGAATTCGTATTTCGGCTGATTTTAGAGGAATATTTAAAGTTCCAAAACTCCACACTTAGAAGAATTTCCAAGTGAAACCAGTCAGTGTTAGCCTATGGAAGGAAATTCAAGTTACTGGTAAGTACGGTTAAAATTACTTTTCAGGACCAGTACTGGGCTGAAAGATGCAGCACTGAGGTCTCTCCTGATAACAGGTGAGTAAATCAGAATTTGGATTTCGGCTGATTTTAGAGGAATATTTGTATGTTTCAAAAATCAACACTTAGAAACTTTTTCAGCAAAAAGCAGGCAATGATATCCTATGGAAGGAAATTCAAGTTACTGGTAAGTACGGTTAAAATTACTTTTGAGGATCAGTACTGGGCTGAAAGATGCAGCACTGAGGTCTCTCCTGATAACAGGTGAGTAAATCGGAATTCGTATTTCGGCTGATTTTAGAGGAATATTTTAAAGTTCCAAAACTCCACACTTAGAAGAATTTCCAAGTGAAACCAGTCAATGTTAGCCTATGAAGGAAATTCAAGTTACCGGTAAGTACGGTTAAAATTACTTTTCAAGATCAGTACTGGGCTGAAAGATGCAGCACTGAGGTCTCTCCTGATAACAGGTGAGTAAATCGGAATTCGTATTTCGGCTGATTTTAGAGGAATATTTTAAAGTTCCAAAACTCCACACTTAGAAGAATTTCCAAGTGAAACCAGTCAATGTTAGCCTATGAAGGAAATTCAAGTTACCGGTAAGTACGGTTAAAATTACTTTTCAGGATCAGTACTGGGCTGAAAGATGCAGCACTGAGGTCTCTCCTGATAACAGGTGAGTAAATCGGAATTCGTATTTCGGCTGATTTTAGAGGAATATTTTAAAGTTCCAAAACTCCACACTTAGAAGAATTTCCAAGTGAAACCAGTCAATGTTAGCCTATGGAAGGAAATTCAAGTTACTGGTAAGTATGGTTAGAATTACTTTTTCAGGACCAGTACTGGGCTGAAAGATACAGCACTGAGGTCTCTCCTGATAACAGGTGAGTAAATCGGAATTCGTATTTCGGCTGATTTTAGAGGAATATTTGCACAATGGTGAAGGGAGGGGGCGGGGCCTGAGGTTACATCTGTCAAACGCGCCCGTGGCGCGCTTTAAGTTGGGGGATTAAGTCCCCTTGAATCCTGAGGGTCCCTATGGGCCAACTAGCCCACCAGGAACCTCCAATATGCGCCAGGGGCTGCGTTGCAGAGACGTGTAGAGAGGCCACACCCCTTTTACACCTCTCTGCAACGCAGCTCTGTGGCGCTTTCTGGATGTACCTGTTGGGCTAGTTGGCCCCCAGGGACCTCAGGATTGAAGGGGATTTAATTCCCCATCTTAAAACGCGCCACGGGGCCTGTTTGCACACATGTCACCTGAAGCCCCGCCTCCCTTCACCACTGTGCAAACGCGCCCGTGGTGCGTTTTAAGTTGGGGGATTAAGTCCCCTTGAATCCTGAGGGTCCCCGGAGTCCAACTAGCCCACCATATACTCCAAAAGCGCCACAGAGCTGCGTTGCAGAGAGGTGTAAAAGGGGCGTGGCCTCTGTACACCTCTCTGCAAGGCAGCCCCTGGCGCATACTGGAGGTTCCTGGTGGGCTAGTTGGCCCCAGGGACCCCCAGTATTCAAGGGGAATTGCTTCCTGCAAACTGCGCCAGGGGGCGCGTTTGCAGAGTGGTGAAGGAAGGGGCGGGGCCTGCGGGCCCGATCGTTTTTTTTTTGTTTGTTTTTTTGTCCCCTGAAGGGGGCTGTGTGGCCCCCTTCCTTTTTTCTGTTTTTGGGCCCTGGGGACCCCATCCCCCAGGGCCTTACCCTTTTTTTTAAATTTAAAAAAAAAAAACGGGAAGTGGGCCGCGCTGGCCCCCTTCCCTGGGCCTGTATTGGCCCCGGGGACCCCATCTCCCGGGGCATGGCCTCTATTTTTATTTAATATTTTGAGGGGGCTGCGTGGCCCCCTCCTCTGGCCATTTTAAGGCCCGGGGACCCCATCCCTCGGGCCGGCCATACCCTTTTTTTATTTTTTATAATTTTTCAAAACTTTGGGGAGGGGGCCGCGTGGCTCCCCTCCCGGAGCCACTACTTGCCCCGGGGACCCCATCCCCCGGGCTGGCTCCTCTCGTTGGGGACTGTGGGGGTCCCCAAACCCCCACAGTCCCGCCGGCTCCCCGTGTCCTACGGGAGCCGGCATTGCTGTGACACATGGGGAGCAGCCAACATGCTGCTCCCCATGTGGAAAGCAATCGCTTTGGATATTGGAAGAGAGCAGGTTTCCTGCTCTCTCTTCCAATATCCAAAGCAGTTTGCAATGACAGGACGGGAGCCGCGAGGCTCCCGCCCTGTCATTGTGAACAGCAGTGTCCCGGGGTAGGCACCCCGGGACACTGCAGGAGCCGGCCCTGGGGGGTGGCGGTCCCCAGGGCCACCACAGGCTTCCAGGAGGGGGCCGTGCGGCCCCCTCCCATCGTGTGGCACAGCCCCGGGAGGTGGTGGTCCCCGGGCTCTGGGGTCCGTAACGGACCCCCATATTTAGGCATGTTTAGTGCCCCGGGAGGTGGCGGTCCCCGGGGCGTGTGGGGGCTGGAGCCCCCACACAGGTTTTTCATTTAAAAAAGAAGCCCCGGGGAGGTGGTGGTCCCGGGGCTGCGGGAGGGCTCAGAGCCCTCCCGCACCATTATGCATAAAGCCCCGGGGGTGGCGGTCCTCGGGGCTTAGGGGCCCTTAGAGGCCCCCCACACATAGAAATTAACCCCCCAGCATGCCCTCGGGACTTGGCCCACCCGGGGCCGATTAACATCGAGCGCGGAGACCGCGCTTCGATTTTTTTTTTCGGCAGGATTCGCGCACCCTGAGCGCATCCTGCCGATTTTTATATTTATAAAAATGCTTTTTTGCCCAGGGGTCCTTGTGGGACCTCCTGAGCAGGCCTAGGGGTTAGGGTGTTTCTACCCTGCCCCCTTTGTGCGTTTTGCGCACTTGTTTCTTTTTTCTCGGCGGGATACGCGCACCCTAAGCGCATCCCGCCGATTTAAAAAAAATAGATCTTTCTGCCCAGGGGTCCTTGTGGGACCCCCTGAGCAGACCTAGGGGTTAGGGTGTTTCTACCCTGCCCCTTTTTGCGCTTTCCGCACTTGTTTCTGTCCCTCGGTTCTACCGAGGGACAAAATGGCTGCCAACACTTCCTGAATCGGAATGTTGACAGCCAGCTGACAGCCACTCAGCATGCAGCTCGTGATCGGGACGGTGCGCGCAGGGTGCACTGAGGGTACGCGTATCCGACGCGCCCATAGATATATATGTACTTTTACTTCTGATTTTCTCAGGAACTACTGAACGGATTTACACCATTTAAGCAAAAGGCACCAGTCTGAACCAAGGACTACCTCTTTGCCAAATTTGGTGTAATTCCGTTCAGCAGTCCGGGCTGTAGCTGCGACTAAAGGTTCCTATGGAAAATGAATGGGAAAACGCGTTTGGGACCCCCTTTTTTCGGCCCTCGCTTCACGTATCACCCCGAGACTTTCAGGGTAGGAGCGAGCGGAGCGCCCAACAAGTTGGAAACTTTCACGAAGATTCACCAACCGGCGCCAACGTTATTTCAAATAGAATGTCGCGGATTTCCTATGGATAATAGGTTGTAACTATAACTATCTACTGGCGACCGCCAGTAGATAATATATATATATATATATATATATTCTTAGGGGCCGATTCTGATTCGGGCCGGAAAACGTACCGACCGACTTGGTACGGGATTTAAGACCGACCGACTCGGACCTGGCGCCGTCCGACCCGGGTAGTACGATGAAATGCATGTGAAACCCGACCGACTCGGACGGAATACAAAAGCGAACGACCGAGCCGGACGGAAACAAGCCCATCCGGCCGGAAACCAGTCGAAACGAACCGACCGACACGCACCCGGATAGAAACCGAACGAAACGCACCCGCGAACTCCGACCCGCGTGGTACGATGCTGTGCGTGCGAAACACGACCGACTCACACGGAGCACAAGCCGTACGACCGACACGCATACAAAACACAGCCGAAGCAACCCAATACTCCGCAACCGACTCGTACGCCGCACGTATGAAACCTACCTGAAACACAGCGGGAGCGAGTCGGACAACATCGCACCAGACAACAGCAGCGTCCGACTCGGACACAAGAACGACTCCTACATGCACCAAAAACACCAAGGAAAAAAAGTTAAAAAAAAAAAAAAAGGGCCAAACAAGCAACCACAAAGCCAATAAATACTGGGGGTGGAAAAACATGGAACAAGGACACACCCCCAACCCCACCTACATAAAGGCCACAAATCCCTACCATGATCCTTTGCAAATTCCACAGACCTGCCAGCAAGCAACACCATCACACAGCAACCACAGACACACTCACAGCTCATACATCACACAAGCCACACACCATTACCACACCTACAAATAGCACCCTCACACACACCCAGCCAAATCTACACTCACACCCCCCCACTTGCACACACACACACCATCAATCACCACCACCACCATGCCCCTAAAAGAAGAATCCAAAGTTCCTAGATAGTGAATTGGAAGTCATGGTAGTTGAGATCCTCAGGGTAGAGCCACAGTTGTTTGGTACATTGGTACAACAGACCCCCATGTCGCCAGAAAACCAAGATGTGGGCGAGGATTGTCGACAGGGTGAACGCACAATCACCATGTTTGCGCACAAAGGAAGACATCCAGAACAGGTGGTATGATGTGCGCAGGAGGGGTCCGGGACCTACTGAAAAAGGACTACCTCCTCAGCAACCGTACCGGCAGTGGCCCTCCTGCAAAACCAGTATACATGAGGCCCTGGGAGGAGAAGGTGCGGGCCATCCTACCACCAGTGAGCGTATACGGACTAACAGACATCCCAAAGCCTGGTGAGTACACAACTAATATACACAATATGGTGTGCCAATACACACACAGCACTCTCAAAGGGATAGGCAAACCATGCACCCTTAGCAAATACACAGCAAACAAAACACATTCATCCCAAGATGTGAATGCTAGTCAGACAAACACAATACCTGCCATCTCATAGTGATATCTAACTGTGTCATGACATGTACAAACCTAACAACATATACAGCAAGGCAGTGGCACAAATAGAACCAACAAACACTCTTAGATATTTTGACACCACTAGAACACCACCTCACAGGGAAGATCACTGAAAGGAAGGAATTCTGTGTATGCTGGTGAAGTCAGTGTAGCCAATAGCATGATGGGAGTTGGAGTCATAGATATTGCTCAGACTCACAATTGCCCCATCAACACCACCCTGAACCATGCTTACATCACAGGGAGTGGAAAAGGACTCACAAGATGGCTGACACTGGGTACTACTGGGGAGAGCACAAGGCCCTGCAGGCAACTGGGCACCAACAAACAACAGGACCATATTGTCAGCCATCTTGCCATTGCTGTCACACTCACACACACTGAAGTCCACTCAAAAGGAAGGAAGGATGGGCATGCAGGGAAGGGGGTGGGGGCAACAGCATGATGGGAGTAGTAGTCACAAATCAACATCCCCCACCCACATGGCCC